>JAWNPU010000049.1:485000-795281 GCA_035047325.1 Drosophila vallismaia
ATGTCTATATGTCTATATGTCTATATGTCTATATGTCTATATGTCTATATGTCTATATGTCTATATGTCTATATGTCTATATGTCTATATGTCTATATGTCTATACGTCTATATGTCTATATGTCTATATGTCTATATGTCTATATGTCTACATGTCTATATGTCTATATGTCTATATGTCTATATGTCTATATGTCTATATGTCTATATGTCTATATGTCTATATGTCTATATGTCTATTATTGTCTATATGTCTATATGTCTATATGTCTATATGTCTATATGTCTATATGTCTATATGTCTATATGTCTATATGTATATCTATATGTCTATATGTCTATATGTCTATATGTCTATATGTCTATATGTCTATATATCTATATGTATATATGTCCATATGTCTATATGTCTATATGTCTATATGTCTATATGTCTGTATGTCTATATGTCTATATGTCTATATGTCTATATGTCTATATGTCTATATGTCTATATGTCTATATGTCTATATGTCTATATTTCTATATGTCTATATGTCTATATGTCTATATGTCTATATGTCTATATGTCTATATGTCTATCTGTCTATCTGTCTATCTGTCTATATGTCTATATGTCTATATGTCTATATGTCTATATGTCTATATGTCTATATGTCTATCTGTCTATATGTCTATATGTCTATATGTCTATATGTCTATATGTCTATATGTCTATTGTCTATATGTCTATATGTCTATTGTCTATATGTCTATGTCTATTGTCTATATGTCTATATATCTATATGTCTATATGTCTATATGTCTATATGTCTATATGTCTATATGTCTATATGTCTATATGTCTATATGTCTATATGTCTATATGTCTATATGTCTATATGTCTATATGTCTATATGTCTATATGTCTATCTGTCTATCTGTCTATCTGTCTATATATCTATATATCTATATGTCTATATGTCTATGTCTATATGTCTATATGTCTATATGTCTATATATCTATTATCTGTCTATCTGTCTATATGTCTATATGTCTATATGTCTATATGTCTATATGTCTATCTGTCTATATGTCTATCCGTCTATATGTCTATATGTCTATATGTCTATATGTCTATATGTCTACATATCTATATATCTATATATCTATTGTCTATATGTCTATATGTCTATATGTCTATATGTCTATCTGTCTATATGTCTATATGTCTATCTGTCTAGATGTCTATATGTCTATATGTCTATATGTCTATATGTCTATATGTCTAATGTCTATATGTCTATATGTCTATATGTCTATATGTCTATATGTCTATATGTCTATCTGTCTATCTGTCTGTATGTCTATATGTCTAATATCTATCTGTCTATATGTCTATATGTCTATATGTCTATTTGTCTATATGTCTATCTGTCTATATGTCTATATGTCTATATGTCTATATGTCTATATGTCTATATGTCTATATGTCTATATGTCTATATGTCTATCTGTCTATATGTCTATATGTCTATATGTCTATATGTCTATAGGTCTACTGTCTATATGTCTATATGTCTATATGTCTATATGTCTATATGTCTATGTCTATATGTCTATATGTCTATATGTCTATATGTCTATATGTCTATGTCTATGTCTATATGTCTATTGTCTATATGTCTATATGTCTATGTCTATATGTCTATATGTCTATATGTCTATATGTCTATATGTCTATATGTCTATATGTCTAATATCTATATGTCTATATGTCTTATGTCTATATGTCTATGTCTATATGTCTATATGTCTATATGTCTATATGTCTATTATCTATATGTCTATATGTCTATATATCTATATATCTATATATCTATATGTTATTATCTATTATCTGTCTGTCTATCTATATGTTATATGTCTAGTCTATATGTCTATATGTCTATATGTCTGTCTATATGTCTGTATGTCTATTATGTCTATATGTCTATATGTCTATATGTCTATATGTTTATGTCTATATGTCTATATGTCTATATGTCTATATGTCTATATGTCTATATGTCTATGTCTATATATCTATCTGTCTATTATCTATATTGTCTATATGTCTATGTCTATATGTCTATCTGTCTATCTGTCTATATGTCTATATGTCTATATGTCTATATGTCTATATGTCTATATATCTATATGTCTAATGTCTGTCTGTCTATTGTCTATAGTCTATCTGTCTGTCTGTCTATCTGTCTGTCTGTCTGTCTGTCTATTGTTATTGTCTATCTGTCTATATGTCTATGTCTATATATCTATATGTCTATATATCTATGTCTATTGTCTATTGTCTGTCTGTCTATCTGTCTATGTCTATTGTCTATTGTCTATTGTCTATGTCTGTTATCTATTGTCTGTGTTATTGTCTGTCTATCTATTTGTTATTGTCTGTTGTCTGTTGTCTGTTGTCTGTTGTCTATCTATCTATTGTCTATCTGTCTGTCTGTCTGTTGTCTGTCTGTCTGTCTGTCTGTCTGTCTGTCTGTCTGTCTGTCTGTCTGTCTGTCTGTCTTTATCTATTTCTTCTGTCTATCTGTCTATCTGTCTTTGTCTTTGTCTATCTGTCTGTCTGTCTGTCTGTCTGTCTGTCTTTGTCTATCTGTCTATCTGTCTATCTGTCTATCTGTCTGTCTGTCTATCTGTCTGTCTGTCTATTGTCTGTCTGTCTGTCTGTCTGTCTGTCTGTTGTCTGTCTGTCTGTCTGTTATTGTCTATCTGTCTATCTGTCTATCTGTCTGTCTGTCTGTCTGTCTGTTGTCTGTTATCTATCTGTCTGTCTGTCTGTTGTCTATCTGTCTATCTGTCTATTGTCTATCTGTCTGTCTGTCTGTCTGTCTATCTGTCTGTCTGTCTGTTATCTATTGTCTATTGTCTATTGTCTATGTCTATTGTCTATTGTCTATTGTCTATTGTCTATTGTCTATTGTCTATTGTCTATCTATCTATTGTCTATCTGTCTATATGTCTTCTGTCTATCTGTCTATATGTCTATTGTCTATTGTCTATTGTCTATCTGTCTATCTGTCTATCTGTCTATATGTCTATTGTCTATCTGTCTATATGTCTATATATCTATCTGTCTATTATCTATTGTCTATCTGTCTATTGTCTATTGTCTATATGTCTATCTGTCTATATGTCTATATGTCTATCTATTGTCTATTGTCTATCTGTCTATCTGTCTATTGTCTATATGTCTATATGTCTATCTGTCTATTGTCTATATGTCTATATGTCTATCTGTCTATATGTCTATATGTCTATCTGTCTATCTGTCTATCTGTCTGTCTGTCTTTCTGTCTATCTGTCTATCTATCTGTCTATCTGTCTATCTGTCTATCTGTCTATCTATCTATCTGTCTATCTGTCTATCTGTCTATCTGTCTATCTGTCTATCTGTCTATCAGTCTATCTGTTTATCTATCTATCTGTCTGTCTATCTGTCTGTCTGTCTGTCTGTCTATTGTCTATCTGTCTATCTGTCTATCTGTCTATCTGTCTATTGTCTATCTGTCTATCTGTCTATCTGTCTATATGTCTATCTGTCTATATGTCTATCTGTCTATCTGTCTATATGTCTATCTGTCTATATGTCTATATGTCTATATGTGTATATGTCTATATGTCTATATGTCTATATGTCTATATGTCTATATGTCTATATGTCTATCTGTCTATATGTCTATCTGTCTATATGTCTATCTGTCTATATGTCTATCTGTCTATCTGTCTATCTGTCTATCTGTCTATCTGTCTATCTGTCTATCTGTCTATATGTCTATCTGTCTATATGTCTATATGTCTATATGTCTATCTGTCTATATGTCTATCTGTCTATTGTCTATTATCTATATGTCTATATGTCTATATGTCTATTGTCTATCTGTCTATATGTCTATCTGTCTATATGTCTATTGTCTATCTGTCTATCTGTCTATCTGTCTATCTGTCTATATGTCTATCTGTCTATCTGTCTATATGTCTATATGTCTATCTGTCTATCTGTCTATATGTCTATATGTCTATATGTCTATATGTCTATATGTCTATATGTCTATATGTCTATCTGTCTATCTGTCTATCTGTCTATCTGTCTATCTGTCTATCTGTCTATCTGTCTATCTGTCTATCTGTCTATCTGTCTATCTGTCTGTATGTCTATCTGTCTATATGTCTGTCTGTCTATATGTCTATCTGTCTGTCTGTCTATATGTCTATCTGTTGTCTATCTGTCTATCTGTCTATCTGTCTATCCGTCTATCTGTCTATCTGTCTATCTGTCTATCTGTCTATATGTCTATCTGTCTATCTGTCTATATGTCTATCTGTCTATATGTCTAAATGTCTATCTGTCTATATGTCTATATGTCTGTCTGTCTATATGTCTATCTGTCTATCTATCTATCTGTCTATCTGTCTATATGTCTATCTGTCTATCTGTCTGTCTGTGTATATGTCTATCTGTCTATCTGTCTGTCTGTCTGTCTGTCTGTCTGTCTATCTCTCTATCTGTCTGTCTGTCTGTTGTCTGTCTGTCTGTATGTCTATATGTCTATCTGTCTGTCAATCTATCTGTTTGTCTGTCTGTCTGTCTGTATGTCTATCTGTCTATCTGTCTATATGTCTTTCTTTCTATCTGTCTATCTGTGTATTGTCTATATGTCTATCTGTCTATATGTCTATATGTCTATCTATCTGTCTGTCTATCTGTCTATATGTATCTATCTATCTAACTATCTAACTATTTATCTATCTATCTGTCATGTGTCTATCTGTCTATATGTCTTTCTGTCTATCTGTCTATCTGTCTATCTGTCTATATGTCTATATGTCTATATGTCTATCTGTCTATATGTCTATATGTCTATAGTCTATATTTCTATATGTCTATCTGTGTATATGTCTATATGTCTATATGTCTATCTGTCTATATGTCTATCTTTCTATATGTCTATCTGTGTATATGTCTATACGTCTATCTGTCTATCTGTCTATATGTCTATATGTCTATATGTCTATCTGTCTATCTGTCTATCTGTCTATCTGTCTATCTGTCTATCTGTCTATCTGTCTATCTGTCTATCTGTCTATCTGTCTATCTGTCTATATGTCTATCTGTCTATATGTCTATATGTCTATCTGTCTATATGTCTATATGTCTATATGTCTATCTGTCTATCTGTCTATATGTCTATATGTCTATATGTCTATATGTATATCTGTCTATCTGTCTATATGTCTATATGTCTATATGTCTATATATCTATCTATTTATCTGTCTATCTGTCTATATGTCTATATGTCTATCTGTCTATCTGTCTATCTGTCTATCTGTCTATATGTCTATATGTCTATATGTCTATATATCTATATGTCTATATGTCTATATGTCTATATGTCTATATGTCTATATGTCTATATGTCTATATGTCTATATGTCTATATGTCTATATGTCTATATGTCTATATGTCTATATGTCTATATGTCTATATGTCTATATGTCTATATGTCTATATGTCTATATGTCTATATGTCTATATGTCTATATGTCTATATGTCTATATGTCTATATGTCTATATGTCTATATGTCTATATGTCTATATGTCTATATGTCTATATGTCTATATGTCTATATGTCTATATGTCTATATGTCTATATGTCTATATGTCTATATGTCTATATGTCTATATGTCTATATGTCTATATGTCTATATGTCTATATGTCTATATGTCTATATGTCTATATGTCTGTCGCGGAACGGATCAGCTGCCTATCGATAATTAATGTTAAGTTGTTTGAAAGTAGTTTCTAGTATTTTTATTTTGTCATTTTGCTGTTGCGATATTCGGACACACTAATTTGTGCTTAATAGTGGCGCGTAAAAATTAGTGCGTCGGCGATATCCAAAGAGAGGGGAAAGAAACTGCGGTATGTCATAAGAATATGTCTAGATTTAAAGTAATATAATTGTGTTCCCTATAGAATAAAACACTCACATAACTCTGCGCTACACACTGAAGCTTACTCTGTCCTAGCCAGAGCTGGTTAAAAGGCATCCCCTGGATATTCGCGGCGATTCGACATCTTTTATTCGCATCTTTGTACGCACTCTGCGAGATGCCAACGAACCATTCGCCCCGGCGCAGCCCTCGATTGCTTCAATCAAGTGCTTCTACCGCAACGACGATCACGCCAACGGGCACTCCAGCCAGTTTCACGAGTGCGGCTTGTGATCAGCAGCGGCCTCAAACTTCAAAGGAAAACGGAACTGTCGGTGAGAATCCGAATGGTACTCCACAGCCTGAATGGGCAGGGCAGAATACCAGTTCCGCAACTGTGAATGTAGCGACTCTACTAGAAAGGATCGCCACCTTGGAAAAGGAGTTGGCCAAGGCCAGGGCAAACGGAGGGCAAGCAGAAGCCGGAAGGAATCCCGGAGAAAACGGATTAAGCGGCAACAGAGTAAGCGGTACGGCGAATACACCGTTATGTACGAGTGAAACGGTATGTTTGAGTGAAACGCTGCCAGTCGCGCGCGCAGCAACGGAATCATTGAGTGCAAATATGCAACGGGAATTGGAAGTGACGCCATCTTTAAATGGACCGTTCCCCGCAGGTTTGAGTGGAAACTTGCCGCCACAGTTGAGTGGAAACTTGGCGCCAACGCAAGGCAGCCATCTTGCAATTGGGCAACATGTCACAAGCTACTGTACAAATGCAAGTCCATCACCGTCTTACTGCGTTTCGGCCACAGTACAGCCAGAGCCAGGATATGCTCATGCATTTCGGGAGCCACAACGCAACTTTATGGTAACTGCGCCTTCTGTTGGATATTACGGAACAGCGTCGGCGAGTATACCAAATGGATGGACACCACGCAGACTGCCCGATCTCCCGGACTTCGATGGTCAGCCCGAGGAATGGCCTTTATTCCAGTGCACCTACATGGAGACAACGGCGGCATACCAGTGCACAGCCTTGGAGAACAACCAAAGACTTGTGAAAGCCTTGAAAGGTGAGGCTCGAGAGGCAGTAAAGGCGCTGCTCATACATCCGAACAACGTGCAAGCCGTTATGGAGCAGCTGCGATTCCGTTATGGACGCCCCGAGCAACTGATCCGAAGTCAACTAGAGAGTGTGCGTGATGTGCCGCCCATATCGGAACAAAACATCGCCAGGATCATACCGTTCGCTACAAAAGTGAACAACCTTGCTGCGTTTCTTCAGTCAACAACAAACGGCAGCCAACACCTAGGGAACCCCACCCTAATGGAGGAGCTGATCACCAAGCTGCCTATGAGCAAGAGGCTGGACTGGGCAAAGCATGCAGCTACGATCGAGCCATACCCGACAGTGGTGCATCTTAGCGAATGGTTAAACGAGCTCGCTAAGCTGGTGTGCACCATCACAGACGTTGGAAACAAAGAGCAAAAGCGACGATTACTGCACGCAAGTACCAGTCATCAGGATGAACAGCGCACAGACTGTCCCAAAGGTTGCCCAGTATGTCAGGGGCAGCATGCTATCAAGGACTGCGAGGAGTTTCTCCATATGTCGCCAGCAGCGCGAATAGAGTTGTTGAGGAAGCGGAGGATCTGCTTTTCGTGTCTGGAGATTGGACACATTGCCCGGTTTTGCAAGAAGGGCAGCAAATGCAGTGTCTATGGATGCCAAAGGAGACACCACTACCTGCTACACGACAGAGACGGGAATCCCAGGTCACCACAGTCGAACAGTGGCCACGAGAGGGAGGAACGGAGTAGCAGCAGTAACGATCGAGAGCTGCAAAGGGACAACAGTCAGCGACGACGAAATTCCTTTACGTCAGCGCCCGGCAGGCAAGATGCAGGACGCAAGGAGGTTGGCCAAGGATCGCCGCACCGAAATCTGAGCTGCGTCGCTTCGGAAGGAAGTCATCTGCTTTTCCGGATATTACCCGTGACTTTGTACGGTAATAATACACAAGTTGAGACCTACGCACTGCTCGATGAAGGATCGTCCGTCACGCTTATTGACCACGATCTCATTCGGAGATTGGAACTGAAAGGCGAACACCGACAGCTTAACGTGCAGTGGTTTGGCGGCAAATCGGCCAGAGAGCGCACAATGGTGGTCAGCCTGCAGATCAGCGGAACGGGCAAATCCAATCGCCACGGGCTACGGAATGTGTACGGTGTATCTAACTTAAACCTTCCGATGCAAAGCTTGCGACGAGAGGACATCAAGGCATCGAAGGCAAACGCGCGGTTACCGGTGAAGCCGTACTGTAATGCAGCGCCAAAGATTTTGATCGGTCTGGATCACGCGCATCTAGGTATTCCACTGAAGACGAGAAGCTTCGGAGCAGGAGGACCATATGCAGTCGCCACCAAACTCGGATGGGTGGTGTACGGACCAGTAAAGGGAAATGGCAACTTGCCGATTCCGAGATCCTGCTATTTGACAGTCACCCAGGATAATTTGCTCGAGAAGATGGTCAGCGATTATTTCGAAACCGAGAACTTCGGAGTAAAACCAGCACCGCCAGTCGCAGCCGGTGATGATGCACGAGCACTAAGGATCCTGGAGGGCACGACTAAGCGAGTCGGACATCGCTACCAGACTGGGCTGCTATGGAAGGACGACGAGGTGAAATTGCCAGACAGCTATAACATGGCACTCAAGAGACTCGTCAACATCGAAAGGAAAATGAAGCGCGACGAGGTTTTCGCGCAGGCCTATAAAGGAATTATGGATGATTACATCAGAAAAGGGTATGCACGACGACTGGATCCGCAGGATGTCACCCGAACCAGCAGCGGTAAGCTATGGTACCTGCCGCATTTCGGGGTGGAGAACCCAAACAAGCCTGGGAAAATCCGTCTAGTCTTCGATGCAGCTGCCAAGGTGAACGACGTGTCACTAAATTCAGCACTGATGAAAGGCCCTCAGCGCTATAAGCCTCTACCAGCCGTGCTCTTCCACTTTAGAGAAGGGGCAGTTGGCGTCTGCGCTGACATCAAGGAGATGTTTCACCAAGTATTGATGCAGCCAGAGGATAGATGCGCCCAGAGGTTCCTTTGGAGACATGGAAACGATCGTCGGGACCCGGACACATACGAGATGCAGGTGATGACGTTCGGAGCAGCATGTTCTCCTTGCGCGGCGGACTACGTGAAGATTGTCAACGCTTCACAGTACAGGAGAACAGATCCGCGTGCGGTTCAAGCGATCAACGAATACCACTACGTCGATGACTACGTGGACAGCTTCATGAGCGAGGACGAAGCCATCGCAGTCTCCTCACGAGTGAGAGAAATACACGCGAATGCTGGGTTTAATTTGTGTCGGTTCTCCTCCAGTTCGGCAGATGTGGTCAAAGTTTTAAACCCACAAGGACCCAACATGAACGTTAAATGGACTGAATCTGAGGAGAAGGTACTGGGCATGTACTGGCAGCCGGCTACAGATGACTTCAAGTTCAAGATCAAATACCATCGAGTGCCCAGCAGCGTGATGAATGGGGAACGCGTTCCTACTAAGAGGGAGTTCCTAAGCCTCGTTATGTCCACGTTTGACCCGATCGGATTCTTGAGCTGCTACATGGTGACCGCCAAGTTGTTAATGCGAGAAATTTGGCGGAGAGGAGTCAAGTGGGATGAGCCGCTACCAGACGAGTTGGCCGTAGCATTTGGCTGCTGGCGGCAAGAAATGAGGTACATCGAAGAGTTCCGTTGTCCTCGCTACTATTTCGGCACTGGACGTGTGCGGACACTGCAGCTGCACGTCTTCGTGGATTCCAGCCAATCGGCGTTCGCTGCGGCGGCTTATTGGCGGGCCACATACGCAAACGAGGATGTGCAGGCCCATTTTGTATGTTCCAAAACGAAATGTGCTCCCATGAGGACGATGTCGATCCCACGACTGGAACTTCAAGCAGCTGTACTGGGTACGAGATTGATGGACACCATTAAAAAGGATCACGGTGTAGCGATCAGCAGCTGCGTACTTTGGACTGACTCTAAGACTGTGCTTCATTGGATCGGCAGCAGCCACAGAAGATATAAGCAATTTGTTGGAAACCGAGTGGCTGAAATCTTAGAGTCCACAGAGGCTTCTCAATGGAGATGGCTACCATCTGCCGAAAACGTGGCAGATGACGCAACTAGATCGCAACGCCGTGTGGACATAAGTCAAGGTTCACGGTGGTTAAGCGGACCGCCATTTCTTCGGGAACCTGAAGAAAAGTGGCCCAAATCGTCTTCGAGTAACATATGCGCTGCACAGGCTGCCGAGGAAGAAGAGATGCCATGCGAGTTTGCATTGGTCATGGCGCGCACGCCGTTCATCTGTCTAGAACGGTTCTCGAATTTCAACCGGTTGGTCAGGACAACAGCGTGGGTCCTGAGGTTCATTCGACGGTGTCGCGGGCGATGCAACGAACGAGAGAAGCACGGACTCACATCGGTTGAATGCACAGACGCAGAGCGCGCGTTGATACGGCAAGCGCAAAGTGAAGCGTTCGCCAAGGAGGTTCACGGAAGGACGGTCGACAAGAGCAGTCAACTCTCAGGATTATCGCCGTACTTCGACGAAGACGGGATTATGCGTGCGAGTGGGAGGATCGACGCTGCGATATGCGTACCATACGGTGCTCGCCGTCCAATCATACTGTCCCATAAAAACGCACTGGCGGAGATGATCGTTCATCACTATCACGAAAGGATGTGTCATCAAAACTTGGAGGCCACCATCGGCGAGATCCGCCGAAAGTTCTGGATCACAAATATTAGAAGGCTGCTACGAAAGATAATGGCAAACTGTAACGTATGCAAGTTGCGCAAAGCGCGACCTACACAGCCCGAGATGGGTCCTTTACCAGAAGATCGGCTCGAGGCAAATGGATGACCCTTTAAGTACACTGGCCTGGATTACTTTGGACCACTGCTCGTTTCTATCGGCCGTCGCACGGAGAAGAGATGGGTGGCCCTATTCACCTGCTTAACAACAAGAGCCATCCACTTGGAGATGGCCCATGACTTATCGACGGATTCATGCATCATTGCAATGAGGAACTTCATGTGCCGCCGTGGACCGGTGGTTAGGATAAGGAGCGATAATGGAAAGAACTTCGTGGGAGCAGATCGAGAGGCTAAGAGGTTCAGCGAGGTGTTCGAGCCGACGAGGATTCAGGGCGAGCTGTCGTCCAAAGGAGTAGAATGGATATTTAACTGTCCGGCGAACCCAGCCGAGGGTGGCGTCTGGGAAAGAATGGTCCAGTGTGTAAAGAAGGTACTGGCGCACACAATGAAGGAGCTCGCGCCCAAAGAACATGTGCTCGAAAATTTGTTAATCGAGGCGGAGAATATAGTGAACTCTCGCCCTCTCACGCATCTGCCGATTACGGTGGATCAGGAGGCTCCGCTGACACCGAATGATTTATTAAAGGGATCATCTGACGTACCGAACCTTCCCGGAGACGATGGGATGGATTACGCGAGATGCACCACACGGAAACAGTGGCGCCTTGCGAGGATGATGAGAAACAGATTCTGGAAGCGATGGGTACATGAGTACTTGCCCACTCTCGTCCGCAGGGAGAAATGGTGCCAGCGCGCCGAACCGATGCGCATTGGAGATCTGGTGTTTATTAGTGATCCGGCCATACCACGCAGGGAGTGGAAAAGAGGCGTCATTGAGGAAGTGTTCACTGGAAAGGATGGGGTGCCACGACGCGCTGCAGTAAGGACTGGTGATCAAGCAAAGATGATAATGCGTCCCGCTTCGAAGTTAGCTATTTTAGATGTGGTGAATGCTGTTGCTTCACGGGGGAGGGGATGTCGCGGAACGGATCAGCTGCCTATCGATAATTAATGTTAAGTTGTTTGAAAGTAGTTTCTAGTATTTTTATTTTGTCATTTTGCTGTTGCGATATTCGGACACACTAATTTGTGCTTAATAGTGGCGCGTAAAAATTAGTGCGTCGGCGATATCCAAAGAGAGGGGAAAGAAACTGCGGTATGTCATAAGAATATGTCTAGATTTAAAGTAATATAACTGTGTTCCATATAGAATAAAACACTCACATAACTCTGCGCTACACACTGAAGCTTACTCTGTCCTAGCCAGAGCTGGTTAAAAGGCATCCCCTGGATATTCGCGGCGATTCGACAATGTCTATATGTCTATATGTCTATATATCTATATGTCTATATGTCTATACGTCTATATGTCTATATGTCAATCTGTCTGTATGTCTATCTGTTTATCTGTGTATCTGTCTATCTGTCTATCTGTCTATCTGTCTATCTGCCTATCTGTCTGTCTATCCGTCTGTTTATCTGTCTGTCTATCTGTCTATGTGTCCATCTGTCTATTTGTCTGTCTGTCTATCTGTTTGTCTGTCTATCTGTCTATCTGTCATACTGTCTATCTGTCTATTTTTCTATCTATATTTCTGTCTATCTGTCTGTCTGTGTATCTGTCCGTCTGTTTGCCTGTCTGTCTGTATGTCTGTCTGTCTGTCTGTCTGTCTGTCTGTCTGTCTGTCTGTCTGTCTTTGTGTCTATCTGTCTATCTGCCTTTCTGTCTATCTGTGTATCTGTCTATCTGTCTATTTGTATAAATGTCTATCTATCTGTCTGTCTATCTGTCTATCTGTTTATCTGTCTATCTGTCTATCTGTTTATCTGTCTATCTGTCTATCTGTCTATCTGTTTATCTGTCTATCTGTCTATCTGTCTATCTGTCTATCTGTCTATCTGTCTATCTGTCTATCTGTCTATCTGTCTATCTGTCTATCTGTCTATCTGTCTATCTGGCTATCTGTCTATCTGTCTATCTGTATAAGAGACATGTTGTCAGCTGAGAGCATGTCGTGCGTACACAGGCTATATAGTGTTGGGCCTAACACACTTCCCTGAGGTACACCTGCTCCGACTCTTTTTGTTTGGTAGGACAGTTTGTCCTGTACTACTTTAAAGGATAGCTTGTGTAGGAAGCTTTTTATTATAAAAAGGAGCTGAGGATTTAGTAGGCTTTTAAGCTTGTGCAGAAGTCCTTGATGCCACACTCTGTTGAAAGCTTACTGGATGAACTCCTTTCCAAGGAAACCTTCCAATACAAAGTTCACCACACGGTGTAGTTGTTCAGGTATGCCATGCCTGAGTTTAAAACCAAACTGAAACTTTGGAATAGCTTTCTGGACCTTTTGGGACTCGAGAAATCTTCTCAGGATGCACCTCTCAAGTAATTTGCCAAATGATGGAAGCAGGCTTATTGGGCAATAGGAGTCTAATTCCTGTGCTGGCTTCCCACTTTTATGGTGCATAATGATATTCGCCTTCTTCCAGGCGCTTGGGAAGTGTCCAAGTCGAAAAGCAGAGTTGAAAATTAGTACAAGGAATAACAAAGCTCTGTGGGAATTGTTAATTAATCTTGTTGCACTGACTGTTTTTTTTTTGTTTGGTGGTGCTTGCACACTTTTTTCCACCTCGTGTGTCTTATCTTTGTCTTTGTCGTTAGCGTGGACACGATCCTCGAACATCTCCTGGAACCTTGTTAATACGCGGAGTCTTCGCTGCCTCATTACCCGTTCTTGGTTTCTAGCCAATGGCACATAAGTTGCCAGTATAGTCGTCAGTAGCGATTGCATCCATTTCATTGTTATATTGTTTTTTTCTTGTAGGCAGGAGAATTTGAAAAAGTTTTTGCACATATATGTGAGTATATGTTATCATTATTCCATTATCCCACTTCTGAGATTTTGGCCCTCGTTTCTCTTGTTAACGAAAGCAGACTGCTGTATAAAATATTATCCTTTTCTCATGATGAAGTGTCGTCATTGTTGATCCAGGGATGACTCTTTTTCCAACGGTTAAGATGGTTAAGATGATAACTTCTTGGGCAAAGCTACTTGCTTCCCTTGATCTCAGTAATAAAACAGATAGGATACAATAACGGCAAGTGGCGGAGTACAGTATATTAATTCCCTCTATTAAGAGCTGCGCTTAAAACACAACTGAATTATAAAAATACAAAATATGAGCAGTTAAGCCAAAACGACGCTAGTGCTTACATAATCTGTAAGGTGTTCGCCGATCCCGACCGCTTTCTCTGTGCCATTGCATAGCATAAACATTTAAGGAATAAACTAAAGACTAAAGTGAAATGTGACTTAACCATGTGCAATTCCTACGTGTTAACTACTCCAAGCCATTGTGCCATTGGTTGTTGCACAAGTGAGGAAGGTGCTTTCCGTTTGTAGGGATCTCTGGATCCTCGACTGTGCTGACTATGGGGGTGCCCTAGTTGATAAGGAGATGCCCTCATATGATAAGCTTTGCTTCGTGCGGCAAGAGTTATAGTGTTGTCTCGCCGCTGTAGTGTGACGTGATTGTGCGCCACTGGAAAGATGGTGATTTTTTTGCAGATTAACTTAACCTTTGCATATGATATTAATGTATAGATTAATAATAATGTGCCAGACGTCAGACTGGAGGATTTTAACTCTTGATGCTTCAGTTAGACTAACACTAAGAATTTCTGTTCCTTTATAATTCATCTCAAGTCATCATGGTCAAAAATAGTGGTCTTCACTAAATCTGCTACTACTTTCATATTGTTTGCATCAATTCAATTTGACTCGGACCATTTTTTTCGAAATGGTTTTTGGTATCTGGTTCGACTGATATCACTCCGAGTGCTGAGCCCGAAGAGTCTAAACTTCTAAATTTCTAATATGTTCTGTATCAACGTACAGTACTTTTCGCATATGCGACTGGAGGAATAACTTTATTAATTTTGCGGTTTTATCTAACATATTGAAGAAGGTTGATTAATTACTTGAGTAATACGAATCTTATTGTAAGTCAAATTCTGAAATAAAACGATGGATTGAAAATAGGTTCAAAATCTTAAAATTTTAATTTATTGGATTTCTATTGAGAGCGAAGCAATTTAATATTGCCTTTAACTCCAATCATCCCTCTAATAAGAACAAACGTTCCTACGTTTGCCTGGATTTTTTCTTATGTGCAAAGCGGTGTTAACGTATTTTCTAATCGTTTATTTTTTACCAAAAACAGTTTCGACTACCTCAAAACACCTGTTTTGCTTTTAATGTTAATGGGTGTTTGGTCGTGACCGAATATATGGATTGATTGTATGCGATCGTTGCCCTTCATATTAATTTGCCTGTATAGTCAGAGACTAAATGGTCTGGTTATGTATGCAAGTGCTTTGCCAACACAACAAATAGTTTTGGCCTACGGAAAAAAATTCAACTGCTGAATAATAGGCGATTTTACATATATTATTCTGCGAGATGCCAGTGGCTGTACCACTTTTGAGAATAGGCTTGGAAGCCGTTATTTTGCACAGAAGAGCAAATTAACCAGGAGAGAAAGATAAAGAAACGAGAAATCTAAGAGGAGTGGACAATGAAAACAAGCACTTCTTAAGAAAGAATCAGGAAATATTGCCAAAAGTGATATCGGATATTTTGGGCGTTGTATGCGCATTCGTCACCTTTATTTTACCTTGATTCTTTCATAATTTTTTTTGTATTTTATCGATTTTCGTTTAATTTACAAAAAAAAAATTGAATATTAATGGACAAAAGGGCAACATAGGTATACATTTTGTAATTTCGAAGAAGAAGAAGTAAAAATTTAAAAACTTTTTTATTTAAACATAATTCTTGAATTTCTCTAATTTACATTATTATCTTCAGATTTGGAACCATGCATGGGATTTTTGGCTCCTAGAGCAAACGTTGTTTTGAGAGATCTTACGCTCACATGAATAGGCAAAAAAATATCTCTACGCATTCTAATAAACATTTCTTAAAATAGAATCCAATGTTACGCATTAACTTATCGCAAAACTGTTAAAAAAATTTGGAATTTCTATACGTAAATGTAAAATTAAATTTTAAATTTTTTTAATAAAAGTACCTTTCCGTGTAATTTAGTGTGTTGGACTTACGCAGTATTTCTTCAATTATTATTGTTAATTTATATTTAAAAAATGTTATCTTCATAAATACATGTGCATACAGTTAATCTGCATATAAAAATAAACAATTGGGGCCGGTTTATAAAAAACTTTCAGCAAAGTTTTCATGATGGAAATATCAAACGTTTTGATACGGTTTGAATACGGTTTGATTGGGACAATTTAAGATCGAATTTAATCGCTATGAGTATTGGAAATTCAAGAAACCATATTCAAAATGAGTATTAGATAATTATACTCTTCTACAGGGTAAGAATCAGGAGAACGAATCGAGATCCCCACATTAAGATAGTCGTGTAGCGGGTTAATATCAAAGGTAATTTCCGATAATTTACGATGGACAACAGTAGCGATAGCAGGAGTGCATCCGGGAAAGTCCATCGTAAAGAAGTCGAGCTCCGTAATAGCCAAAGCCTTGCCACGAAACAGATGAGGGTCAGTCTGGCGTACGCCGTTGGGGACAGAGAAGTTTGGCGATTGACACGGAATAGCGACTAGTCACAACGAAAGGGCAGAGACCAACCTAAAAATGGAGTAGAAACCCCTGATACTATGAAACAACTCAGTATCAGCATAAAACGTAAAGAATTGCGAGGTTAGGCATCCCCAGGGCTCGGGAAATCACGTCGAAAATATAAACTCGGTGGAACGATTCTGGAAAAGCTAGCCGTGGAACTTGTCCTGATCAAAAAGAACAGTTCGATATACCTGACGTAGAACTACGTGGTCATTCCAGTTCTGTGTCTGTGTTGTTTCTGGTTCCAAGTTTTTAGAGCAGAAAAGCAGAGCTTAGATATCTCATCCAGAGTGGGCAAGGATGGTCTCACGTCGCTGAACTTTGAAACTATTCCGAGAACTTGTAAAGAAAAATGAGGAATTATTCGCGGCGGTCGACACGGGCGCTACGGCAAGTTTTATAAACGAAAGACTCGTGAAGGGACTGGCGAGACAAGGCTAAGGTCTAAGAACAAGATGGCCGGTGATATTTGTAACCGAAAGATGAGTGACTTTCCGGATGATTTTAAAAACCGAGGTATAATTCGGTGAACACAGAAGAGAATTAAACTTGCTAATGGTGCCGGGCATGGTGGATTTCTGTTCCTTGTATAGGAACAACTCCGGAAGTTCAATTCTTTCACCAACCTGGATCTGAAGGATATTGTCAAAAGAAGGATCTCTTAGTGAAATTAATGTACAGTTTAAGGAGACATAAAGGAGAGACAGACCATCACCTCAACCCAGTTTAGAAAGAAGAGGTGGAATGTGGACGGAAAAAAACTGAATTATCCTTAAATATTAAAAATAACTTAATTAAGAGAATCATACCCTAGGATATAAGTCAGAACCTTGCTGCATTAAAGCGCCAATTGCAAACCAAAAACTATTTCTTAAAGTGAAATTGTTGTGTATCCTAACTAATTCCACTTTGTTATCATCTGATAGCTTGTCATCGTCATTTGATATTTGTAATGGGAAACCGCATTTTCCGCAGTTCGTATCATCAACATTATGTGTACGGCTATAAAGTATATTTTTCTTATGTGGATCATTATATGTTAATATATCTTCTTCATTAATGTCTGATAGCTCAACATGCTCAGCTGTGTAATTTTCATTTTCAATTTTTTTTAATAAATGATCACAAGCCATAGAGCAAGGGGGCTTGGAATTAACCCATTCAATTGGTGACAGCCGAGCGACTATCCAAATTGATATTGATACGAAAATATATCCAAATGCGATATAAACCCATATATCTATAGCTAGAGGATTCATAAACGAAAAAAATTTCGTTTGAGCACGATCAGATATCTGAAAAGCAATTATTTTTATATTAAATTGGTTTTAATGAAATTAAAGGAACATGTTTCTACCGTTAGCAACATACTATTACTGAAACGAAATATTTATAATTTCGACTTCATTTTTTTTACCTTTGGATTGAGTCCAGATCCTTGGCGCAAGAACGTTCCGGTTATAAACCAGAAACTATTTGATATAGAAAACTGGTTTTCGACTATATCCGTATCCTTGTAACATGGGTGGGGATTTTTCCACTCATATGGAGAAAACCGGGCCATCACAAATAGTGCCAATGATACTAATATATAAGCAGCTAGCACATAAAGCCAAATCTCGATGGCCAAAGGGTTCATAAAGGAGAAGAGTCGTGTGGGTTGACTTGTCGGCACCTATTAAATTTAGCCATATATGTGAAGGAGACAATGTTTTCTACAAGTTTTAAATTTCCACACATTTAAATACTATATCAATGGATTTTTACATCGTTTTTAAAAAAGTATATAAATATTACCTTATACAAAATACCAATACCCAAGTTCATGAATGGTTTCGTAAAATCAATAACGCTCTCTCGCGCATAGTTAATAGTCATTGAAGCTACGGCAAGATCCGCCCGCTTGTAAATTATTTTCATTATTTATCTGAGTAATAATCGTTTTGTATTTAAAAACTTACCCTTTCCATTAACTCTTGCACAATTCCATTCCACGAGTTTGTTTCTGGAATATAAACACCATACATATTGTCGGGAACCAAATCAATAGTGAACTCAAAGCCCACTTGTTGTGCAATTGCTTTAAGCATATCAATACAAAATCCTTCAAATCTGTCATTTCCTGTCATATTTTTATCATCTTTAACCATAACGTAAGGGCGTTCCTACAAAATTGTATAATAAAAATGAAACTATAAAAATTTCTTTAATATAAAATATTCTTATTCTATACAATAATAATAGTTACAATAATACAATAATACAATATACAATAATAATAGTTAAATAATAATAGTTAAAAAAAAAATTTTATATGGAATCCTCAAAAACTAATTATCGCATATTTTTATACCCTGTACCCATTGAAAATGGGTGAAAAGGGTATCATAATATGGTGCAAATGTATGTAACAGGCAGAAGGAAGCATCTCCGACCCCATAAAGTATATATATTCTTGATCAGCATCAACAGCCGAGTCAATATAGCCATGTCCGTCTGTCCGTCTGTCCGTCCGTCTGTCCGTCTGTCTGTCCGTATCAACGCCTATATTTTAGAAACTACAAGAGCTACAGACATGTGCCATATATCGTTGGATAGGTAATTAACATACGCAGTACAAGTTTGTTTTTTTATTTTGATATCACCCCCTTCTACCCCGCAAATCGCAAAAAACTGCCACGCTGTCCGTATCAACGCCTAGATCTCAGAAACTACAAGAGCTACAGACATGTGCCATATATCGTTGGAGAGGTAATTAACATACGGAGTACAAGTTTGTTGTTTTATTTTGATATCACCCCCCACTACCCCGCAAATCGCAAAGAACTGCCACGCCCACAATTATTAACCTAATGCTGTGCAATTCGGCATATGCGTTGGTGCTTATAAAAGCTATCTAATTTTTTAATTTGAACCAAATCGGATAAGAAACACGGAAGGTATGCCACATGCAAAATCTATGGCAAGGGAGGCAGAAGCGCAGCAAAATACGCATTGCGCGAAGCCGACTGCGACGTTGGCAGCGAAATGTGTATGGCTTTATGACACACGAAACTTATTTTCTTTTTTAATAGAATATTGTTTCATTTATTTAATGATACTAAATAAATAAATTGTAAGCATGTCTAAGGGTACAGGGTATTTTGCAGTCGGGAAACTCGACTGCTGCTCCCTTACTTGTTTCTTTATAGCGCATGTGATATTGACTCTCAAACGTTTCTTCAATATCATTGATAAGTCCAATGACCTCTTGATGCACTTGATGCCAATGGCATAATTTTTTGTGCTGTAAATCTGACCTTAACCGTGCAAATCATCCACCCTGTCTGTTTATGCCGGATAAAGCGATAGAGACTGTGATTAGAAGATTGCTTTTGACTCCTAAAAAGTGATCAACGTTCTTGAAAGATGCAAAAGAAAGATCTAAAAAAATTTGACTTTGAGTTATATGGTAGCTGTAGGATACGGTGGACCGATTTTGGCAGTTCCAACTGTGTGCAAAGGAAAGAACGGTGTATTGAAAGTTTGGATTGAATAGCTTTAAAACAGAGAAACTACTTTACATCGACTCAGGAAATGATGCTGATGATATTATATATATTATATATTATAATATATATATTTTATAGGGGCGGAGATGTCTGCTTCACTGCGTTGGATACTTGTGATACAAATTATAATACCCTGGCCAAAAGTATACAGATGTAGAACTATTAAATTTGACTACTAATATATAAAAACAAAAAAAAACTAAACTCGGGCGGAACCGATGGCAGAAAGGGCAATCAAAAGCAAATGAAAATAAAGATGCGCCCTCATATAACCAAAAAACTAGCACATAACATGAGGCTGTCACATTACACTAAACTGGCCAATATACAAATGCCCATAATTTTCATAAACCTATATTAAGTCACGTCAATGAAACAGATCACTTTAAGGACTTCAAGGAAACAAAAATCTATGCGAACGTCATACATTCATGTTAAAAACTGCAGTTGATCAAAGAAACCAACCGTCCCGTAATTTTTTTTTTATCAACTATTACAAACCACTTTTTGAAAAGTTCATAGTCAATTTTTATGGTCAATATATAGTATACCTGCAAAACAAATGCAGACAAATCTGACAACTTTTTTAGAGAGCATGAGTTCCCTGCTCTTGCTCATAGAAAAAAAGACGGATTAAATGAGGATAATGCTACAATAGCAGGAGCAAATGCTACAAAAGCAGGGGCAGATGCTCAAACTCCTTAATGCGATCCAAGCGCAGCTAGCGCCAAAACGATGCGGCGCCTTCACGAAGCTGCCCGAATTTGAAAGATTCGTGCGGCGTTGCGAGATTGATATCTTGCTGATCAGCGGGGCACATTGTAAAGACGCAGTGAAACTGTGCCCTGAGGTTTTTATGGGCCACAAACGACTTAAAATTAATCTAGGAGCAATATCATTTCGAATTCATCATAGCAGGCGACTGGAATTCGTCCCACTGTCTTTAGGGAGCAGGAAGTGCAACCAAAGAGGTCAAGCGCTAGCTAATCTAGTCTTGAACTGCGACGTGGGCTCGCTAGCAGCAGGTGGCCCCACAATATACCCGTATGGTAGTAGAGGGTCACGAAGCTACATCGATTCTACGCTGACAGGGAGTATCCTGGGATTACATGCTGAGATACGAGCTTTTGTTGAGCTCAGCTCCGACCACCTACCTCTTATTATAACGCTTGACACAACAGCTACACCATATCCCAAGGTTGAGCGGCCTATTACCAGGCGGGCTAACATGGAACGATTCCAGAGCACCTCGAGTCGTCACTGAATCTTGACACGCCGATGAATTCCGAAAGGGATATACCTAGATGAAGCAATTGACTCACCCACAAAATCAAGGGTGAGACAGTGGAAGCTCAGCTTTATCTCCATGATCCAAAAATCTGGCAAGCCGGAAGAGGACCCTAGATCCTACCGGACGATCAGTCTGCCCCCCTTCGATCTCAAGGGTGTTTGAGAGACTGATTGGCACCCGGATGTTTAGGTTTATGGAAGCCCAGGGAATCATCCCCGAGAATTAGTTTGGGTTTCGTGCTTGTCACTGCACGGTAGAGCAGCTGCATCGAGTGGTCGAGCAAATGACCTTCAACAGCAACGAGTACTGCAACGCTCTCTTCCCAGATGTTCGGGAGGCGTCCAATCGTATGTTGCATTCCGACCGCCTCCTGAAAATCAAGAATACGCTGCTACGCCTTACTTCTAACTTCTGACTTCATATCTCGATAATAGGCGATTTGCAGTTCTGTTCCACTCGGTTTCATCAATAAAGTACGATGCAGCATCTGGAGTACCCAGGGACACTTCCCTGGGCCTAAGACACTTCTTAGGCCCACTACTTACTGCCTGTATAGCCACGACATGCCGCGTCCGACGACGTGTGTATGTATAACCTACTGGTCCTAATATGAACACGGTGTAGCTGACGGTATCCAAGACTACGCAAAAAGATTTGCCGACTGGACTAGGCAGTGGAACGTTGGATTAATTGAAATAAGTCAACTAAATTTTGCTACACATTCTAGAACTCACCTTCTCCAAGTGAGTGCGAAGTGAAGTCAAAGCACTACTGGATTATCTGTTCGCTTACTCTTATTATTAAATAAGCTAACTATCTACAACCAAATCATAGCTCCAATATATCAATATATTATAGCTATGATATTTGACACCTATATCGAAATATGGGACCTGGCTTTTGAGAGCCAAATCCGCAGAATCCAGACCGCTCAAAACAAGAATTCGAGGAAGATCCCTGGCTGCGAGTTGTTTGTGAAAAACACCACCACAGAGATTTACTCCAGCCGCTACAACTAAAGACTGAAGCGTCATCGAAACCGACTCGAAAACCGTCTCACTAGATCTAGCCCACCATGAAGGGTCAACAGGCGACTACCCAGAGATCTTATCAACCGGCACCCATTAAAACGCACAACGAGAAGATGAGACCCCAAAGTGGAGTACATCTTTTTTGTTACTATATTTTATTTTTTTTTTTTTATTCTTACTGCTAAGTTCATTTAGCCGCCGCGCCCATATGGGCTGAATAAACTGATAAAAAGGTCACAAAGGCGTAAGCCCGTATGCTTTAAAAAAAAATTATAAAAAAACTGTTTAAAAACTAAAATTATATTTAGAGGTTTTAAAATATTTGCAAGTAAATTTACGCTATTTCGTTAAGACATTAGAAGTATGTAATTAAAGGGAGGGAACGGATAGGTGGGAACTGAAGTTCCGGGTACACTATAGTCGAGGAACTCGGCAAAAACCATCGCCTCATGTTTTAAATTTAAATTTTTATAACATTAGCGCATAATGCTATCAAAGCACGAAAGAAAAATTAAAATTTTACAAACCTCACGAGTCATTACCACCAAAGTAATGTTTGCAATATTGGAATCATAAAATGCGGTGGGGTCGGAAATATTAACGCCACTATCTGGCTCCCAGTATCCAACTTTTTGAATTCTTTCTTGCTTTAATTTAAGGATGTCAAGTTTGAATTTGGATCGGCGTCCTTCCTTAAATAGCACATTACCAGTCAATCCCTTTACGGTTACCTGTGAAAAAATTTTAAGTTAATACATAATGTATTAATAATATTGTGTATGTAATGTTTGTATATTGGTGCAAACGAATGTTAAAAGGAGAAGAATAGGTTTTCAACCCCATAAAGTATAACCCATAAGTATACCCCATGAATTAACAACCCTCAAATTTTCACGTTTTCGCACGAATTTGTCATAAGAGCGGATTGTACCCCAACAGGAAAGATTTAAGATTTAAGATTTAATGCACCCAACGTTAATGATGTTGCTCAAGTCCACGAATGTTTGCTACACCCTCAAAGGGAGAACGCCACCAGCAGTGCTCATTGATGACACCCCAGTGAAACAGGTTGACTTAGCCAAATACCTGGGAGTTATACTCGACCGTCGGCTGACTTTCTCTGAGCAAGTGAGTGCAATGAGAAAACGCATACGGGCCGCGGCGTCAAAGCACTACTGGCTCATGGGCCCGCGTAGCAAACTGTCGCTGACAAACAAGATCACACGATACAACCAAATAATAGCTCCTATTTGGAGGTATGAGGTCCAAATTTGGGGCCTGGCCTGCGACAGCCAAAACCGTAGAATCCAGAGCATCCAAAATAATATGGCAAGGACGATCACTGGCTGCGAGTGGTATGTGAGGAACACCACCCTCCACAGTGACCTAAAGCTGCTCACGGTCTTCGAGACTATAAATTTCCGATCCAGCCGATACAACGACCGACTGGAGCGCCATCGCAACCGACTCGCTAAGGGTCTTACCAGATCTCGCCCACAAAGGAGGCTCAACAGGCGACTTCCCAGGGACTTCATCCTCCGGCTACCAACAAGACACACAGCAAGAAGACGATGTTTTCCCCATCGTCTTTCTTTTATATTTCTTAGTTTTTAAATATTGTTAATAATTGTTAATTTGTTAATTTAGTGTAAATTTAATTATGGTTAACGCTAAGCACACTCAGACGAGCCCTTCGGGCAGTATTAAAGGACACCAATGAGTTCCAAGATACCCTGTATGCCTTAATAAATAGTTTATATAAAAAAAGAAATGATGTTGCATTGTTGGTGATCCAACTAAATCGCGAGACATTGTCGTTCAGAGAAGAAGCAATATCATGCATCGTGTAAACAAGACACATCGCTTGTACAATGTCCAATTACAATATTCAATTATTTATTGGCAAGGGCAAGACGGATAAGACATCAGTTAAAGATGGTCGATCCAATTACAGGTACAATATTCACACACTAATTATTGCTAGTATTGTTATTATTGGTTATTGGTAATTTTGCATTTTCAGGCGAATAAAAATTTAAGCGCAATGAAATACTGTGCGTATCGTATGATGATTCGTACACATGAGGAGAATTTTATTCTGAAGCGCCGTCGGCTATTCGAGCAAGTTGCTGTCGACATGTACAAGTATGTCAAAGTCCAACCGAGCGTTTAGCGTTCATTCAATTCAATCACGCAAAGCTACGATGTAAAAACTATATACACTTTCGTGATGCTATTTATCAGATGGAGATGTTTAGAATATTGGACGTTTGACGATTCTCCCATCATCGTACATCGGAAGCCCACACCACATCCACAAATACGCTCAAAACGCTATTGAACCGGGCCAAAAACCGCAAGATCGCCATGACATAATCGCCAGGGTATTTCAGCAAAAAATCAAGGTTATGTGCTTACTAAGTATCAAGTTTTGGTGACACACGTTGTTATATGTACTCGGTAGACAGACAGAAGCTTGGACTACCACATGCTCATATCCTAATTTGGTTGCTGAACAAATTACATTCAAATGAAGTAGATGACATCATATTATCTGAAATTCCTGATTCAGTCACTGATCCCCATATACACGACATTTTGATGACACAGATGGTGCATGGACCGTGCGGTGCATTAAATCCATTATCGCCTTGCATGGCTGATGGAAAGTGCACAACACGATATCCGAACGATAGTTCAAGAATGAATTGTCTTTTCAGAAAATAGTGATGAAGATTCAATGAGTACTTTTTCCTCAGTAGCACATCCGACAATGGATGGAATACCATCTGGAGTTACGTCGCAAGTCACTCTGTCAACTGCGGTGAATCAGAATACTTTGGCGTTGCCAACAGTTGCGAAAGCTTCTGAACAATATGGTATATCGACGCGATCTTCTGTTGATAGGCATATATACTTCAATCACAAAGTTTAGATACCATCTTGGAGACTGATAGCGAATACCAGAGTATTCTTCGGTATTCTGCGGACCATCTGTTGCAAATTTGGGTTGCAAATTTTTGAGTTGAGTGTAATGTCATTTACCTTTTAGTCTATTTTAATCCACCTAGCTCCACTTGACCGTTGGAGCTACTTCGTAAAGGGGGTGTGTTAACAATGTCAATGTCATACTTTCTCCTAATTCAAAAATTAGATTTTGTCTAGTAGGGTTGCACCTATCTAGACTGGCGTGTTGCGCCTTTTCGATATTGTTTCTTATTGCCAATTTCAGCTGTCGTAGGCTGAGTGCAAGGCATACTTGGGTTCCTAGGTACTGACAAACATATATGGGAATTGCAAATGCAGCCATACCATATGAATTCCATTTTGTACCAGACAATTTTAATATACGAGGTGATGGTAAAATTGGTTTAGATTTTATAACGAAATACAATTGCATTTTAGAATTCCATGCCCAGGAAGGCTCCGTAAGACCCAATAATTTCAGGAAAATAAACATTCCCATAATACATTCACATTAAATTGAAAAAGTTTTGCCTGAAAGATCTGAAGTCATACGAAAGATCAATATTTTTTTAAAGGAAACGCTTGTCTTAATTCCCAACCAGGAATTCCATCTTTTTTTTTAACTTTGCTGTATTTATTGGATCTTCTCAGGAAATAGGAGACTAACAATAAGTTTTTATACCTTGAAAAGGGTATTATAATTTTGTCCAGAAATGTGTAACGCATTAGAGGAAGCATCTCCGACCCCACAAAGTATAAATATTCTTGATCAGCATTAACAGCCGAGTCAATATAGCCATGTCCGTCTGTCCGTCTGTCCGTCTGTTTCTATGCAAAAAATAGACAGTAGTTTTAAAGCTATCGTTCTGAATGTTTTACCAGATCATTATTTTGTTGCACGCAGATCAAGTTTAAAAATTGGTCGGATCGGACTACTATATCATATAGGTGCCATACAAACGATCAATCAGATTTCAAGTCTTTGTATGGAAAACTTTTCTGTTTTCCAAGCTATTGCAACCGAATAAATGCCATACAAACGACCGATATTTTATTTATTTTATTTAACAAAATTAAATAGAGTATACAATACTAAACCTAATTATTTAATGCGTACTAGCTAAGGTGGCCCTTTGTCGAGATTTATGAGTTATTACTTTATATAATAAACTGAACTTTTTTTACAAGATGGGTTACTCAAACAATTCGAAAGACTATTTGTAGCAAATAATTGAGATCTAATTGAGTGCAATCGACTGCAGGCGCCGAGAATATGGTTAACGGTGAGCTCGTCCCCGCATAGTTGGCATGTTGGTCGCGCCGTTCTCTTTAGTAAGTGTTGATGTGTGGATTGGGTGTGCCCGATGCGTAGGCGGATGGAGGTCGCGCATTCCCGTTTATGTACATTCGTTGGTGGCTTGAACATGATGCAATTCGGGTTAATAATCTGGTACCTGTGCATGAAGAGTGCCCATTAGGAAAGTTTCTTTTCTTTGATTCGACTTTGGAAATCCTTGCAGTTAAACGGAGTGAAAAGGATTGATGGTGTAAGTCTCATCTCTTGGGCGGCTTTGTCAGCGAGTTCATTTCCATGGATTCCTTGATGACTGGGAACCCAGAGTAAGGTGATTTTTGTTTAATGAGAACTTAAAATGTGCCTAACTTCTTGTGTTGTGGGGTCATTGTGATTCCAGTTGCGTATAGCGGAAAGAGAGGAGAGGCTGTCTGTGCAGATAACAGATTTACCAGCGTTTTTGGAGGCGAATTGGCATGCTTTGAGAATGGCGAAAGCTTCGGCTGTGAATATGGAGTTGCATGACGGGAGCCTACCTCCTGCAATTATTTTACGGTTGCAGTCAACAACCGCAAACGTGGTTGCGTCGGTGACTTTAGAACCATCGGTGTTAATCCAGTTTTTCTCACCAAGATGATGTTAGATTTTATGATATGTTATGCTGTTTGTTAGGCTGTTTGGAACACCAATGTGCTGGCGATTTGAAGGACCTCCTGGGCTTAGGGAGGGGAAGGTCAAGTATCTCGATGTAGTTGGCGCACCGTCTTAGAGTGGATATGCACTTAAAATTCCGCTTTTGTTTAAAAATGGCTCAGAAGTCTTTGGTTAGCAGGCAGTTGGACGTGGTGTACAGCTTCGGGATAAGCATCAATGTAGTTTCTTCTACGCGTGATTGGATACTCGGAAGACCGGATTCTGCCAATGTGTACGCTCCTGGAGATGTGGGAAATGCGTGAATGGCGCGACGGACCACTCTGTGATATGAGGCTTGTAGCTTTTTTAAGTGCGATTTAGCACACCAACCGAAGATTGGCAGACCGTTGTCAATTTTAGATAGCATTTATGCTCGCGTAATATCTATGAGAGTCTTAAGATGTATGCAAGAATATTTAGATGATAGAAATTTAATAATGTTAAATTTAGTTTCCAGTTTTTTTCTAAGAATCTGACAGTGCTGTTGGAAAAGTAGTTTGGAGTCGAAGGATATCCCCAAGATTTTTAAAAAGTTTACATTTTTTATTCTGCGGCTGTTAAAGTCAATGTCGGAAAGGTTGCAACGTTGTTTCCGACAAATATGTAATAGTTGGCATTTTTCAATGGCTACCCACCAGTTAATTTCTTGCAATATTTCTAAAAATTTTGCTCTGACTGAGTTAATATTTTTTATTTTTGTAAAGATGATGGCGTCGTCTGCGTATAGTGAGATGTAAATATCTTTATGCCGAGTTACAATGTTATTCGCCACTTTCCGTGGTTTTATTCATGATAGCAATTGAAGATATAATATATTCAATTTCTATCATGAATAAAACCACGGAAAGTGGCGAACCCTGCGGAATTCCATTGTGTAAAATGTGGGAGTTCGATGTGGCATTGTTTATTCGAACCCTAAAGAACCGATTGGTCATGAAGGCTTTAATTATTTTAATTAGCCTTAATTAGGCTTTAATTAGGCTTTAATTAATTAGGTTAAAAATCCTTTGACCAATGCCCCAGCGCTCGAATCTGCAAAGTACGGCATGAATCCCCACGCGATCGTACGCTCTTTCAAAATCCGGCGCCTAGATAGAGACATACATTTTTTCTAGTGTTTTTCCTAGACAGGATAACAAGGAAATTGGACGGTAGCTGTTAATGTCGGAAGGAAGTTTGATTGGTTTTGAGATTGGGATAATAGTAGCCGATCTCCATGTATGTAGAATTATATTAGTTATTATGTTTATTATAGGTTCGCCAAGAATAGATTACAAACAAAAGATGGTATATGTAATGTAAGTTTAATACAATTGGGACTATCGACGAGTTGCTGCGACACTGCTTCTGCTTTACGACTTTGTTTCGACTTTACTCCCCGACGACTGCTCAACGACGGAGATGTACGACGACTCCAATACGACTTGACTCTCTCTTTCTGACTTCTTGTTACTGCCGATCCTCGACTTTTATATTAGTGTATATACTGCTGTACTGCTGACGTGTGCGCCTCTGCCAACCATACCGCCGTTAGCCTTCTTACATTCGGCCATTCTGATTATTCATCAGTCCCTGATGACCACTCGTATTCGTTGTCCACCACAAACCTCCATAGCTTCATATGATCGCAACTTGTGGATGTGTGGTTAGGGCCTTCAACACCTGCTGACTTTCGAACATCATATCGGCCGTTTCTCTTTATTTTTGTTATCTCGTACGGCCCCAAATTCTCGCTGGCCAACTTCTTGCCTGCCACAAATTGGGTGCGACGTATTGCGACAAGATCGCCGATTTGGTATCCATGCTCGCCTTTTCTTTTTGTGTCGTAATGCTTTTTATACGAATCCTGTGCCCGCTGTATTTCCAATTAAGCGATGTGCCTCATTTGCAGCCGCTCTTCATCAAAAGCATCGTACATTTCTTGCTGAAGTAAATCCGATATATACTGCCTTGGAATATTGTTCATCTTTACCCCAAACATCAGTTCAAATGGAGTCCTCTTTGTCGACGCATGCACATTGTAGTTTATAGCTTTCTGTAGGGTTGGTACAAACTTATACCACTTAGCTGGCTCTTCGGACGACAATTTTGTAACGATGGAAAGTACGGCACGATTAACTCGTTCAATTTGACCGTTTCCCCTGGCAACACATGTTTTACTCCATATATACTCAATGTTATTCTTTTTGTCGTACTGTTCAAACATGTTCAACTTGAATGCATCTCCTCGGATTGGATTTCCAAACGTGTTGCACCAAATTTTGAATTTTGAATGCATCAACAATAGCAAAAATATATTTCTACTGCTTACAAGTAGCGTCCGTAGGACACAAGTGATCTACGTAAAGCGTTTGAAGCGGATTATCTATTTTGTCTATGCAACTCAGTAATTCCTCCTTCTTGCCAAGCATTTGTTGTAAATGATACACTTTATGCAATTGTTAACAGCTTCATTTAATTTTTGCTCCACGTGGGGTATCCGATAGCTTTGTTGGACAGCGTGCAACACTTCACAACACTTCGACAATCACTTCACGCTCCATTACCTTGGGGATAACTATTAAATCGTTTCCAGACAAGGGCTAATAAATCAGACCACATTTTTCCTTAAAATCTTCATACGGCCGACTTTTGAGAATTTCTGCAACAGTTTTAATCATTGTGTTATTTGCTTGGGTGTTCTTGATTCTTGCAGTTATTTCCAATGACACGAGCATAACTCGCTGCGGATAACGACTTAAAGAGTCCACATGCTTCAACCGCTCACCGGGACGATGGTCCACTTCAAAATCGACGTCCTGAAGGAAAATTACCCCCTGTACGACATCGCGTGGGACATCCTTCTTATTCAGCGTCTGTTTGAACGCAGCACAATCAATCGCAGCATTAATAATGGCGAAATTTCTTGAGTGTGATTTAAATAGCCTTTGCTTCCAAGATATTACTATGCCGAGCTGCTTCTGCCTCCGTTGTCTTTTTACTTCAGAAGTGTACTGGCAATAGCTTATCGCCGAGCCACTGCATGAGAACAGCACCAAATCCCTCCTTTGATGCATCAGTGTGAACTTCCGTTCTGGCATTGCGGTCATACAGCTTTACACGGGTTGTTGAATAAGAGTATTTTTTAAATTTCGAAAAGCCTGAAGTTCTTCAGCTTTCATTTAAAAAGCTACATTTACAAAGCTACATACGCAACAGATTAGTCAAGGGCCTGGCAACTTCTGAATAGATTTTTATAAATTTGCGAAAAAATCCAGTAAGTCCTAAAACGACTGTACGGCTTTTATATTCTTCGGCACAGCAAATTTACTAACAGCATTCGTCTTCTCTTCTCCTGGCCACACGTATCCGTCTTGAACGAAATGTCAAGGGAAATTCACAATAGTTTTCAGAAAATGACATATTTGTCACTTTATTTTAAGCCCGTAGGTTGGCAGCTTTTAAAAAGACAAACTTCATTTGTGACAAACATTCGTCGACGGTTGGTCCATGGATTATAATGTCATCCATATAATGCTCCAGCACATATTGATTCAGGTTTTGAAATACGAAAATTACATATCGCATAAACGCATCTGGCGAGTTGCAAAAACCCGGCACGGTCAAACTCGTATAGCCCATTCTTCGTTATAAAAGCTGTATATTTTAATAAAAAATTTTCACAATGAAAAAAAAAAATTAAAAATAAAAAAAATATACATATATATGGATTAACTAAGTTAAACGGACGACGGCGAAGACCGATCGTCCTATGACTAGCTTCGGCCAAATTGCTGACACAGCGTTTGACTGCAAGCTCTTACGTTGCCGGCAAGCTTTGCATGTTGGCAGAGGCCGCTTTGAAGCAATTTTTATGTTAGTTTTTAAGTCAGTCGTTCTGAAGCCTTATTGAATAAAAAGCACCACCTCATAAAAAGACAACTCCTACAATTAGCCGTTACATTCTTTTATTAAATGAAAACTGACTGAGTCTCTAGGCCAGCAGCTAAGAAGGGTAGTCCCCCTTCCACCATAATCGTCCTATTTCTACAGAGACACACGAAGGCCAACTGGTCGTACTTTAGAAGTGACTGCGGCGAGGGATCCTCCGCAGCACCTATAAAAAAATTAATTGGCACCCAACTACACGTATCCACGACATGTAAGTGAGCTCCTAGAACTACACTTCTCCAAACTGTCCTAGAGAGTTAAATATTTTCGTGGCTTACAGTAGATAAATAAAATAAACAACTGCTATACCAAAATTAATTATTCGGACAAAATAATATAAATATACTATTTAAACATTAAAAATATATTTGACATAAAAAAAAAATAATAAATAAAAATAAAAATATATTTAAATTTGTTTTATTATTATAAAAATTAAATATCCCAGCCAATGCGCTGAAGAATTATCAACTTTCAAATACTGATTGACTTTGTAATTTATTTTAATTGTTCAATTGTGTGCATTCGATTCCGCTTTTGTAGATTTTCTCCTCGTTTGTATTTGAATTCTCTGCATTAACTTTACAGCCGTCTTGAGTTTTTTTATTGTCGCCTCAATTCACTTTGCTACCCGATACAGCGGCGCATGCATTGCTGTGGCAAATATTTTTTTTTGCCTTTTATACATCTCGTCTTTTTTGTGCGATTTTTATCTTTTATATATTTGTTTGTCTTAGCAAAAACCCGTTCCCCGCGAGCCCTTCACCTTATCGTTTTTTTGGCTCTTTTCAGCGAGCCCTCGTCCAAAGCTTTCGAAGCGGCGACTCAGCCCTCGCGACCCCCTCGCCGTACTAATTGACCGTATTGGCAAAACGGCATCAGTATTTTCACACACAGCTCCCCATGAGCAATTCATTCCGGCAGTATATGAATTCCAAGCAATTGCTAGCGAATCAGAGTCTGAGAGCGAAGATTCAGAAAAAAATTCTGCACTGAGAAGTTCCTATGCCAACACATACACCACAAATAATATGTCTTTCGACGCGGAACAGATTAAATCTGTCATAGAGGCGCTACAAGAACAAGCTGTAGAGAACCAGCGTAGAGAAAATGAACTGCGCCGAACAATTTAAGAACTTGCCAGCCAAATCGCGGCTGTACAGATTGCCCCTATACGGGCAGAAACTCCTCAGATTAAGGTTTGTCTACCGGTGAAAATTAAGGGAAACGTCCCTTGCAACGAGACACTGGACGTCAAGTGCCTCCCTAAATTCATGGGAGCTCAGGGGACATACGTTTCCTGGCGAGGTTCCTGTTCAGGGGTTACGAAGATAGTTCACGTCACTATAAGACGGTAGTCATTATCAGGAGCAAAGTTAGAGGACCCGCTGATGCCGTCCTTTCCTCCTTTAAAACTGTACTAAATTTCGACGCGATTATAAATCGACTCGATTTCACATACAGTGACAAACGTCCGATAAATGTTATTGAGGAAGAGCTAGGTACCCTTAGACAGGGAAGCCTCAAACTCCTGCAATATTATGACGAGGTTGCGAAAAAACTCACTTTGATTACAAGCGAGACCACTATGTCCTACGAAGCATCGGCAGCAACGGTCCTGTGTGAGAAGTTCCGTGACGCCTTGCGCGTTTTCGTCTCATGACTCAGGCTCAACCTCACATATGTGCTATTCGCGGCAAAACCAAAAGACATGCGCTCGCCTTGGCGCAAGAAGTAGAGTACAACCACGAACGATACACCTTCGCAACTTCGTTTGCAAGAAGCCAGGAGGATAGGGACCGTTAACAATACCACAAAGTGCACGAGCGCTAACAGACCCCTCCACATGCTAACTCACAGGGAAGTGCCGGGAAAAACCCGCACTTTACTAGACAACACAGTGCACAGGTGCACTCTGTTCCACGAAGCGACAGGATGACTCGAGGAAACACACACGCCCCGGCTTACCAGAGATCGAAGCAGGCGCGTCTGGTCGCTCACAAAAGGCAAAGGGTCAACCACGTTGCTCAGGCCCCGGATAATTCCGGCACGGCTTCTGCAATCGCAGCCTCCAATGCAGCGGGAAAGATCGACGACGATGCTATTCTGGAGTCCGACTCTGACGCTATTAATTGTTTAGGGGAAAATCCCTGCTGCCCGTCATCAGACGAAGAGTAGAAGGGATCGACATAAAACTCCTGGTTGACACGCGCGCGGCAAAAAAAATTTTATCCGACCATTTAAGGGGTTGAAAGGCGTCCGCCCGTTTGAGTCCCCATTTGCAATCCATTCGATTCATGGCGTGACTACAATCACAAAAAAATGTTTCGTGTCCATTTTCAACCTTAAAGCAACCTTCTTCATACTACCACACTTGACTTCCTTTGACGCGATCGTTGAACTAGACGTGTTAAAACAGGCCGGCATATCGCTTTGCCTAGCTTCCGGGCAGCTCAAATGGGGCTCCGAAGTGGAGCAAACTGATTTTCACTCTTGCCACGATGTCAATTTTACCAACGTAGATTGCTCGGACGCACCGCCCTTAGTCAAGGGTGCTTTCTTAAAAATTCTCGGGAATGGGAAAAACCCTTTTGCCACTCCTAATGAGGCTCTTCCTTACAATACGTCGGTGGTAGCCACCATCCGGACGACTGACGAAGAGCCCATTTATGCCAAATTAAACACATATTTCATGGGAGCAGCTGACTTCGTCAACGGCGAAATTCGAGAACTGCTTAAAAACGGCATAATCCAGAAGTCGATTTTTCAAGAAAAGCGTGATCTTCCTACGGTCCATCGTCACCAATAATAGTACTGCGACTGACCCAGAAAAGGTCAAAGCCATCAAAGAATTTCCAGAGCCCAAAAACGTATTCGAGGTAAGGTCATTCTTTGGCTTGGCCAGCTACTATAGATGCTTCATCGAAGACTTTGCATCAGTAGCTAGGTCCATTTCGGACATACAGAATGGCGAAAATGGGAGTTTTAGTGGGCACTGATCCAGGAACATTCCAGCGGGATTTTCGGAAGCAACGTGCCTTCGAGAAACTACGCAACATCCTGGCATCTGAGAACGTCATCCTTAATACCCCGACTATAAAAGAACGTTTGATCTTACGCTTCAGCCTACGGCATTGGCGCAGTGCTGTCCCAAGAGGGACGTCCAATCACAATGATCTCTAGGACATTGAGTGACAGAGAAGTTAACTATGTATCAACGAAAGGGAGCTGTTAGCCATAGTCCGGGAGATACCCAATTTTCGGCACTACCTTTACCACATGTGGTTAAAGAAATAAACATCTTTCCCGACCACCAATCTTTGACATTTGCAGTGTCGAAATCCAATCAGAACGCCAAGATCAAGAGGTGGAAAGCTCGCATCGATGAGTCCGGCGCCCAAATATTCTACAAGCCCGGCAAAGATAACCTCGTTGCAGATGCCCTCTCGATACAACAACTTAACGTTGTTGAACATCAGGCACCGGAGTCGTGTACACAGTGAACTTTTGCTCAGTCACACGATTGAGTCTACGGACAAACCTTTGAACTGCTCCTAAAACCAGATAATTTTAGAAGAGTCGCGCTTCCCTTAGAAACGCACTTTTGTACTGTTTGTAAATAATAGGCGACACTGAATGAATTTCTCGTGCAAACAGTCCTTGCCGCTAAGCACAACAGGGCTCACAGGTCAGCCCAAAAAAACGTGAAGCAGGTACTCTCCGAGTACTACTTCCCAAAGATGACAAAATTGGCGAGCGAGATAGCCGTTAATTGCAAAACTTGCGCCAAGGCGAAGTATTATATGACAGACACATGAGGAAACAGGAGCTCGGAGAGACACCAATCCCGGCCTATGTGGGGAAATATTGATATTTTCTCAAAAGATAAAAAACACTTCCTCACCTGCATAGACAAATTTTAGAAATTCGCTATAGTACAGCCGTTTCCGTCTAGAACCATAGACGATCTCAAAACACCCCTGCTGTAGCTCATGAATGTTTTCCCCAAATCCAGAGCCATCTACTGCAACAATGAACCGTCGTTGAAAAACGAACGCTTCCATAGCACGTTGGTCGAACTTGCTAGATGTCAAAAATTTACAAAGGTATAAGTGACACGGTGGAATTGATCTTGCTGGCCACCGCCAGATATAACAAATCTATCCACTATGTCATTGATAAGAAATCAGCCGAGGTTATGCGGGCAAACCTGGACGATCCACAACATGACGCCCAGAAAAAAGTAAAAACACGCCCAAGATATGACCAGAAGCCGGGACAAAGCTTATCGGCAAAACAGAGTGTTGCAGATCGGCGATAAAGTCCTAGTAAAGTCAAATAGACGACTAGCCAACAAACTCACTCCCTTGTGTGAAGAAAAGACCAACGAAGCGAACTTGGGGACCACAGTCCTAATTAAAGGGAGGGTTGTCAACAACGACAACCTCAAATAACCCGAACAGAACCCAGTTGCGGTTCCTTCGGAGTTTTTTTACTTTACATTCATAGCCACTTGGCATAAGTTTCCATTATTTGTAGCCAGTTGGCATACACCTTTTATTATTCGTACCCGTTTGGCATAATTTTTAAATTTTTTTAGTATAATTCATTTGGTGGTGGGCAACTCCGTTCTGAACATGTATTAATCGAAACACACATGTGTATTACAGGTTCTTACCAACGCTTCTACTCTTTGTCCTGGCCGTGACATCGGCCCGTATTACTGATTATTCCCGAGCAAATTACATTCCCATCATCGACGGTAGAGTCTTAGTCTGGGAGGAATTTGCCTATATTAGACACTCAGCTAACATCTCTGAGTATAGGCGAGTGGTGGGGGAAACCGACAACATGATCGGCATGTTTGCCCAATCCCACATGCAGAAGCTTCTGAGCGTCGACACCTTCGTGAAATGCTTGACTCGTTGAGCATCCATTACAGAATAGCTAGGAGATAGATTTCTTTACGCTGACGACTTAGAGAAAATAAAGTTTACAGAAGCGCAGTTAGTTAACGCACACAACAGACAGATAGAAATCAACACCAGAGCACAAAGTCAAATTAATGAGCTACCAATACTGTCAATAAGATTTTAAAAGTTTCAAAAAATACATAAGTAGAATCAGGGCACTTGTACGAGATGTTATTAACTCGTAACAGGAACATTATCATGGAATTGCAGAATCTTATGCCATAAAGGATATTTTGTCCGTTGCGTCCGTAAAAGTTTTGCAATCCTCTAACATGTTGCACTTTGTGATTAAGTTCCACAGGGTTAAAATAGCCTGAAATAAGATCACCATTCTTCCTGTGGCACACCATGATACAGTGTTAAGGTTAGAGGATAATATAGTGGCGGAATGCAATGGAGAAATACGCACCGTCAAGAACTGCTTCATAACACCAGGGGTCACGTTCTGCCAACTATCCACAATGACCTCGTGCACTTAAGAACTCCACGCTGGAGTCGTGGTGCATTGCGACACACAGCAGAGGGATTTATATCCGATCACTTACGTTGACTAAGGAATCATCATCATCAATGACAGACTCGTGCGTGTGAATAACTGAACAACCATCCACCTTGAGGGCACGCACCTTATAACATTCATAGGGAGTGCTGCGGTCAATGCACCTGGAGTAGCTAAATCACCCGTCCTGAACATTACGATGAAGAACGAAATCTTGACCCTCCCATATCTTTACCGCTTGAGTGAACTCAATCTGGACCAAATCAAGAGACTCGAAGAGGACGCCGGCGGCTGCCGAATAAGCCAGTTGGCGCTAATTTCAGGAGCAATTTGGTGCGCCCTTATCTGCATCGGCCTAACCTGCCAGCGAGCCATAAGGGCCAGATGGACCAAATAGGGTCGGCCGAGGGTGGCCTTAATTCTGAGGGAGGAGTAGTTAACTAAGTTAAGCGTACGACGGCGAAGACCGATCGTCCGATGACCAGCTCCGGGCAAATTGCTGACACAGCGTTTGACCGCAAGCTCTTACGTTGCCGGTAAGCTCTGCATGTTGGCAGAAGCCGCTATGAAGCAATTATAATGTTGTCTTTTAAGTCAGTTCGTTTTGAAGCCTTATTGAATAAAAAGCACCACCTCATAAATAAGAAAACTCCTACAATTAGCCGTTACATTCTTTTATTGAATGAAAACTGACCGAATCTCTAGGCCACCAGTTATGAAGGGTAGTCCCCCTTCCACCATAACGTCCTATTTCTATAGAGACACACAACGGCCAACTGGTCGTACTCTAGAAGTGACTGCGGCGAGGGATCACAGAGACATATAACGGTCAACTGGTTCTACCCTAGATGTGACTGCAGCGAGGGTTCCCCTGCACCACCTGTAAACAATTCAATTTATATACATCTCTAAAATATAGAATAACAACAAAAATAAAAATGAAAAACAAAGAGAATAAGATAACAGAAAATAACTACATAGTATTACGTTATTTTTAAAAGGGGGAAGATTTGATAGGCACACATATCGGGTACCCACTGTACCTTTTTATAAACAACTAAATACACAGTTATACTAAATGCACAGTTAAACCCAAATTCTGCCCAAAACACGTGATTAGCGACGGCGACACTTAAATAACATAGAAAAGAAATACATAAGAGTGCCGCTCCAGCTGCAGCCTTTGCCGGCAGGTCTGCCACGCGGCTTAGTTTAAACGGAACCTTTGTATGAATCATCAAACTCATTCAAGAATTATACTTCAACTGGAGCGGGACCTTACCTGCTCCAGCCTACTAAATAAACTAAAATAATTAGGTATAAAATTGACTTGTGCTTATTAAAAAAAGTATTTAAATCGAAAGGACACAATTAAAAGATCACATTACAGTATTTAGAAAACTTCCGAAGGCAGAGGAAAATTACGGTATGGTAATGTATGGTAGAGCTGAAGTAAAAATCTTTACTGACCATCAACACATTTCACTGAGTAGTAGGAATGGCAACACTAGAACCCAAAGATGCAAAGCACATCTTGAGAACTGCGAATTATTGTACCAACAATAGCAAACGCCCTTTTTCAGATAGTAAATCTTAACTACCTTAATTCCGTCTATTTCGTAATATAAACAATGTACAATATATGGTAAAACCGAAATATGATCAACATCCAACAAACTCCAAACTGAAACAAACTCTGATACCCAGGCCAAAGAAACCACATGGACAGCTTCAGCTTATATTCTAAGGACACAAAGGAATACCTAGATACCCGTATGCCTTAATAAATAGTATATATAAAAAAAAAAACAAATAAAAAACCAGACATAAATTTCTGGCAAAAACGCCAGAGATGTAAATATATTTAATAGGAACATGTAAACAGAATAAATTCAAATAATAATAAAAAATATTTACAAATACCCAAATATAGCTGAAAATTAACAGTCTTACAAAAACAAGTAACAGCATTAAAAACTTTAAAACGAGAAAGGACGATAGGTGTAACAGCCAGATTGTCATTAATCTTAAAACCTAAATTGACTGATCAAAGGAAGAGGAAAGATGAAGTTATCAATATAAAATATCCCATATAATGAGCACATTTTTTAAAATTAATTTAAAATAATCCAAAGTTAGTCCATGTTCAAGTCATATTTGACCCCTGCATTTAACAATAAAATTTAAATACAATAAAATTTCGTGTTTTTATTTTTTACCATAGTAAACATTTTATAGTAATGTACTAATGCACTGGGAAACATTGTGACCTAGGTTAGTAGAAGTATATTTTTGGTTGCGATTAGGATAAAATATTTTAATAAAATTCCATTGTTAACAATAACAGTTAGAATCATTTCGGCAAACATAAGTGATAAAATTATTTTCTTATTTAACATTGAAAAAACTGTCTAAACTCCTCTGTCATAGACAATGGAATTTTTCTGCTCATTTTCAAATTTCTTTCACATTTCAGCAATATCGATGACGCTACCGACTCTTTTTATAAAGTAATTTATAACGCCTTGAATACATCTGTCCCTGAAATATTGACTTAATCGACGTCAAAACCGCCATGGTTTAACAAGCAACTCTCTCTTCTTATAAATAGGAAGTCTAGAGCTTTAAAAATGTCTCTAAGGTCTCGAACATTGTTACATCATTCAAATTGCCCACAATTTCGTAACCAGAACATGTGGACTCAGCCAAATACCTGGGTTCATACTCGATCGTCGGCTCACTTTCTCTAAACAAGTGAGTGAAATGCAAATACGCTTACGGGCCGCAACGTCAAAGCACTACAGGCTCATGGGCCCGCGTAGCAAACTTTCGCTGAGAAATAAGTTGACAATATACAACCAAATCATAGCTCCTAATTGGAGGTATGCGTGCCAAATTTGGGGCCTGACGTGTGACAGCAAATCCGCAGAATACACTGCATCCAAAATAAAATGGCGAGGACGATCACTGGCAGCGAGTGGTATGTGAGGAACACCACCCTCCATGACCTAAAGCTGCTCACGGTCTTTGAGACCATAAATTTCCACTCCAGCCGCTACACCGACCGACTGGAGTGCCATCGCAACCGACTCACTAAGGTTCTTACCAGACCTCGCCCATAAAAGGAGACTCAAGAGGCGACTTTCTAGGGACCTAATCCACCGGCTGCCAACAAGACGCACAGCAAGAAGATGATAAGCCAAGCGTCCCCATCGTCTTTCTTTTATATTTTTTAGTTTTTAAGTTTTGTAAATATTGTTAGTTTGTAAGTTGTTTAAATTTAGTAATTCTGTACCCTGTATGCCTCAATAAATAGTTATATAAAAAACTTCCGTAACGAGTTTGCTGACCTTAACAATCATCTATATAAAAATTATATTACAAAATGTAAACTCAATTTTGAAAGGATTCAAGCTCTATTAATTCTTTTGTAAACTCTAAACGTAAATCCAATATTTTGCCCCCTTCCCACTCAAATAATATTGCTAATCTTTTTGCGTCATTTTATCTATCAATCTACTCATCTTATTCATTTGATCCCTCCTCTAATTATCCCTATCGGTTACCCATTAATAACATATATCTTTCTAAATTCCACTGTCACGATGTGTTTACGACTCTTTCATCAATCATAATCTCATATTCACCGGGCCCAGAAAATGTACATAGCTGCATTTTCAGAGGGTGCTTCTTCTTAGCTTACCTCTCACTATTAAATTTTACCTACCTAACAGCCCTACCTTTGTCATGGAATGCATCATATCATAGAATATCTTATCTCAAGAACCTATACCATCACATTGCAGCTGCAACACCATTACAACATGGTTTTGTCAAGCTTCTCTCGACAACAACCAATCTACAAGAATTTTCTTCAATCATCCACCGAGGGTTTTAGTATCGTTTGCAAGCTGTAATGTCAGATGTAATTTACACTGACTTTAGCAAAGCATTTGATTCAGTTAATCATCAGATCATGCTACAAGAACTCTCGCTCAATGGTGTTCCACAAAAATATCCTTATGGGGATTGCTTCCTACCTTTTAGATCGAACTTAGCGTATTCCATTTAAAACTACCAACTCGAAGGTAATCCATGTCCTCCATCTAGGACTACTGTTGTTTATACTCTTTGTAAACGATCTTTCTAATATAATTAGTTGCGGCTCTAAGCTTATTAATGATGGTTTTGTCAAGTATGCTATTCCTTCTCGGAACACTTCCGGAACGAAGCGAGAGGAGTGTTAGCCTTTATAAGGCGATGGTCTAAAGAATTTAACGATTCTTTCACAACCATGTGCTTATATATTACTTTAGTTCGTCCTATCCTTAAATACTGCTAGCGCGTTTGGAGTTCACAATACTCCTCTTATAAAAATAGCATTGAGTCTGTGCAAAGGCAGTTCCGGTTATTTGCACTAAAATACTTAAACTGGGATCGTGACAATCGTCTTCTGCCGTACCGTTGCAGGCATCAATTGGTGAAGTTACATCCCCTGAAGGAGCGCCGAGCCTGTACTGGGGTCATGTTTCTACATGGTGTGGTTGATTTTTAAACACCTTATAAACCAACTATCTTTTTTCATCCCTAATAAGAAAACTATGTCCTTCCGACCTCTATGGTTACCTATATGCAGATCAAATTACGTTGAGCATGATCCTTTTCGCACTATTTGTAAAAACTATAACCTCTTATCTTATATTTTATCCCCTGAACTCTCCCTTAATGTTAATAAATTAAAAATTTTAAAATCCCTCTTAGAATAGTTATATTGTATGTATATTTATATTAAGCAGATCATTGTTAAATTGTTAAATAAAAAAATTAAAATTAAAATTAAATTATATTTAAAAATTAAATTATGGGGCTGGGTACCACTACAATCTACAAAGGCAACCAGGGAGCTGGTCAGCAACTTTGAATCCGATATTCCATAAACGGACAAAGCACATTGACATCCGTTACCATTTTGTATGAGAACTGGTTGAGAACGATGACATCAATGTAAAATGCATCCCAACAAACGAGATGCCTGCAGATGTATTGACCAAGGGACTATCGAGTCCAAAGCATCACTTTCATTGCGAAAGGTTGTGTTTTTCCTTGCGCTCCTCGATTAATTAATTGTTGCTTTTAGTAAAACAAAGCGGTGTTTGTGGAACACAAGATAATAATTATTCAAATAATATAATACCTAGCTCGATTCCGTTCCCATTCAAATCTGCACGGTACCATATTTGGTAAGAATTCTATTTTATTCTTTCATGTTCTGCAATTCTTATTATGGCAAAACCTTACTCCCTCTTAGCTTTCGCTCATTTTTTCATTCCCTCCCCCTTCCATCCTGCTCTTACTAACCAAGTACAGTGGTTTAAGGTTACTAGCATGTGTAAAATTAATTATTTGTTGTCAATATATTTTTAATATAAACATAAGTCGCGTTTTCCTTCCTGACGCCCTAACTCCAGAACGCACTAACCGATTTCCACGGTTTTGTATTTGGTGGAAAGGTATCGGGCTCCGTCAGGTTTATAGCAAAGAAAATTCAGCAGAAAAGCGGGAAAATCTTTTTTCAAATACAGCGCCATCTCTGATACATAGAATGTACTACAAACCAATATTTGAAGTAGATGGCGCCAGTGCGTGATATTTTGTTTGAGAGCTACTCATTGTTCTTTGCATTTGTCTTTAAGGTGGTAAGTTGAACTGTGTAAATTATGGGGATCGTGCACTTGAGGTTAAGTCGATTACTCTGTCCAAAAGGCCTATATGACAACGTGCACACATCGGCCGCCGCACAAGACATGCAAGCCAGCAACAAGTGTATCCACAGAACTTAAGCAAAAAAAGACAAAATATAATCAGGGAAAAAGCCCGATTAAGACAACGCAGAGCACAGATCATATAATCTCTTGGCATTCCAATATGATCTATCTATCTATGAACTATCTAGATGACGAAAATTTTGATATTGGACCAACGACGACTATATGCCGATATTGTAAGGCGTTAAGTTCATAAGAGAAACGGCTGGCTTGTGCTGCGCAAGTGGAAAAGTCAAACTGGATCCATTACTTACACCACCATAACCACTGAAACAATTGCTCGGTGGAAGTGATCCCGATTTCAGCCATTTTCTTCAACACATCCCTGAATACAATAACTGGTTTCTCATGACTTCCTTTGGAGCCAATATCATTCGAGAAGGCGACTTCATGCCGACTTGCAAGGTAAAAGATACAACACACATAACCAATCACTCACACCAACACAATGAATTGCAACACATAACAACTAACTATACATACATATTACATATACAACGACAAATATATCATTTGCATGGGTCAATGGTGCCAACACCAGATGAACAGCATCAATTTCTGCAAACATATTTCATTTCGTCGATGGGGGATCAGCTTAATGTGCGGTGTAATATACAGGGAACACAACAGTTAAAGATTCGAATTATTGAACAGTTGCAAGCATTATTTCCGCTAATAACTTTGTGGTTAATATGTTCAAAACAGCATTAGAACGAATGCCATCGAATACGCTTGAATTTGTCACAAGAGCGGATTGGTAAGATTTAATATTTAAGATTTAATGCACCCACCGTTAATGATGTTGCTGCAATTATTGTTGGCTATCCAACTAAAGCGTTCATCCGATTCAATCAGGCAAAGCTACGATCGGAGGACTATATACACTTGCGTGATGTTATTCATTCAGATGGAGATGTTAAGAATATTGGACGTCTGACGATTCTACCATCATCTTATATCGAAAGCCCACGCCACATCCACGAATACGCTCAAGACGCTATGACGTACATGCGAAATCCGCAACCGTTAGTTCCTGAAACTGTCACAGGGAACGTTGGATATCCATTTTAACATTGGCGTTCAAAGGATGATAATAGTCGAACTATCAAAGTTAAAGTTCAAAATCCAGATATTGAGACCGGAAATGAATTCATGTACCATATTGCCCGCTGCTATCGGCCAAATCAATGACATATTTTTGCAAGTACGTCACTAAAGCCAGGGACATGCCTGTGTTTGGTATTGCATCGGAAAATGAATGACGAGCAACTTCCAAATGGGCAGAAACGTCAGTACTAATGAAGCATTGTGGCGATTATTGTAATTTCAAATTCATAAAAGATATGCCACAGTTGTACATTTAGAAGTGCATTTGGAAAATGGCCAAATAGTTTACTTCAATGAGGCTAATGCGGCACAACGAGCTGAAAGACCACCATCGACAACATTGACTAGCTTCTTTGCGATGTGTGAACCAGATCTATTTAAAAAGATGCTGCTGAATGCCCAAGTATTACACTTGGAATCAATCAACAAAGAAATTCCAACGTCGCAAACAAGGAACCCCAGTTCCAGATTGGCCACACGTGTTTTTCATTGATGCACTAGATCGCATGTATACCACTCATCCTAGAAATGATGAATGAAATTTTACTTGCGACTGCAAATTTACGGGGGCCAAAATCATTTGCGCATTTGAAAACTGTGAATGGCCACCAATGCCAAACATATCGAGAAGCATGTCAACTATTGGGGAACGATTCTCATTGGGATTTAACACTTTCGGACTCAGTTGTTTCATCAAATTCGAACCAAATACGAATGCTGTTCGCAATTATCATCACCACACGTTTTCCTTCACAACGAATTCTGTTATGGAACAAACACAAAGACGACATATGTAAAGATTCTGACATTGAAATAACCGATGAAATCTACAACGAAGGATTGATTCTGATTGCGGATCAATGCTTGACTATTGGAAACAAGCTACTGATTGAAGGAATGATTGCGCCAAATAGATCGATGCACGATGCATTCAAGCAAGAATTGAATCCAGAGCTGCACTACAATGTTGATCTGCAGAAATTCGTTCGAAATAATGTGCCGTTGCTGAATGCAAAGCAAAAAAAAGTATACGAAACATTAATGCAAGCGGTGGACAATAATTCTGGTGGTCTATTCTTCCTGGACGCACCTGGAGGAACAGGGAAAACATTTGTCATTTCATTCATTTTGGCCACTATTCGATCAAGATGTGACATAGTTTTGGCGTTAGCATCATCTGGAATTGCGCCGACTTTTCTAGATGGCGGTCATACTGCACATTCTGCGCTTAAGTTGCCACTCAATTTAAACACAATTGATACTATAAAATGCAATATTTCCCGATCCAGTGCAATGGGAATATTGTTGATGCAATGCGAGCTCATTGATTGGGATGAGTGCACAATGGCACATAAGAAATCAGTTGAAGCAATTAACTTCACACTGAAGGATCTTCGGCAAAATAACAACATCTTTGGCGGCTTGATGATATTGTTGGCAGGCGGTTTCAGGCAGACATTGCCAGTAATTCCCCGTAAACCGCCTGCAGATGAAATTAATGCTTACCTGAAGGCATCAAATTTATGGGATAACGTAAAAACATTATCGCTAACCACTAATGGGAGTTTAACTTAAAAATGATCAAAATGCTGCACAATTTGTTGGAAATGGAAAAGTCCTACTTGATGTGACATCTGCATCAATTACTCTAACCAATGACTTTTGCCGATTTTTAGACTCTTAATTAGCTCTTATTGAAAATGTTTTTCCAAACATTAGTGAGAATTATCAGAATTATGCTTGATTAAGTCAAGGAGCAATTCCTGCCGCTAAGAATAATGCTGAACACTCACCGAACACTTCACCATTCATTCAAAAATTGATGGCAATTTGGTGACATAAAAATCCGTTGTTTCCATAACTAATCCCGTTAATGTAGTAAATTATCCATCGGAGTTTTTGAACTCTCTGGAGTTACCAGGATTTCCACCACATAACTTGCAACTCAAAGTTGGTAAGTTGGTAAAGTAGTTATTATGATATTGCGTAATTTGAATGCACTGCAACTTTGCAACGGTACTCGACTTAAAGTAAAACCACTTATTACGCATGTAAAAATGTATGTATGTTGTGAAATGAAATAAAATTTTTCCTTTTCAAATATAAAACAAAAAAAAATTTTTCTTCATCTTTTAATCACCAAACGAAATGTTACATCAAACGAAGCCATCTAATGGCGAAACGGAGTTCACCGCGCCTTGTAGTATTCTTATATATTTCAAATTTCTTGTTTTGTTTCTCAAAATATTTCTATAATGGAATTTTATAGCCTCTGCGCTATAGATTTCCGTGTTCCAGCCTAGCATCCCCTTTTGGCTGTGTGAAAATGTAGTACATGGTAAATATGCCGGTTTCACCGCCTCAGTTTGGTGCAGTGGATGTCGCGCGGTTCGACAAGAGATGCCAACGTTCATGCGGTAAACTTAAAACGGGTTCAAAGAGTTGTTCGGTGGTCTCCGAGTCTCCAAAGCGTAAAAAAACCGCTTTTAGGGACGCCCTATGCACCGAGATCGCTTTTCAGCGTGATCAGCTGACGACTATGCAGCCGCTCATAATTCTTACTATCCCAAGAGCAGGAGTTACAAACACAAATTCGGTTACTGAATTTAACTCCATAATCGAGCATAACTCGACCGAGTTATTTTCCAGGGTATCACTTCAGGTGATTCCTCCGGCACGAGTAGAGTTGACCGTAACACAAAAACCCTTACAGGTAAAGGCTCAACAAATATTTATGTCACGCCTGGCCCCTGACACTTCAGAGATTGATATCCCGGTTTCTATCCAAGTCAAATCGAAGGCCGTTGTTAGAGTGGAGGCTTACGTCATCTTTCAACATACGTGTACCTTTGCCGATTTTCGACACGATTTTTTCGCCCAGCTTTTTTTCGTACAAAGACATCAGCCGAGTACAGTTAAAAAAAAAAGTTATCAAGCCTGTAGAAGCTAAACTCCCAACGCCTGGCAACCCTGAACCCTTTTCTTTTTTACCAAAATCTTCTTCCTAAAAAACTAACAACTTCTATTACTCTAACCTATCCAAATACTGGGGACTTCGGACTAAAACGGACCCTAAACTTTATTCTGATAGTTCTTCAATTGGATCCCAGATTATAGTCTTCACAGAAACCAGTTTAAAGCCGAAAATTTTTAGATCCGAAGTTTTTCCAAACAGGTACACCACTTACAGACGGGACCGACCTCTACAAAGGGGAGGAGGAGTCCTAATCTCTGTGGACTCCGACTTTGCTTCTGAAGAGGTTAAGTTACCGAATCTTGTTGATCTAGAATTTCTATGTGTCAAAATTACAATGACGCTTCAATCACTGTTTATCACATGCTTCAGAACCGCCTACATACATGCACCATTTAGCTGCCATTGAGCGGGTTTCTAATCGCATGTCCGACAGTGGCCACATAGTGACAAGGACAAGGAGACTTCAATTTACCTGAACTTATCTGGTCAAACATCGAGAATTCCTCATTTTTATCACTTTTAACACACCCTGATTTTACTGATTTTTTCGACATATCCCTCGGTCAAATAAACCACGTAAGTAATACTTACGGACGGCTTCCAGATTGTTTCTTCCATGATTCGTTTCTGATCCAGATGGAATAACCCTTTCCAGATTCATGCCACTTTCGACCCCAGAAAATCCGTAACACCCAACGCTTGCGGTGTCGATTGAAACCCGGCTACTGCTAGCAATCTTCAGTCTTGCCATGTAGTTAATAAAACTCGCTGCTTTCGTAAGTCTGACCTTCAGAGACTAAGCAATTTAATTTCTATATTTGATTGGTCCGATCTCTGGGAGTGCACCGATATTAATATCGCTTTAGAAACATTCTACAAAACGCTTAACGCTTTCTTCGACTCTTAAGTGCCATGGAAGTATCCATCCACCTCGACTGGTTTACAAAAAGTCTAAAAAACTTAAAATATATTAAGAACAGACTCCTTAAGAGATATAACAAAACTGGCTGCGATGTAACTTTCTCAAGATACTTAGTGGCTCGGTCAAACTTCCTCGTGAGTCTTATAAGAATTCTATATACCGCTGCCGGATCCAGTTTACTCAGGAGCCGAAGCTGTTTTATAATTTTGTGAACACTAAGCGTAAGCATGTATCTTGTCCCCCCTAATCTAGTTGAAAAATGTATACGCGACTACTGATCAGGGTATTGCCGATCTATTCGCAACTTTCTTTCAAACAACGTACTCACTTCCTACAATTATGAATCAGCCTTACTCATATAACATTCAATCAGTTAATCTTACTTTCAGAACATTTTTCGCCGAAAGCAGTGTGTTATCGGATCGTCTGAAGAAACAACCTGATGTCCTGATGGTGCTCCTGGCTGTGTACTGAAAAACTGCGCTAAGGTATTGTGCAGACTTCTTCTAAAACTTTTCGCTTTGTCTCTGGAAATTTCGATCTTTTCATAATTCTTCTCCATAAAAGAGGAAGAAAATCGGATGCTAGAAACCTCTAACCATAAAAAGATCTGCGAAGAAGATATCACCCGTGCCAAAGTGGACGGTTCGGCCTGAGGTCGAAAGAGCAAAAGCCTTTGCTGACCATTTACGTAGTGCTTTCCCACCTTTCGATAGATGCACTGGCAAAGAGAAAGCTGCCATCATAAGGTTCGTAGAGAGCCCAAGTGCTCCTGGCACGCCAATACAGCCCATCGAACCAGAGAAGATTGTGCAGGAGATCGCCTCCTTAAAAAATGGCGAGTCACAGGTCCTGACCAAATTGATGCAACAGCACTGAAAATGTTGCCCCTAATCTGTTCCCAAAGGCTGGCTAACATCTTTAACAGCTGCCTCCGTCTAGGGTACTTCCCGAAAGTGTGGAATCCTGCTGAAGTAATTGTCCTCCTCAAACCTGGAAAACCTGAAGCCAATCTAGCATCGTATCGTCAGATTAGTTTGCTGGAAATCCTTGAAAGAATATTTTTACGTAGAGTACTGCCAGTTTTGGACGAGGCCGGACTGATCCCTGATCACCAGTTTGGCTTCAGACGCTTTCAAATGAACACCAGAGCAATGCCACCGGCTTGTTGAGAGCATACTAGAGGCCTTCGAAAAGAAGAAGTACTGCTGCGCCGTTATGCTGGATGTTAAACAGGCGTTTGACAGAGTCTGGCACCCTGGACTCCTGTTCAAAATTAAATCCCACCTTCCAAGTTCCCACTTCGCCATCCTCAAGTCGTACACAGAGGAAAGAGAATTCCGTGTGAGATGCGGATCATCAATCAGCACGCCTAGGCCTATAAGAGCAGGAGTACCTCAAGGCAGTGTTCTTGCACCCATCTTATACACACTCTACACAGCGGACCTTCCCACCCCCTCTCGGAACCTCACAGTAGCTACATATGCGGACGACACCGCTTTCGTAGCCTCCGCCACAGATCCGCAGGATGCATCAGCCATCATACAGAGACAACTGGATGCTCTAGATCCATGGCTGAAACGGTGGAACATCGTGGTCAACGCGGAGAAATCCTCCCACACAACCTTCGCATTACGCAGGGGGGATTTTCCCCCCGTCACACTCAACGGGGAAATCATCCCTATGAATAACACTCCCAAATATCTAGGGCTGACCCTGGACCGCAGTCTCACATGGCGCCCTCACCTGATCAACAAGCGCAACCAGGCCAACCTACGACTGAAGCAACTGCGCTGGCTCCTAGGGAGAAGGTCCAACCTCAAAGAAAAACTCAAACTTCTTATTTACAAAGTAGTGCTGAAGCCAATCTGGACATATGGGATTCAGTTGTGGGGCACGGCAAGCTTTTATGGAGAAGAATTACGAAAGATCTCTAAATCTCTAAATTGTCAGCAAATCCAAAGCTTTTTGAAAAATTGGTCACACCACATCTTCAACATCTCTGCAGTTCAATTATTTCTCTATGCCATCATGGTTTCATAAAGCGACGCTCCACCACCACAAGCCTCTTGGATCTGTTTCAACCGCATCAGAATACAGCGGTTTCAGAATAAATGTCTGAGAACATTTTCTAACGCCCATCCGTACCATGAAAACTCAATAATCCACAAAGAGCTTGGAATTCCTTCGGTAGCAGAGGAGATCACCCGACTCAGCGAAAGATATACAAAAAGACTGGACAACCACCCCAACCACCTGGCCATCAAGCTCCTAGATAACAGCCAATCCCTAAGACGCCTAAAAAGGAAACACACGCTTGACCACCCCCACCAATAGACACCTAAGTCAGACTCATAAGATATACATTCCATGTACCTCCCTTAAGTTAATGTCACCCCCTAAATCATTTAATGATTGTCCATTCAGACAGATTTTAAATACAAAATAAGAATGATAAAAAAAAAAAAAGGAAACCTCTATAGTTTCTAGCATCCGATTTTCTTCCTCTTTTATGGAGAAGAATTATGAAAGATCTCTGAATCTCTAAACTGCCAGCAAATCCAAAGCTTTTTGAAAAATTGTTCACACCATATCTTCAACATCTCTGCAGTTCAATTATTTCTCTATGCCATCATTGTTTCATAAAGCGACGCTCCACCACCACAAACCTCTTGGATCTGACTTCCTTTATTATAGATGGCTTCCGTAATGGCCTTCAAACAGAGTTCATCTATACGGACTTCAGGAAAGCATTTGACTCGGTCAACCACTCACTCCTTTTGAGTAAACTTAATATGTTGAATTTCTCTAAGACCTTCTCATCTGGAGTTGCAGCTACTTAGCTGGGAGAACCCAACATGGCCTTTTTAAAAAAATACACCATTTTAGAGCTACATCGGGAGTCCCCCAAGGAAGCCATCTTGAGCCGTTACTTTTACTATATTCTTTAAGGACTTACTCCCAATTCTGTGGTTTTTATGTATGCAGACGATGTTAAGCTTTTTCTTCAATACAAATCCCCTTCTGCCCAATATAAGTTTCAGTCTGATTTGCACAATTTTCAATCATGATGTTCAACCAATCTCTTAAAACTTAATGCGTTAAAAAGGTAAGCAAATTTCTTTTTATCATTCGTTCCCTAACCGGGCCACATACTTTTGCTATGAGACTTCCTTGGAAAGCTTAGCCCAGGTTAACGATCTTGGTATCCTGTTAGACTTTAAACTTAATTTTTCCGACCATATTTCTACGATGGTTAATAAAGCCAATGATGTGGTAGTCTTCTTTAATATATGGTCTAAGGAATTCAATGACCCTTATATAACTAAAAGCATATACGTATCTTTAGTACGTCCAATACTCGAGTACGGGTCATGTGTCTGAAGCCCTCAGTGTTGGGTTTATCAAGATCGCATTGAATCCGTAAAAAAAACCCGTTTTGGTGTTTGCTATTAGGGGGCTGAACTGGGATGCAAATCTTCACCTCCCCTCTTATTTTAACAGATTCCTCCTAATCAAATTACCTTATCTAACCAATCGTAGAAAGATGCTGGACGTTATTTTCCTCCTCAACATTATGAATGGCCATAAAGAAAGCTAGTACTTTCCAAACATTCCAACATTTAACATTCCAAAAAGACAGACAAAAAATATTTTAGTTCTCTGTTCCTAATATGTTGTAGATCTATATATGCCAGCATAAGCCATTTAGGGATTTGCGTTCTGATTACAACGGCCTATACTCTATTATTTCACTCTGCAGTTCTTCTATAAACGGCAGCGTACGATAAAAGGTAGCGCCCCTCGGTCGGTTGGGCGGGAGGTTGGCCGTACGTTATGCCGTGTGGAAAAAAAATGCAAATAGAAAGCTTGACAATGCCTCTTCAGGTAGAACATCATACTGGCCAACCGACCTGAAAAACATTCCTGATTTGACCGACTTCGCAAGAACCAAATTCCTCATTAGTGCCAAATCTCTACAATATCAATCATTTGACCCCTCGCCTGTAATTTTAAATCTTCTGACGCCCTGAGATAATAATGCAGGCGAGCAGATGAACAATAAAAACATCAAAATTGGTCAAGTACAGAAAATATAAAAATTTAAGCTGAATTTGTGGCTAAACTTTATTTCCGATATTGAATCTTTTTTGAAAAATAACGTATAAGACGGGAGTGGCAAATTCATAGATCGCCAATGGTAAAGCAAAGATTCAATAATGCTTCAGGTAAACTCTCCAATGCACTGAAGCGAGAAGATAAAAACGACCATCGGATAACATCCAAAATTTGAACTGCTTACAAAAAACATGTTTATTGCACTTCAATTTGGATGTCCCTCAAGCTTTTGACAAGGCCGAAACAATGGTTCCCCACAATACCCACAAGCTCATGAAGTCGTATCTCTACAAAAGAGCTTCTGCTCTACAATACAATACTGAAATGTCCTGCGTACGCTATAATATATATCGCCTATACGCTGGAGTTCCCCAAGGTAGCGTACTTGGACCAACGGTGTACGTCCTTTTTACAGCAGACAAATCCACAAGCAGAATATTTACAACTTCGAAGTTTGTCTTAACCTTAAGGCTAGTAGTCTCCAATGACTTATCAACTCTCGGTCACCCCTCTGTCTGGACTACAAGATCCTACTCTACAACTCCGTACTGAAACCAATTTGGATGAAGGGCCCAACTATGGGGAAGTGCCAGCATTAGTAACTTTGATATCATGCAAAGGGCCGAATCAAAGCTACTGAAAATAATCACTAGAGCACCTTGGTATATCCAAAATGAAAATATACAAAGAGACCTTAACATTAGATCTGTCAAAGAATTAATAACTCAACAAAAAAAAAAGTACATGAGTAAATTAACCTCACACCATAACCACCTTGCGAGAAGCGTAACGCGGGTTTGCGATCGATCTCGACTTCGTCGGAACGACATTTCAATCCAACACTGATCATTAGGTCCTTTTGTCCAGACCACAGTTAAAAAGACTTTTGAATTTTGTATAAAATTAAGAGTTAAAATCTTATTTTTAGTCTCATAATTGAGAGCGAATCTTTAACATACCAACACACAAACAGCGGAACCGAGCTCAAACATTTCTGAATATGAGAGGTCGCTGGAAGATTACCGGACACACAATGGGATTGCGGGACACTAAACAAATATTGTGTCGAGCCGATCGGCCACTTATATTAAGACGGGTAACAAAACCAGAAACTTAATTTTTAAGGTTCCATACATTCAGTATGTGATAAGGGGTGGGAAGATTGGTAAAACCTGATTGACACAGGATCTAAAAAAAATTACATCCAGCCCGGACTGACGTCACCCCCAGCGGTTAGGTAAACATAACCCATCATAACCGAGACAACCTATTCGGTTTCGAGACAACATTTTTGTTGCTCTTTCATTGACAACTTTCGATGGAATATTTGGCAAAGTCATGCAAGGAATGGGGGCTAAAATTGCCCTGGCAAAGGGCAAGAGATAAATTTAAGATCATCAGGCACACCCTGAATTCTTCGCAAATCCAAACAAGAAGCTGGCCATCCTAACAATGTGAAGACAGAACTTCGCACTACATCAGATACACCAGTGTTAGCCAAAACCAATCTTGATAAAGGACGAGGTCAAAAAACAAATGGCTGAACTCTTGAGCGATGGTATTATTGGACCTTCACGGTCTCCAACACAACTAAAACTAACCAAAAAAGGCTGACCTCTCTGGTGATGAAAAATATAGACTTTTAATTGATTACAGAAAACTCAACATGCTCACCACAGCGGATAGGTACCCTATTCCAGAAATCAATGAGGTCTTAGCACAACTCGGCGACAACAAAGTGATCTCAGTACTAGATCTGAAGAGTGGATTTCACCAGATTACTCTAAAAGAATCCGACACAGAAAAGACTTTTCTGTAATTAATGGAAGGACGAGTTCACACGACTCCCATTCAGACTCAAAATTGGACGACATTCTTCATAAGCATCTCAAGTGACAAGGAGGCGGTGAAGACAGTCAAAGAATTGAAGAGAAGCCTGATTTCTCCGTAGATAATACTTCACTATCCCGACTTCCAAACGGAATTCCATCTTACAGCAGATGCCGCCAATTTTGCAACAGAAGAGGTCCTTTCACAGGACAAAAGTCCTATTTAATTCTTGTAAAGGTCTTTCTGAAAATCCAAGAAAAACTACTCAACAGATGAGAACCAAACCTATGCCATCAGCTGGCCCTTTAAAAATTTAAAAAAAAATTACCTTTTACATACACATAATGGAACGAAAACTCTTCACACCTAATCTTAACTGATCTGATATTAACAAATATCTTAACCCATCCATGATCAACGCAATTTTTACATTCAAAGATGTAATGGGGAAAATATAATTTCTCTACCCCATCGACCTCAAATAAGACAGGCATTCGCCAAACCCAGAAATAAAAAATAGATCTAATCAGAGTGTCCGGGACAAATCCCGCCACTCCATATTTTTTACGATAAGCGCGCACAGTTTTCACAATTAAACGATCGTTTTCAATGTAAAGTTCTTTCGGTGCGTATCGACTCAGCTAAAATGGCAATGACGTTTTAGAATTGTGTTAATCTGTCAAAATCGGCCAAAAAATGGTGGAGCTATTCAATGTTGAAATAGGATACATCTAGATGGCGCATACTGTAGTGGTTCCAGTGACGACCTTCCGGGAGAGCGACTACCATTTTGTCGCGGATCTTCAAACTTCCTACAGAATTAACTTAGCTTGTATGATGTTAAATCCTACTACTACTACTAAATACTACTAGCTAATTTGACACAAGATTTCGTCAGTTTTCGGGCTCCTGGACGGTGGGTCGTCGATATTTCTTAACCAAGCTCCTGTCACCTGTCATATATTGGAAGTCCATCCTCTTATCTCTAGTCCACTTTCTTAATGTATCTCTTGAACCTGTAGAGCTAAGCGTGTCATTTCGTCCTCAATCGTCAAAGAAAGTATACCCTAGTATGGCGTCCACTGATTTTCGATACTTGGAGATGAATCATTTGCCTTTCTTGTTTCTAAAAGGCATCGCAGCTACGGGCAAACAAGAACCATAGCTTTACTCTGATCTTTGGATCAAATATTATAGACGCCGGTGTGCAGAACTATTCCGAGTAACTTCGTTGTGTTCTTTCAGTTTAGATTTACAGTGGGTCTTCTAAAAAGTCTGCCAAGACACCTGCAGCATAGTTTGTTTCTCTTCAAAAACTCTTGCCTCTCTTGCAGGATTAGTCGTTTTAATACGCCACAGTCTTCTTATTAGTGCTCTTTACCACACTTACGGCGAATTTGGTGCCTGTTGTCGTGGTTCAACATAAGTCTGACTTTCTGATTTCTATTTTTAAATTTATACTTATTTCCAGTAAACACTGGCATCACTGAACTCGCGTAAGACGCTGCTCTGTTTCACCCGTCATCGAAAACTATTCGTCTATCAGTCTACAACTTATTATAAACAAAGCAACAGCATTCAACATCATCATTATATATAAATAAAAAGTCCCACCATGGTTCTCCAAAAACAAATCTGTCATAATAGAACTTGCAAAACATATAAAAACTACAACACCCAATGAAATCTATAAACAAACCTTCAACAAAATAAGATCCGAATACCGAACATGGAAATTCGCATATACGGACGCTTAAAAAAAGACAACATTACAGCACTTAGTATTGTAAGTCAAGAAAACTTAATCTTAAAAGCTGTCATTACACCAACATACACATCAGCCTTCACCCCAGAAGCAGAAGCTTTCCTGATCGCGACAGCACTCGCAAGCGCAAATACATCATATGCACGGAGTCTCTTTCCATTTTCGCCGCTATACAAAACATCGAAAACAACGAACCAACAGTCAGCAAAATATGGGACATAATCGCCAATAACACCAAACAGCTAAAGTTGCTATGGCAAAATCTGAAAACAATTTGGAACAACTACAATCATTTTTATAAAACCATTAACCAAAATAGAGAAACAATACAAATACCCATAACAATAAACAGAAATTATGTCTTCTTCTACAGATTCAGATTAACCCACACCAAATTCACACACGAACACATATTCAAAAAAAACACCAACACCATTCTGCCCCTATTGTAACACAAATTCCCTCACAGTCCTAAAACCTAACCTCATCACTAAGAATCCCTTCCCCAAACCAACTCCTCATCTGCTCTGGCAATAATTATTGTACCTGCTGAATTTAATTTCTAAGATACACTTAAACAACAACAAAATTTTATTGTTATTTTTATAGCTTTGGTTATATGTATTATTGGAACCTCTGATTTCTGTAAACGCTTTTTGGAATGTTGTATAATCAGGTTCATGGTAAAACTATAGAGCACTTGTTTATTTCTCATAAATACTCTTTAATTTTGTCTTTTCATAACTTTGATGATAATTTTTTGTACTTTATTTTAATTTTTATTTTAGTAAAACAATGAATTACATATGTTTTATTTTCATTACTTTTTATACACTCAATTGGTCGACGGAAATAATTCAAAGGATTTTATGTAGATGAATTATAAATTTGACTATCTTCTGGTGCACTATGAATTGTAGCTATTACACTCTGTGAATTTGGCTTATTCTACTTTAACTCTGGAGAGGTCGTCTGCTACATAGATTCTTTCTCCAGGCAAATATTTTAAAAGGAAATAAAATTCTCTTAATTTCATTTTCCAGCTTTGGAGTTTCATGTTTGGTTTTTCAATGTTGTGTAGCCAAACAATTGGAGTGTAAAAAGATAAGGTATAAAATATTACAACAATAAAATAACTCATACAATGGCTAAAAATTCTATTTCTATAGCTGCTTAATTTATTTTAAGTTTATTTATTTTAGTTTTATTTTTCTATTTTAAGTTTATTAAGTTCTACTTGCAGAGCATTCTCGTAAATATTTTGATACTACTGTTCCATGTTACTTCCGTCTTTTGTTAGTGAAAATGGCTTATCAAAATCTGGGTAAATAGGTTTAACAATATTTGCAAAGTTAGGTATTTATTTTTCATAGAATCCATGTGAACCTAAAAATAACTTAATTTCTTTTTATGTTTTTGGAATTGGAATTTTATAATTGCTTCAACTTTCTTTGTGTTTAGTTTCATACTTTCGTTCGTAATTATATGATCTAAGAGATGCGTTTGTTTTTAACGAATTCGCATTTGTCGAGCTGCAGTTTTATCTTCACATCATTTTTTGAATACTTTATTTAGCGGTAACATGTGTTCTTTTAAAGAAGTAGAACATATTATTATATTATCTAAACAAACCAGACAATCTGTACAAAACAAATATTCCAGAAGATTGTTCATACATCTTTGGAATATGGCTGGAGCATTTTTTAATCCAAATGGCATACGAGTATATTCATAGTGGTCATGGACCCCAAGTCCTATCGGTCATTGAGATGCCCGATCAGCATATCCAATCACAAGCCCAAGTCCAATCGGTAATAAACATTTCCGATTAAACATAAACATAAGCATCAGCTGGCGCATTCTCCTAACTAGCCCAACTCCTAACTCCTAATCATCCCATCTTCGGAATCAATAAAGATAAAAAAAAATTTTATTAAATACCGTTGAGTTGTAATTATGTATGTATATAAACATAAATACAGATTTTTATACATATATTTCCATTCAAAATTCAAATAAAGCGATTACCGATATTACGAAAATAGTTTCTTTGTGTTTTTTTTGTACCTATCCGTCCGCACAGCCAGCTTCGTGTGGAGCCTATTATGAAGATACGAGGCAACGTCAGTCGTCAGTCAGTTAGCAATAAGAACAAAGAGCAAGTCCATACTTCTTCGGCTCGAACAAATTTACGAAAGCTCACTTTCCGCGACCTCTTTACAGGAATCTATACAACGTTAAATGTTTGTTGAACAGTTTGTTCACCTCATGGTTTTGAATCTGCGTGGGCTAATTTGAAAACAAACGCCTGTTGATCAATAGTCAACTAAAGGTACTTCTCGGACAATCAATCTTCAGAGCACTGCCCAGAGCTGCTTGAATGCGTTCGAAATCTCCAAAGTAAAAACTGGGAATTGGGATTGCCTTCTAGTTTTCCCATACTTCTCCATGTTACCAAATCTTACGGTTACACAGATATTGTTTAAAACATTAAATCTCTTCTAGCAAAAAGCCTATCTTTGTACAAAATTCTTGCAGATCTCCGTTCAAAATCGCTGTACGTACATCAAACAACAAAAGTGGTGTTTAAATTGTTTCGCAAGACAACACCAAGTCTCGAACTGTACGAGTATCTATAATTGCTTCAATTGCTAAAATTTTGTGGGTCATGAGACCATTTTTGGGTGGATATTTTCAGGTCCACTGAAAAATCCACCAAACACAAGATCTGTATCCGCCTTCACCACTCGCATTGCGATCAGCCAAGATCAAAGTCTTAAAAACCTTCTCACAGAGTTTTGAGAGGTGGAGGATCTACCATACAAACCGGTGGACCGACCAGATAGGAAATGCAAGTCCAATTTCATCCGCACTACCTCCAAGGACAAAGATGGAAAATACGCTATCACACTCGCCTTAAAAAATTCAGAATGGGTAATCTTGGGTCATTCCAGATCTATAGCACTTTCTCAATTTAACCAAAACTAGAGTTGGCTCAAAAAGAACTCTGAGCTAAAACTCTAATATGATCCGGAAACTAAAGAGTAAGAGGATTTAGGTCATATGCAAAAAGTCCCTCAAAGCAAGATTCCGTCCCAATTTTGCGCAGATCGCCTCATCCTGCTTACTCAACGATTAGATTTCCAGGCGAAATATAATTGTTTGCTTTTCAAGGGCCGATTCCAAGCTCTAGTGCTTAAGTAACCGTTAATCGATTCAAATGAAATAAAATCTTGTTTCATGCAGGATATTAACTTATGATGCGGCTCATTCGATCCAATTTCTGGATACCAAAGTTAAAAAACTAGCTTAAAGCTTTCACAAACTCATGACGCGTATGCGCTATAAGAAGAGGCTCCAATCTCAACGAGACGGCGCCACGATAATCTTTCTTCTAATGAAGGGTGCCTCTGAAGGGTAACTAAAGTTTATCCACGAGAAAATGGCCTAGGTTGTGTGGCCAACTTTCTCAAAAACAGACGCATAATTACGAGAGTAGTGGCGAAACTGGTACTCCTTCCTCTTCAATCCCAGCCCTGATCCAAATCCTCATCCTACGTGTCTGACATGTCCTGTTATAAGGTTGTCAAATATCTTCCTTCCGCTTTTTTGTCTTTTGAATTTCGCGTCTATGTACAAAGCACTACAGAGCTCGTACTAGGCAACACCATACATAATTTGAAAGGTCTTGACATAACCTACAAAACAACGCTATGCATGATTAGTTTGGATATTGCGTTCAACAGTTATAGACGTGTAAACATGGAGTTCACCAACGTCGAAATTCGCGCTATTTTAAAGTTTTCCTTCGTTAAAGGCAAATCCGCTAGAGAAACGTTCCGTGAGATTAATGGCGTTTTGGGGGATGGTACTCTATCACTTCGAACCGCGGAGCCGGTGAAAACGACACCATGGATAAGCCAGCCAGATGGGAGGTTTTATCGCATCCACCATATAGCCCGGACGTTGCGCCAAGTGATTACCACCTGTTCCTGTCCATGGCGAATGCCCTTGGTGGTGTGAAGTTGAGTTCAAAAGAGGCTTGTAAAAAGTGGTTGTCCGAATTCTTCGCAAATAAGGAGGGGGGCTTCTACCAGGAAGGTATTATGAAGTTGCCGTCTAGATGGGAACAGATCATCGAACAAAACGGCGCATATTTCAACTAAATCCGATCACTGTAACACTTTTTATAAAGCATTGAATAAAGAGCAAAAAAGCGGAAGGGAGATATTTGACAACCTTATATTTTGTCGTCCGTCATAACAACATCCCACATTCTTTTTTATGATTAACAAGCAATTTTAATAATGACAACACGATCAAGGAACGCCAACAACCCGACATTGCAATAATCAAGAGTCTTTCGATGCCGAGTCTGCCGACGAGTTGCGGAAATTAAATCGCTTCTTCCAGCTGAGCGCAGAGAAAGGATTCCGCGTGGTGTTAGCGAACCGCTATTGCCCACACAGCTTGGCCCATCAACACTCTGGAGAAAGTTGCCAGTCCACGCACACTTCCCGTGTGTCCCAAGGAGAGCATCACACCAGGCTCCACCTGGATATTCGGTTTCCAACATAGGAAACAACAAAGCTGAAGGTGGTGCTGAAGACCGAGGGTCAGCTCTAAATCCGTACCCCATCGAGAGAGATTCTATAGTCTCTCAAAGAGGCATTCATCAGCGTGACATGGCGAATGAATTCTTTTTTCGAGCCAAGTATCGTGTCCCTGGTACTCGGCCCCGACGTATATGGTAAAAATCCTCTAGCTCGGTGTAATCCCTGGAAACCAGCAAGCTCTCTGGCTCAGCGCACCGTCTTTGGATATATTATCTCCGGTTCGTAAAGCTGTTGCTCTCCAGATGCACCATTCCGAACCTATTAATATTGCAATTGAATTGCAAGAGGGGCGGAATGTTCATGTGGAAAAGTACTAGAAAAGTAGCAAATGGAACCGTATGCTTAGTAGTATTTTTTATAGACCATCTCCTATGAAAAACTGGTATTTTTAATAAACAAATATTGACTTAGAGAGGGTCTTAGAGAGGGAAGTCTCAAAAGCCGAACGTATATTTCTCTTTCTACTCGACAAACTACAGCGAAAAGATCGACAAATTCGTATCCCCGCACCACTCAACTTGCAGAGTAACTCCTGGCATCCTTTGTCGCCAACAACTCCGCAACAAACTGCTAAAATATTTTTAGTATGCATTACCACACGCCAGCTGGGTCATCATAAAACAACACTGTTACTACTGTGAGTTCTGCCCTACCTGCCCGTACGTCATCTACAAATACCTACTGTAGCATATCGGTACTGTCATCAACAACCGGCTACACCAAACGGCCCTATGCTTTACACCTGTAGATATGTACATGAAAACTGAAAGCTTAACCTTCAACTCAAAAAACCAAAAACGGTTCTTAGGGTCAAACACCAAAAGTTTCAGTGAGAACACGTTTGCCCTTCTTGACATTGATTTTGAAATAGAGCCCACACAAGTCCCCAATGCCTCCTATTTGCGGGCATTCTTTTTATGTAATATCACTGACAACGGGCAACTTAAGAGAAACCGAATTCCAAATTCCATTTCCTAAATGAGCTATGGAATAGGAACCAAATCTTTACGTACAAGCTTAAAAGCAGCAAAGGGCTGCAAGTGGTAATAAAAGGAATTGAAGTTGCGGAATCTGACTTCCCCACAAACTGATATAGTTTTTGCTTTGGAATTGAAAAGCTTCTTGGTAAAAAAAGCCATAGACAATATTAACAAAAATAAACTTGAAGCCAATATCGCTTCTTAACGAACGAGCATGCTGCCAATGCCGTCAAAGATCCTCGAAAGAGCATTTTTTAGCAGATCATTGCTAATTAGGATCGAAGCTGATCTGATCCCGGATCACCAATTTGGCTTCAGGCTTTGCCATGGGACCCCAAAGAAATGTTTGACATCTATATATATAAAAATGAATCGCAAAATGTGTTGGTAAGCGCATAACTCAACAACGCCTAGACCAATTTGGCCAAATCTTTTTTTAAAATGTTCGTTGCAGTTCAAGGATGGTTTTTACGGAGAGAAAAATTAGAATTATTGCTGGAAAACCCCTAAAAATAGCCCTTTTCTTTTTCCCATACAAATAATTTGTAACTAAAACGTAGTCAATCGTAGTAATCTACTGAGTTTGCTTTTGACAACTGATACACGAAACAAATTCGTATACCGTGTTTTGTGCAGAGTGTTTACTTAGTTAGTGTTTGTTTATGCGCCAGGTAATCAAACAAAAAACATCGTATACCACAAAGCACTACAATGATAATAATATATAATATAAAAATGAATCGCAAAATGTATGTTATATGCGCACATATTGGGTATCTACTGTATACGGTTCAGCCCAAGGGAAAGCGTAAGAAGATCACTGACTTCAGCTGAACCGTTACTACAAAAGTAGACAATCACATGCGCTCAGAGAACACTCTCTCTATACGCTAAAATAAGAAATATATATCAAAACCGCTCCGCTGCTGGCGTCACGGCAGTGCAACTTTGCGGTTTTAGGCTAAGCGAACCTTTATAAGCAGATATTAAGAACAGTCGAAGAATAAATTTCGGTGCGGGACCTTCCCTGCTCCCTGATAATTAGTTGGACTTTTTCTGGGTCAGGACTCTACTATTATATAACGACCGCCCTTAATCACGTGGCCACTTAAACCCGTGGCTATTACAGCATTCTTAATGAATTAAATATTCTGTTACACACCCTTACTTTGAATAAATATTGGGTACCTTCGTCAAAGTAATTTTTAGCGTATAAACGTGGAGAATCGAATAAAAAGTGAAGCGCCCTGAACTATTACGCCTACCGCTTATTGATTCGAAATAATGAGAGTTATATTTTAAAATTAATTACAATTTGCCACAGGGAAGCGTGGCAGGGTGAAGCTAGTTTTTAATAAATTTTTGAGACACTTTCGAAAACCAAAATAAATTGCCTGGCGGCCATGCTAGATGTCAAGCAAGCCTTCGATCGAGTCTGGCATCCTGGGCTCCTGATTAAACTGAAATCAAGTTTACCCCAGCTATACTTCAAGTTCCTGAAATCGTATCTCGAGAGCCGCAAGTTAGCGGTTAAATGTGGAGCGCGTTCTGAAGCGCGCACACAAAGTGATTCGAGTCGGTGTCACAAAAGGATTCGAGCAGGCACAGCTAGACCTGCTCAACTCCTAACATGGATGGTGGAACATAGCGGTCCCTCTGTCAGCCTGGGCTGCCGCAATCCCAGAGGAAGCTACACCGAAATACCTCTGTATCACCCTCGATAGGAGACTTACTTAGAGGAAGAGAAAACAATCCAACCTGCGCCTTAAAGCGCTCTACTAGCTTATAAGAGGATGATAAAGGTTGCCGATATCCTCCAAGCTGCATCCAAATCTGGGAAACGGCCTGAAAGTCTAACATCCAAATCAAACGAACGTTTGAAAACAAGACGCTCCGCACTGCCACCGGGGCTGCACGATAACGCCACCATCCACGATATGTCAGGGTTCCCTTGGATCAGAGAAGTGGTGAAAAGGAGCAGCGAGCGGTTTGTCAAGAGACCCAATTAACAATAACTGAGGCATAATAGTAAATGCAATAACTACTCGTTAAGTCTCAAGTCAACAAATTAAACGGTTCCACAATGGATAGTTTTAAATAAATAAACAATAGAAAGAAGAAAAATTTAAAAAATTTTACCAATCATAAGCTCATTTTTCGTTAATAAATTAAAATATTTTTAAAAGTTACATACATAATATTTTTACGTATGTAAATTAAGGCATATATAGTAAAACTTTTAATTTTCCCTTCTCAACAATGCTCGCTTGCTGGTGAAAGCGGTACCACTTTATGTCTTGTAGATTCACGGGTACACATTATAGAATCCGACTCTCGCTCGTCCGCTTTGGGAATGGAGGTCTAGTTCCAACGGATCTTCACACTAGCCAGAGACTCGGAAGAGAAAAATGGACTAATTAAAAAGAATACGAGAGAAGCACTTCGTGCACTAACGCACAAGCGTTATGCCATATTTTTTCCGTCGTCGCGACGTTCCTAACCTTTGAACACAGTCCTTGGAGCGAGACTCCAGTGAAGCCTATATCCCTGCGATTGAAGAATTATTGGCCGCGCTAAAAAAAATAATTATTGAACCTTCGTTTTACGTTACTTTTAAAAAGCTAAGATACACTATATTTTTTTTTTGTTTGCAAAATGAAATATTCTAACTCCAAGCTTTAAATTCAAAATATACTTATCGTATTAAATAATATACTGAGAATGTTGAATGCTAATGTTAAATGCTAAAATTGTAATAATAACACTAATAATGTCAACGAAGATGCTAGTATTATGGAAGAGACAATGCCAATTCTGTGATTATTAAAGTTCGGTTTATTTTTCTTTTGAACCGAATTAACAATGATAATTTATTTGTTCATCAAGATAAGGTCGCAGTCATACAAAATGCTTCTCGTTTTTTGAAAGCCGATTGTATCGTCAAGTGGGGGTTATTCGGGTCATCAGACATTTTTTAAAATAGTTTTAAGAGACAAGGCATTAGGCTTATATGCCTGTACGATGAGGAAAATAAATGGTTCTTGCCTGCCTTTGGTATCATTACTGTGATCGATTTATTCAATCTCTCTATATAGTACCCGATTGTTGTAATAGCGTTTAAGACCAGGGAAATACTACATATATATATGGAAGCTCGATATTCATCTTTCGAGTTATAAAATCACATCCTGTGGACTTTTTCGGATTTAGTTGATCGTTTCTGATTTTAAATATTTCATTCGCTTGAAATTCGATTGGCTCATGTGCTACTTGGTCGTCGTCTGTTACCGTCGGTAAAACAAACAAACATGTTGCATGGTTCAGCTGGAACACACGTTAAAGCCGCGTTGCAAATGTGGTAGCCCTGTCTTTATCGCTGCAGGCTCATACACCAGTGATATTCCTCAATGGTGATATAGTTTCTGCCGGTGTGGTTAAGCTGGAATGGGCTTTCCATAGTGAATTTTGTCTGCCTGAAATTGAAAGTGGCTTTATATAGCGATGTTGGTCGTTTTTAGCTCATTCCATCAGCGCATTGGGAAGTTTACTTAAAGAATTTTTAATTCTTTGCATTACGATTGGTGATCTATGAATTTGCCACCCCCGTGTCAGACGTGATTTTTCGAGAACGAGCCGCTCGATGTCTACGTGTGTCATCCTGGGTCTGCCAGGTGCGCTCTCCATTTGGAGTGGAGAAAAGACACTCTCTAGGGTATTTGCTGCGGATTCAATATCGACATCAAAGTTTAGCCTTGCGTTCGCTCAATGTGTGAACTTATGTATTTTCTGTATTTGACCCAGTTTGTTCTCTTTGATGTTAGTCTGTTAGCCTGCATTGTAGTCTCAGGGCGTTGGAGGAGGTCGAGATTTAAGAGGACTTGCGAGTGGTCAGATGATAGATCTGGTAGAGATAGGTAGAGATTCGGCACTGATGAGGTTTCGAGGGATGTTTTAGTTATTGCAAAGTCGATCCAGTCAAGAATTTTGTTCGGGTCGGTAGGCCAGTACGATGGTCTGCCTAAAGAGACGTAGTCAAGTTTTCTGTTGCCATCTAACGCCATCATAAAGCGTTATACAACTTTTTCCCTTTAGGGGTGATGAGGCGTGATCCCCAGTGGGTGTGTTTGGTGTGGTATTCACCTGCAGCAAGGAAATGGTCCCTTAGGGTGTTGAACAACTGCAGAAATTGTTGTTCGGAAACATTGAAACGAGGGGGACAATATCCCGCTGCGAGGGTAAGATGGCCGATTCTTAGTTGTACATTTATGGATGTTGCCTGCAAGTGGTTTATTCTAAACTCGCTATGGTAGTGGTATTTGATGCGGTGCCTAATCAGGATACCGGTTCCGCCATGTGCTTTTCCATCTAGATGATTTGTTCCGTAGAACAAAAAGCCACTGATTTAAAAGTTGTACTTAGAAGTGATGTGTTTCTGACAGTAGGACGTCAATATGATTGTCATACAGAAATTGAGTTATTTCACGTTCACACTGTAAAACGTTGGCGTTGGCGTTTAACAATGCTTTTTGTAGAGCATCCATTAATTATTTGGAATTTTGAGATATTAGCATGTCCATGAGAAGATTTTAGTTCCGCATAAGGTATTGCATTGTAGTCCGCATGAAGGACATGAATTCAATTATATGCTGCTGCAGTGTATATGGTAATGGTTTCAATACTGCTTTGTTATTGCGTCGATGATGAGGGTTTCGGCATCGGAGCAGTTTGTCTTAGAGCTAGGTTCTGTAAGTCGTTTGCGAAGGTCACATTTTGAAAGGTGGTCGCAGGGCCAAATGGGCAGGGCCTCTTTCCGGTTACAAAGAAGACTTCTAAGGTTGTTTCTGATGATATAAGTGTATTCTTTGCGCTATCGAAGCGTGCAGACGGTACTCGGTGATGAATTCGGCTTTTGAGGTCTTTGTATATTGGACAGCCTCTATAGATTGCTGTGTGGTTACCCCCACAATTTCCGCACTTTTTGCTGATGGGATCACTTTTGTTTGTCGTGGAATGAGCAGAGTCATAAAGTTCTCCACAGACGACACGAACTGAACGCAATGTTTAATGCTCTTGTATGGCCATATTCCTGGAAATTAGTGCATTGGACGTGGCCTTTGCGATTGTGTGGTTCTTCCACAATAATTCAAAGATGCAGAAGAAACTGCAGCTTGTAAATGGGATGTACTTAATTTTGCATGATAGCTTTAGTGTCAGGTTCCAGCGTGACTTTAAACAGTGGTTGCGGTTTCCTGTCTTTGTTCAGGATGTTAAAGACAGTTTTCGCTTTGGAACCCTTTTTATTTAATGCCTGCATAATCTCTGAAGGTGTTACGTCAGGCTCTTTACCCTTGAGAACGACTTGGAGGCCCTTGCTACTTTTTAGTTGGAAAAAGTAGTTGTTCTTGTGACTTTCTTTTAAGTAATGTGCAAGAGATATTAGTGTCGTGGATGTTGCCCTTTTTTTGGTGTATTATGTGGAAGTTTTCTTGGTTATTTAAAGAGGCAGGCGCCAAATCGAAATTAAAGCTGTTGTTTCGACGTCATGTCGGAAAAATTCCTGCCTGGTGTAGGCAGATTATTTAAAGAGTGTCCTGCTTCTTAAGAGGTTGCCGCGCAGAATTCAATATTTGACTCACGCTCACTGTATCCAAAAATAGCCAACCACTTATTTATATGCAAGTAACGTAAACAACACAACACACAAGAGTGCTGCCACCTACCCTTTTTAACACGCAGTTGGGACTCGTCGACCGGCAGTCTTCGTGGAGCAGTCATCAGTAGTCAGCAAACGAGAGCAGTCCAGTCGCGGTCGTTAAATTATCTGTATTGTATTAATATTTCCACATAATATCATTAACCATAGAACCTACATTTAATATAAATAAATGTAGGATATTTATTGATTACACAATTGTTTATCTTAATAATATTTAGTTATAATAGTTTGGTTATAATAGTTAGTGTCTAATAAAAAGATGACTCGTGCCAACACTTCTTGATCTCCGGACATACGACGACTACACAACTTTGCCTTACTCCGGACACGACAACTTTTCGGCTTGACGATCTTTTTCTTACTTCCCAACTTTCAACTCGGTCTTTTCTTTCTCGACTCACTCTTCCTCTTCTGCCCACGCTCACGACGCTACCCGTTGCGATGACCATCGATCGTCGCATATCGATAACTATCGTTACATTCGTCCATCCTGATCACTTTCGTCTGACCCAGACCACCATAGATCCTCACTTGTAGACGCGTATTTCCATAGCTTCATATTCTCTGAACATGTTGCAGTTATTGTAGGACCTTCCACCTGAGCTGCTTTCCGTACATCGTAACGGCCGTTTCTTTTTACCTTAGTTATTTCATATGGCCCGAGAAAACTGCTAGCTAGTTTGTGAATTGTTTTTTGCAATGCAAAATGGCCAACACTGTGTGCATCCGCTATAACTTCATGATCCGCTCCGCGTTGCTTCTCCTCCAGCTGTTTGCGCAGCTCCTGAAGCTGCTGCTCCAGTTCCGCGTTCTCCTGACCGCGCTTCTTCAAATTGAGGGCATACTTCTTGAGCTTCCCCCTGAGCTCTCGCGCCTTCTGTTGCTGGAGACCGGCAATCTCCTTATCCTTCTCCTCACAAAGCTGCTCCAAGTGCTTTATTCGCTCTTCCTGGCCAGGCGGATTCTGTCGTAGCTGCTGCAGTTCTTTTTGGAGAGATTGCAAGTCCTCCAGAGAGGGCTGTTGACCCACTAACTTCTCTTTCAGCTGGGACAACTCTTGCTGCCTTTGGTCAAGCTCCTTTTGTAGCCTCGCGACGTCCTGCTTGAGCTTGGCGTTCTCCTCCTTGCGCTGGCCACTCTCCTGGTCCATTTGGAAGATCTCCTCATCCGCTTCCTGGCGTTCGCGACGCAGCTCTTTGTTGACCAGTTCCTGCTCCTGCAACTGCTGTTTCAGCTGCTTTAGGTTGCCACGATTCTCAATGTTCGCATGTATCTCGGCCTTGATTTCCTCGTTCAGCTTGACCACCTGCTGCTGCAGTTGCTCCACTTGCTCTTGATTATCTTCCTGGGGCTTTGTTTGCTCCTCTAGCACGATCTTCATCGACACCGGGCATTCAGCGTTGTTTTCGGCTGGCTTGTACTCTGCTATCATTGATTCGATCATCGGATTGTACTGTGGAGAAGCATCTATGTTACTACCAGTCTCAACAATATTGTAAATACTTAGCTCTTTTGATTCAGCGCATTCCGGGCGCGCTGACGCGCTGCGCTTTGTAAAGATGAATTCTCCGTCATTCAAAGTCACGCAGAACTGCGATGCAAAGTCAAAGCCAAGTATTACGTCGTTCTCGATGTGATTGTTTGGTATCACAACAAACTTTTGTATGGCTTCGATCCTGTCAACTTGTACTCTGCCCATAAATGAACCTAGCGGCTGCGTCTTAACGTTTCCAAGGCCTCGTATAACGGAATCACACTTCTGCATCACAGTACTTTGAAGTTTATTGTACAAAGACTGACATACGATTGACACATCGGATCCTGTGTCCACAAGGCAGGCGACCTCTGTACCGTTCAGCAAGACTACTTTCAAGCGCTTAGTATCTTTTACAACTAGAACACTTTTTACAGCTTGTGGACAATTTGAAGATATATGACCGCTGCCTGCACATTTAAAACATTTTGTTTCTGCCTTGCAGTCTTTTTTCCTGTGTTCATTAGATCCGCAGTTGTAGCAACGAATACTTTTTCCATCGGTTAAATTTTGTATGCCACCACTGTATTGCTTTTGCGGTTTTTCGATAACACACTTGCTCTCGTACAACTCATATTTTTCCAACAGTTCGCTGTATGACTTGCTGCCGTACAATGCAAATTTGAATTCGCTTTTAATATCCAGCCCATCAACTATATAAGCGATAATAGACTCAACATCGACTTGTCCAAGTGCTGCAATTTTTTTCATTATTAGCATGTATTCGTGCATGCTTCTGATAGACGCTGCTCTTCTGCATTTTCACTTTCGTCTCCTCGCTTTGCCTCCGACCGTGTGACGGCACCATATCGCTGTCCCTTTTTCCCCTCCTCACTCATGCTTTCGTATTCGCTGCTTGACATCAACTCAAATTTATTCACCACGATTCTAGGAGTTTCTAACCGACGCCAACCAACTTGAGTAATTTCACAACTTTTTATATACAACTTTATATTTGGCACTTTTGACGTGCCACAACTGTTCTACTTTCTGCACTTTACAAATGGGTCTACTTTTTATTGTTTATACGGACGAGCCCCCAAATGTAGGATATTTATTGATTACACAATTGTTTATCTTAATAATATTTAGTTATAATAGTTTGGTTATAATAGTTTGGTTATAATAGTTAGTGTCTAATAAAAAGATGACTCGTGCCAACACTTCTTGATCTCCGGACATACGACGACTACACAACTTTGCCTTACTCCGGACACGACAACTTTTCGGCTTGACGATCTTTTTCTTACTTCCCAACTTTCAACTCGGTCTTTTTATCTCGACTCACTCTTCCTCTTCTGCCCACGCTCACGACGCTACCCCTTGCGATGACCATCGATCGTCGCATATCGATAACTATCGTTACATAAATATTAATATAATATGTGTTAGTGAAAGAACATTCGCAGTTGTATCAGTTGCAGTGCACGTGGTGTGAACAGTGAAAAAGTAGAAAAGCCGTCAATAAATTGTTTGCGCAAAAGGGTTATGTGTTGTAGATTGTTTAAAGTCGAACAGTTTGAAAGTTGAGCAGCAAGTTACAAGTTGTGTTCTCGAAATTTGCAATTCACAATCGTTGTTGAGTTTGCAGTTCTGTATAACAAAGTTAAAGAAAACAAGAAAGAGCGCGAAAGTGACAAAAAGCCGAGTGTGTACAAAGTTAAGCATGCAGAAAACAAGTAGAACCCCGCATAAAAGAGCACAAGTAACAAGTAACGAGAGCGGTGACGCAGTTTTAGAAAAATCAGAGTGTGGAAAAGAAGGACCGATAATGCCACGAGATCAAAGCACAGTTGCGGCTGCTATAGAAAGCAGTAATTACGGTAAAGTTCAAATGCAACAACTCATGCAGTTGTTGGCATTAAAGGCCGAAGTTGACGAACGAAGACAAACCCAAACGAAAATATCAGTTGACAATTTTGAGAAAATCGTGAGAGATTTTAATAGCTATTCAGTGGCAAAGTGATTCGAAATGTTAGAACGTAATTCTGATGCTTACAAGCTGTCCGAAAAACAAAAGTATGTACAAGCGAGGGGAAAAATGACTGGTGCGGCTAAGTTGTTTTTAGAGTCAGAGTGCGTTAGTGATTTTGAAGAGCTCAAAGAGAAAGTCTTAGAAAAATTTGAGTACAGTTGGAGCAGTGCTGATATACATAAGTTGTTGCCCGAACGGAAGAAGAAGAGTTCAGAGTCTGTCCATAAATATAGGCTGAGCATGAAAAAACTAACGAGTATCGGAAATATCGAAGATGCTGCCGTGTTGCGTTATATTGTCAACGGTGTCAATATAAAAAGCGAATTAAAATGTGCTATTTATCGTTGTAAGTCGTATGAAGCGCTCAAAGAGGAATACGCAAGAACTAGTTCGCGAGTAGGCAAATAAAAGCAAACAAACAAACAAAGAGAAAATGAAGGAATTTTGTTTGAACTGTGGCTCAATGGAGCAAAAGAGATAAATTGCGTCGCGGAATCTAAATGCTTCAGTTACAACGAAAACGGTCATATTGCGCGTGATTGCACAGACAGTACAAATAATTTTTGATCGTAGCCGCGTGAAAATAATTGCTATAAATGGTGTAAGTGTTGAAAGCCTGGTCAACACAGGCTCTGATGTAACAATTGTAAACGAGCATGTGCTACACAAATTTAACAATGTTGAAATGAACAAATGCAAGTCCTCGTTGCGCGGTTTGGGCAATGCCTGTACTAAACCAATCGGATGTTTTAACGTAAAAGTTAAAGTAGATCAAGTACAAACTGAACATACATTCCTCGTTGTATCAAGCTGCAACTTCATGAAAAATTTCTGTTTAACTTCCGATGGTAATAGGTTTTTGTTTCATGAGCTAGAAACAAAACAGACTGCAACAGATGAGTATTCTTTTAATGTATACAGCGTATTTGAAGAGTCAAGTATCAATATCAGGTCGAGCAGTTGATTAAGAACAGCTATTAGCCACCTGCTGTCCTTACACAGTGTACAATTCAGCTGCAAATCCATCCAGATGGAGTGGTGAAACCATTCTGCCAATCAGCGAGTCGGTTGTCCACCAAAGAAGCTGAAGCTGTCAAAGCCCAAGTTAAGGATTGGTTGGAGAAAGGCATCGTGAGAAAGTCGTCATCCCTCGTAGCAAGCAGGGTCGTTGTTGTTAAGAAGAAAGATGAAACGTTCAGATTCTGCATAGACTACCGCAAGCAGAATAGTATGGTCTTGCAGGACGGCTTTCCTATGCCTTCAATAGAAGATGTCCTGGAGAAACTACAAGCTGCCAAACACTTCACAATAATGGACTTCGAAAGCAGATTTTTTTACGTTCCAGTCGAAGAAAAAAGTAGAGTCTACACGGCATTCATAACAAGAGAGGGATTGTTTGAATTCATTAAAGTGCCATTCAGGTTCCGAAATTCACCAGCCGCATTTATACGTTTTGTGAACCATATTTTCCAGAAGCTAATAAACAAAGAAATCACGCAGCTGTACATGGACGATATTATTGTACCAATTACAGTCCTTACAGCCGATGAATGCCTGCAGAAAACGGAAAAGGTGACGCAAGTTTCCGGTGCGTATGGGTTGCAAATAGAGTGGACGAAATGCAAACTTCCTATATCAGAATATAATTTTCCTTGGCCACAACGTAGAGAATGGAAAAATTTGGCCTGGTCCTGATTTATTCTGAAACCGCTGTATTCTGATGCGGTTGGAACAGCTTGCCGTGCCCCACAACTGAATCCCATATGACCAGATTAGCTTCAGCGCTACTTTGTAAACAAGCAGTTTGAGTTTTTCTCGTGTTTCTCCGCGTTGACCACGATGTTTCATCGTTTTAGCTATTGATAGAGCATCCAGTTGTCTCTGTATGATGGCTGATGCTTCCTGCGGATCTGTGGCAGAGGCTAGGAAAGCGGTGTCATCTGCATATGTAGCTACTGTAAGGTTCCGAGAGGGGGTGATGGGAAGGTCCGCTGTGTAGAGTGTGTATAAGGTGGGTCCAAGAGCACTGCCTTGAGGTACTCCTGCTCTTATAGGTCTAGGCATCCTGATTGATAATCCGCATCTCACTCGGAATTCTCTTTCCACTGTGTACGACTTGAGGAAGGCGAAGTGGGAACTTGGAAGGTGGGATTTAATTTTGAAAAGGAGTGCTGTTTGACATCCACCATAACGGTGCAGCAGTACTTCTTCTTTTCGAAGGCCTCAACATTGCTATCAACAAGCCGGTGGCATTGCTCTGGTATTCCGTGAAGGCGTCTGAAGCCAAACTGGTGATCAGGGATCAGTCCGGCCTCGTCCAAAACTGGCAGTACTCTACGCAAAAATACTCTTTTAAGTATTTTAAACAGGATTGCCAGCAAACTAATCGGACGATACGATGCTAGATTGGCTTCAGGTTTTCAAGGCTTGACAATTATCTCAGCACGCTTCCACACTTTCGGGTAGTACCCTAGACGGAGGCAGCTGTTAAAGATGTTAGCCAGCCTTTGGGAACAGATTAGGGGCAACATTTTCAGTGCTGTTACATCGATTCGGTCAGGACCTGGTGACTTGCCATTTTTTAAGAAGGCGATCTCCTGCACAATCTCTAGACTCTTCTGAGGCGCCTTTTTTCGGCCACGAGGGCCGCAATTTTAGGAGACCACAAGTGCAAGTCTCTTTCAGGTGTTCTCGGGGTAGACGGAGGAGGTGGGTTCGCAAACTCAGCAGCATTGTGCATGTCTTTGGTTAGTTTTTCAATGGCCGCATCTATGTTGCTTGGTGTGGAAAGAGGGGCATCTGGGTACAGGGAGGAAAGCATCCAGAACGTAAACTTGGGGGCATTTGTGTGTTTCCCGGTGAGTCTTCTAGGCGGGGTTTTTCTGAGGACGGGGATGTTTAGGAGCAAGTTTACATGCTTGAGCATGTTATCTTAGAGTGTCCTATGCCCTTGGAGATGGCGAAGTCCAGCTGATCCGGCTGCTTTGAAGGGTCGGTAGGCCAGTGTGTGGGTTCTCCAGTGGAATGGCTTCCAGACTTTTTCGCTGCTTCTATGCTGAGTTCTATGCCTTTGGGGTGGTTTGTGCGGGACCCCCACCAGGAGTGTTTGGCGTTCAAGTCTCCGGCTGCTATAAAGCGAGGTTCAATGGACTCGAAGAAGTCCTGAAGGTGGGACTCGGTTATCGAGTGTCTAGGTGGGAAGTAAATCGCACCAATGGTGATATCTCCCAGTGGGCTAGATATCCTGGTCACGGCGCACTGTGCCCATTCCGCCTGAAACGCGGGAAGTTTCGTGTGCTGAATGCCACTCCTGATAAGCATAGCTGCTCCTCCGCGTGCTCTGCCAGATGGATAGTTGGCATGTACCAGTTCGTACCTGCTAATGTTAAAGTAGGATCTGGGACAAAAGTTGGATTCCGAGAAGAACATCAATATTGTCTGTTTAGATGAGATGCTCTACTTCGGCTTTGCTCCTCTGCAGGCCGTTTTGCGTTTCAAAAAACTATATTAAGACTTATTTGAATTTATTTCTGTTGAGGATGGGAGCTATAAACTGCGTCATCTGCGAGAACATCTGTGAGATCAACTTTTCCATCATCCTCTCAATCGTTCAAGCTGATTGGGATTTGGGGCTTCGGGAGTGGTTTGAGAGGTTTGTTGGGGATTCCTTGGCTGTGCTTGGTTTCCAAGAAGTACGTCCCTGTAACTCGTACCATTGATGATAGTTGGTATCTGGGTGAGAGGTGGTTTGTTGCTACTCTCAACGGGTCTGGCTTTAGGAGATTGCTGCGCCTTTGCCTTTTTGTAGGCAGGGCATCCTCTGAACGACGCAGGGTGATCAGCTTGGCAATGTAAACAGCATGCTTTCTCGACATCTTTTTTGGTGGATTACCTAGAGTCGTGAGAATCACCACTTTTCACGCAGCGATGTTCCAGGAAACAGTAGCGCTGGGTGTGTCCGAATCCTTGGCATCGGAAACATTGTGGAACATCGTTGAACTTCAGTGGGGGCTCAACGGTGACGACTGACCTGCAAATCCTCTTTATTTTGAAAACCTCTGTGTTGTTGCTCGCTGGTTCTAGATTAACAAAAAATATCCCCAGTGGTCGTATGGATTTCCTGCCCATGGGATTGTGCAGATCCCTCACAGTATGGCCGTATTTGTGAAGTTCTTCTTTAGTTTCAGTCTGGTCCGTTGAGTGGTGAAGTCCCTTGATGACCGCCCTGTACGCTCTCTCGTCCTTTGGTTGAAAGGTGCGGTGTCTTTTGTTATGTGCCACGAGGTGCTGGCGTAGGGCTGTGTAGGACATTATTATTTCTCTCCGTTTTGTATGAGAAGTCCTTTTTGGTACCCACGAGACTCGTTATCATCTTGACAACCGCGGTAATGTCGGTCACGTCTGGGATGTAGATCGGGGGAGGCTTGAGGGTTTTCGGGATCGGGTTCGGGTTCACTGCCGTTTTAGATGCCACTGCCTCTGAGGCAGTTTTGGGTTCGTCATGTTCGTCGTCATCTTCTTTGCTTGAAAGGAAGGCAAAGGGGTTGTTTGCCAGCTTGCTGCGCAGAGCTGCGCTGGTGCTAGGCGTGACGTCTGGCTTCTCTCCTTGCTTATTACGCGCGGGCTTGCGCTTGATCTCGCTGGGCTTCGAGTAAGAAGAACTCCAGATAGAGTCTCTGCTCGAGCTGCACTTCCTTGCTTTGAGGGCCTTCTTGCAGGGCATTGTTTTGCCGAGCTTGATGGCACGCGGCGGTGCATGCTAGTCCATACTCTAGGTTGGCGTTCAATTAACGTTTATGCAAAAAGTAAGTCACTGTAGCAACGGCAGCAAAGGGGCAACGGACACAGTGGGACTCCGCTCTTGGCAACCCGACCCGGCCCGTAAAATGCGCAGTCCACCAAGTCCCAAAGGCGAGCAGGTCGTAAAAAAAATTGGAATAACAAAACACAAAATTCCGAAAAATAATTCAATTTAACACCGAAAACAAAGTTTCTTTGTGATAAACGATTTTTCCTGAAATAAAATTTATGAAACCTTATTTTTTTGAATCGATAGTACGGTCCAATTAATGTTTGAACACACGGTACAATCTAACGTGTGAATGAAAGGTAACAAAATATATCAGTAATTGTATAAGTTGTATTATTCCAACGAAATCAATAGGCAAAGAAGAAGTGGTCAAAAAACTGATGCAGTGTTCAAGTGTCTTTGGTTTCCCGAGACGTCGACAGGGGCTCGGCGTTTACATCGCACGCCTTTGAAGAATTCTTAAGTGAAAACATGGTAGGCCATGCTCAAACTAATGAAATGGAGCGAGTGAATCGTTCAATCTTGTCTATAATCGCAAAGTTGTCAGCAGAAGAACCTTCCAAATGGTTCAAATATTTGCCGCAATCTCGAATCTTCAGCATTCGAGTTTATGTTCGGGACAAAGATGATTAACAAGTCAGAAAATCGTTTGGTGTAATTGCTGAATCAGGAGCTGGTCGAAGGTTTCAACAGTGAACGTAAAACGTTGCAAGCAGAAGCTAAGCGCAACATAGAAGAGGCACAGCAAGTCTACAAGCACAACTACGATAACAAGGGCTACAAGATAGGTGGTCTCGTCGCCATCAAAAGGACACAATTCGTTGCAGGTCACAAGCTATCTAGTGAGTTCCTTGGACCTTAGGAAATTATCAAAATTAAAGGAAACGGTCGCTATGATGTGAAAAAGGCAGCAACAAATAACGAAGGTCCAGTTGTCACAGCCACCAGTTGTGATAACATGAAACTTTGGAAATTCATCACCGAGAATGAAGAGCTGTTGTCATCCGGGTCGGAGGACGAAGGTCAGGATGGTCGAATGTAAAGTGGAAACTCGCAGTTGGGAGTCGTCGATCAGTAGTCGTCGCTGAGCAGTCATCAGTCGAGAGCAGTCCAATCGCGGTCGTTAAATTAGCTCTACTGTATTAGTATTACCATATAACATCATTAACCATTGAACCTACATTTAATATAAATAAACATTGATATAATAATCTTACATAAATGCAAACGTCGATCGGCCACGGACAATCACCCCCAACCAAACACATGAACTTAAGCCAACAACAAACGAGAGAGCGCGTTCTTGCTCACCGGCAATCCCAACGATGTGCCAAAGAGAACTGACTTCTCCCACAGCAACCAAAACTTCGACCTCATTAACCACTGCACTCGCAACAACAACAAACGGTTTCAACAAACAAAGTAATTGAACTTGTTGGAAAAGACAATTTCCACTTAATACCCCAAAAAAAGAATAGCATTTTAAACCAAGGTACAGGTAAAAACTATAGAGAAGTTTAGGACTCTTACACACTACTTAAGCAAAAATTACTACACGTACCAACTAAAACGATAAGGGTTTCAAGGCAAAAGCTAGAGAAGTAGAAGAACAACACAAGCGCAACGCCCGTCCAATGCACTCATGGCCAAGAATATGGCCATACAAGAGTATAGTGCACATTCCGTTCAGTTTGTGTCGTTTGTGGAGAGCTTCATGAATCGGCTCATTGTACGACAAACAAAAATGATCCCAGCTCCAAAAAGTGCAGAAATTGTGGAGGAACCACACTGCAATCTATAGAGGTTGTCCAATATACAAAGACCTCAAAAGCCGAATTCATCACCGAGTATCGTTTGCCCGCCTCCATAACGCACAGAATAACCTATACCATCAAAAACATCTCCGGCAGTCTTTTTCGCAACGGTAAAGAGGTCTTCATTTGGTCCTGCGACTACCTTCCAAAATGTGACCTTGCAAACGTCCTTAAATCGGGACTCACCGAATCTAACTCTACGACAACAACTCTGCATGCTGCCAAAGCTGATCCGTCACCGAATCACCCATCATCGACGCAACAACAAACTAACTTTGAAACTTTGATGCATACTCTGCAGCACCAGATGATCGAATTTATGCCCTTCATGAGGACTACCATGCAAGGCGTTATGCGGAACTAAAATATCCTCATGCTTGTATCCGAGAACTCCAAATAATCAATGGCTGCTCTACGAATATCATTGTGGAACTTAATCGGCGTTTCAAGGCATAAACTTGAGATAACTCAATTTCTGCATGACAATCATATTGACGTCTTACTGTCAGAAACACATCACTTCTAAGTACAACTTTTAAATCAGTGGCTTTTTGTTCTACGGAACAAATCATCTAGATGGAAAAGCACATGGCGGAACCGGTATCCTGATTAGGCACCGCATCAAATACCACTACCATAGCGAGTTTAGAATAAACCACTTGCAGGCAACATCCATAAATGTACAACTAAGAATCGGCCATCTTACCCTCGCAGCGGGATATTGTCCCCCTCGTTTTAATGTTTCCGAACAACAATTTCTGCAGTTGTTCAACACCCTAAGGGACCATTTAATTGCTGCAGGTGAATACAACACCAAACACACCCACTGGGGATCACGCCTCATCACCCCTAAAGAGAAAAAGTTGTATAACGCTTTATGATGGCGTTAGATGGCAACAGAAAACTTGACTACGTCTCTTTAGACAGACCATCGTACTGGCCTACTGAACCGAACAAAATTCTTGACTGGATCGACTTTGCAATAACTAAAACATCCCTCGAAACCTCATCAGTGCCGAATCTCTACCTATCTCTACCAGATCTATCATCTGACCACTCGCAAGTCCTCTTAAATCTCGACCTCCTCCAACGCCCTGAGACTACAATGCAGGCTATCAGACTAACATCAAAGAGAACAAACTGGGTCAAATACAGAAAATACATAAGTTCACACATTATATCACTGGTGGTTGGGCGATAAAGATAGAGCTACCACATTCGATAAACTAAATCCGAAAAAGTCCCCAGGATGTGATCTAATAACTCCAAAGATCGAGTTTCCATACTGTGCTGTATGCACTATTTTCTTGCTTTTTAACGCTTTTTAATCACAAAACTCGGGTACTATCCAGAGAGATGCAAAAAATCGGTCACTGTAATTATACCAAAGGCAGGCAAGGACCCCTCAGTTACCTCATCGAACAGGCCTATAATCTATTGTCTTGTCTCTCAAAACTATTTGAAAAATGTCTGATGACCCGAATAACCCTACCTGAGGACACGCAATCTTATATCGGTACTTCAGTTCGGTTTTCGAGAGAAACATGAAACCATTGAACAAGTCAATCAAATAACACCAGAAATACGATCTGCTTTCGAAAAACGGGAATGTTGCACTGCAATATTTTTGAATGTCTCTCAGGATTTTGACAAAATCTGGCTAGATGGATCAAAATTAAAACAATGCTTCCGCAAAACACCAAACACAAAAAAAAGTAGCTTTTGCATTTCTTGCACCGTCACGCCTATTTACACATATAACAAATAAGATCGATTTATAAATTCTGAAGCACGCTTTTAGGCTGATGTTACAAAGTGTCGCTTCAGGTTCGTTGCAAGTCATTGGCTATGAACTTATTATTTTGGATACTTCGAGTCTCCACTATGAGAATGATTAATTTATAATTAATTAATTAATTATTTATCGTTCTCGTCTGTTAATTATTAATATTAATTATTAATAATTTGTTGTCTGTTTATTTAAATAAAAAATGGATAATACTAAGAATAAATTTCGGTCTATTATACTTTATTGAAGATTTGAGAAAAATATTTGACGTGAGTAGCACTCACCGATAAGACAAATTTTTTTAGCGGCTCTATTTCTCTTACAAAAACAATGTTTGATTTGGGGCTTCAGGTATTAAATGGGACAATTCATAAAACCAATCACTGACAAGACCAAATAGAGATATTGGATTGGGAACTTGCAGCTGAGTTGAAAAGCTGGCCAAAACTATCAGAGAAATGAAGATGTAGTTACTAAGAGCCTTTAATACAGCTAACGTCTACTACTCCAATTTTCGCAGCTCCAACTCTAGTCCGACTTTCCTTTCTCAAAACTTATAGGAATCTACTTAGAATATACGATTTTTTTTTATTTTAATTAGTTCTAGAAGCTAAATTCAGGAGGTACAATGTTTATTGACAGAGCAACTGAGGCCTTCAGGCAGTTTAGTGTATTAATTGTTTATGTGTAGATTATTTAATAATAGTACAAAATTGTTAATGTTTTTACATTGATATTTATGAGGAGTTAGTGATGTGGTTAGGTTTTTTATGTAGTGGCAGTCGTTGATGATGTGTTCTACCGTGAGGAAATTTTTGTGTTACAATAGGGGCAGAATGGTGTTGGTGTTTTTTTTTTTAATATGTGTTCGTGTGTGAATTTGGTGTGGGATCTTATACACATCTGAATCTGTATAAGATGACATGATTTCTGTTTATTGTTATGGGTATTTGTATTGTTTCTCTATTTTGGTTAATGGTTTTATAAAAATGATTGTAGTTGTTCCAAATTGTTTTCAGATTTTGTTTTTGTTTATATTATTTTTGTTTTTAGTGTTGTGGAGCTGTATCAGCTTTAGCTGTTTGGTGTTTATGGCGATTATGTCCCATATTTTGCTGACTGTTGGTTCATTGTTTTCGATGTTTTGTATGTTTATTAAAAGTTGTAGACTGGATGGAATTCGTGGAGCTCATTTGCGTTTAAGTTGATTGATGATTGTTTGCTGTAAAATTGAGCTGGATGTTCACCAATACTATTAATCCTATTAATTTATCTGCAGATGATCCATTGGACTCTGGTTGCCAAATCCGGAAATGCAGCTTCTGTCAGCATGGTGTTGATGGGTGTGGTTCGGAAAGGACCTAAGGAAAGTCGGTGGAGGCGAGGTAGGAGGAGGTTTTGTTTGTTTTGCCGTAAATACAGAGTCCATAGTCCATTTTAGATAATGCAATTAATTTTGTAATGTTTATCAGTGAGGTGATGTTACACTTAAGGTTTTTACTATTTACACATTTGACGATGTTAATCTAGTGTTAAGTGTTGTTGATTTCTATTTCTATGTTAGCATATTTTTGGTTTTTGGCATATAAATTAATTTCCGTTTAATTAAAAACTTCTATTTTATCTTGTTGCTGTTTTATTCAACTCCAAATTGTAACTAAAAAGAAAAGATTAAAGAATACTAGGGTATCGATCATTTAACCTAAGTTTATGATCAAAAAGAACTCCAAGATGGGAAAACACGATAAACGACGTGATTTCCGAGAGAGTAAGAGACAATAAGCGGTACACTGCGATGAAAAATCACAAGTTTGCATTTTGAGCTGTTTAGGAAGAGAAGATTGCTTGAGCCCTATGAATAGAGCTTATCTATGTCTAGTTGCAGATGCCTGTGCAGGAAATGTTCCGAGAAGGAATAGCATAACTTGACAAAATCATTATTAATAAGCTTAGAGCCGCAACTAATCATATTAGAAAGATCGTTTACAAAGTGCATAAACAACAGTGGTCCTAGATGACTACCCTGCGGTACACGCGATGAGACATGGATGACCTTCGAATTGGTAGTTTTAAATAGAATACCTAAGTTCGATCTGAAAGGTAGTAAGCAATCCACATAAGGATATTTGGTGGAAAGCCAATAAGCAAGAGTTTATGTAACAAGAGCTGATGATTAACTGAATCAAATGCTTTGCTAAAGTCAGTGTAAATTACATCAGATTGCAAGCGATACTAAAAACCTTGGTTATTATTGACGAAAATTCAAGTTGGTTAGTTGTTGTCGAGAGAAGCTTGACAAAACCATGCTGTGATGGTTAGATTATGCTCTTGCATGCATGTTGCAGCTGCGATGTAATGAGTTTCTCAAGAAACTTGGAAATCGCAGAAAGCTTAGCAATGCCGCGGTAGTTCTTAATGGTAGACTTAGAGCCTTTTTTATGAATTGGTATAAGGTATGATTCATTCCATAATTTAGGTAGAGAAGCTTGCTCCAAGGATAGGTTAAATAGTATAGTGAGAGGTAAGGTATGAAGATCGGAGCACCTTCTGAGGATGCAGCTAGGTTCATTGTCTGTGTCTGGTCTAACTGAGGTGTTGATTGATGAAAGATTCGTAAACACATCGTGACAGTGGAATTTACAAAGATATATGTTATTTATATATGGTAAACGATATGGATAATTAGGGGTGGGACCAAATTAATCAGATAAGTAGATTGAAAGATAAAATTACGCAAAAAGACTAGCAATGCCGACCTGTGAAGAGTCGGAATTATTTTTAAATGAGAGGGAAGGGCGCAAAAGATTGGTTTAGAGTTTAAAAAAGAGTAAAAAGAGCTTCAATCATTTTAAAAATTGAGTTTAAATTTTGAAATATAATTTGTATATTGATTGTGTTTGTTGATTGTTAAGGTCAACAAACTGGTTGTGGATGAGAAGGTAGTTTGAAAGATGTAATAAGGTTCGAGACTTTAAAGACTTTTTGTAAGCCCTAGTTTTCCTATTCTTAAGGAGAGAGAGGTGCTTATTAAACCATGGAGGTTTTGAGGTCGATGGAGTCAATATTTCAGGGACAGATTTATTTATCCCGCTATTAATTTCTTAATAAAAAGAGTCTGTAGCTTCCTCGATATTGCTAAAACTAGAAATAGTTGGTTGGAAAGTTGGTTTTTTTAAAGCATTTTGACGAGGCTGCTCGCTATTACCGGGGGGGACTTCAGGAGAGTGAAAAATTAGCGAGACTAAGAGTGTTGGGTGGTGAGAGTCCTCAGGAGTAGATAAGGGAGGAGACCTTGCTATTGTGGCAGAGGAGGTAGTATTAGAGAAAATTAGGTCAAGCGACCTGCCACGGGAGTTCCTTATTGGATTGAGTTGGAAAATGGCAGTCGGCTAAGCCATCAAGGAAGTCATTTTGGTTAGTGGGTGACAGCGAGTTATTATCGTCCAAGTTGATCCATGAAATGAGAAAAAAATTGAAATCACCCATAACTAGTGTGTAACAGTGTACTTTAATACAAAAATTTCATTGTCTATGACATGAACAAAGCCAGGTTCCTGTTGGCACAATAGCATCAAAGTCAATGGAAGCACTGTTAGTAAAGAATATGTTCAGTTTACCAAGAATACTGCGAACGTTGTTGTAGCAACAAGAAAAAATCATGTTGCTTATTTTTTTTTAAATAACTAGAGGACTGGAACCTTGAGAATCTCTGGTCAAGAATTCGTGAACAATACTGTGCTCGGGCCAGGTTGCAGGGTCTAAAGCTTTAGCGAGACAAGCATCTAGTAAATTTATTTTGAATGAAGATATGCTACTTCTATGTTTAAATTTAAATTTGGTCACACAAAGTTCTGAGGGAGCTATGTTGAGAATATTATAAACGTAATACCTAACATTATTTGCAGTGGCGTCAGGCATAACACGCGATACAAAAATGGATTTCCGGGGAGCAACAGCTCTCAGCGTAAGTCCAAAAGATCAAGATTCTGATGGCACACCCGTCAATGGCTTTGATGATATCACGGGTTGGCGGGTTGGCGCGACGACAGGTGCATTGTACGACGACAGGTGTATTGACGGAGAAGCATGCTAGCTGGTTGACTCGACGATTAAAGATTTGTCCAGCATGGGGCCAGTTGGGAGATCCTTACTGGCAGGTTCCGGCGGTTAAACTTTGAAATGAAAAGACCCGGTTTTTTAAGAGCTTGGCTGGCTGGCTGTTCGTCAGAGGCATCATCCATAACATTATTTACTGGCAAATGTGAGGTTGGAGTGGTGCATATATTCATTTGCTGGTTATTGTTGGGAATTTTCCGGCTTGGTGATTCACTTAGGAGTTTAAGGCTTCTGGGCCTTAAACCTCTTATAGAGATTCGAGATTGAGAAATTTTTCACTTAATGAGGCAAATTTTTTCCAAACCGCCTGGAGCAGCAGTCCAAAGGTAAATGAAAAAATAACAACGTCACCAAAAATCTATACTTACCCACAAAAAGGGGGCGTGCGAAAAAGAGTGGTGAGCAGATTGTTGTTACAAAGCAAAGTATAGATTTTTGGTGACGTTGTTATTTTTTCTAAACTTTGGCGTTTAAAGTAAAAGTCTCAAAATGTTTTTCAGCTTGTGGACAACTCCGCGGTACTGCAGATTGGTTAGATCCGTTCAGAACTGACATGAAGTAGCTGATTTGTGCGGCAAACGTTCAAATTACGGAGCGATCTTAAGTGGGCTCCTACATCTGTTAGTTTTGTATGCATATTGATTTGGAAGCATGAGGTGTTCTTGGTTGAGAGTCCACATAGTTCTTTTTGATATTATTTTTTCTAAACTTTGGCGTTTAAAGTAAAAGTCTCAAAATGTTTTTCAGCTTGTGGACAACTCCGCGTTACTGCAGATTGGTTAGATCCGTTCAGAACTGACATGAAGTAGCTGATTTGTGTGGTAAACGTTCAAATTACAGAGTGACCTTAAGTGGGCTCCTACATCTGTTAGTTTTGTATGCATATTGATTTGGAAGGATGAGGTGTTCTTGGTTGAGGGTCCACATAGTGCTTTTTGATATTTTTTTTTTTTTTATTTTCGATATGAAGGATAGAAGTGATAATGGGCGTTACTTGTTAAATAGTTTTTTGGCTTCTTTGATTTGATTATTGGAATTGTTTTTGCAGTTTTCCATTGATGCGTAATGATGCTAGTATCTAGTATTCTATTGTATAGGTCTACAAGTTTATTTGTTATGGTATTTGGGAGTTTTTTAAGTATTTAATAACTTATATGGTCATTTCCGGTGGTAGTTCCTGTAAGGCTGTCGATAAAAGATTTTAGTTTTATTGGTGTGATGGGTGTTTCAATGAGTTTAGGTCGGTTATTAACGGGGTATGTAGTGTGTAGTGGAGTACAATAGTGTGCTTTGTTTTGTTGAAAATGGGCTGGAAAATTGGAGTGTTTTGAATAGTCTGGCCAGTGTTAGACGACTTCGTTGGGTATCTTAGCTGAGTTGCAGGTGTTTCCTATCTCTGTTTCTATTGTGTGAATGTTGATTTTTTCTTCTAACTCTTGTAATGGTGTGAACTTTATTTCATAGGCGTCTTTTTTGTGGTGTTAGGGTTAATGTCTTTAGTAAACTTTGCAAATGCGGTTCTTTTTGCTTCAAATGTGCTTGAGTTTTGCGTTTGCCTTTTTATATTTCAGCATGTTTTCTGCGCAAAGAGGTGTTCTCAGATTATTGAGGCATAAAACCTATATATTTTTACGGACTATAGTTGTGCACTCCACCAATAGGTTGTTTTGCGCTAAGTTTTGTTTTAGTTTGAAGTGGAAATTTAATTATATGCACTAGCTTTAATGATTTTAAGGGCTTGTGCTTCTGATTTGTTTGTGCTGTTAGAAATATGTATTTTGTGTAGCGGTTTATAAATGTTATCTTGGAATAAAGTCCAATTTGGTGAGTGAAGATTGTATCTGTGTGAAGTTGAAGGTGTAAAAGTTTTTGGAAATAGCTGTATGAATATTTGAAAGTGACCGCTTCCGGGTACATCATTGGATGTATCCACATATGTAAATGTGTTATTTTTTTTTGGTAACCCCATACGGAAAAAAAATCAAATCTTCTAAAGATACCACCGACCATCCGTAGGTGGCATGCAATTATAACCCCCCAAATAGAGTTACGCCTACGTACTAAAACAAAAACCTTCGTATGCTTCGGTGAGCCTTTACGCGCTCACCGTGATAAAATATTGCTTCGGTGAGCAGGATGTGAAGCCGGTTCGCACTCCCTTCCCTATTAATTGGCCAAAGGGCGCACGTTCTTCAACCCCGTAGTCGCCTTTTACGACAAGCCGGTTAATGAGGTAGTATTCTTCTCCCGCCACCATATAGGAACACGTCGTCTGCATTAGCTTCCAGCTCTGTTGGCCATCTTGTCGGCTCGGACCCGTTGCATCATGTCTGTGATGATGCTGTGTCCCAGCTCCCAAGAATCCCTGTTCTCCATCATAGCCGCGATAAAGCCGCTTGAACTGAGCGAAACACCAGTCAGCGCCCTTAGCTGCTTCCTCTCCGCCGTAAACCTGGAGCAGTGCATGAGAAGATGGTCCGCTGTTTCGTCCGCATCGGGGCAGTAGAGGAATTGAGCTGACTCTACGTGGCGAACCGAAGTAGGTAGCCCGAAATCAACCATGATCCGTGAGGAACTGGATTAGGTGATAGTACAAGCTATCGTGACGGCAATCTGTACATACCGCTAATTCGGAAATTACCTGGTAGGACCATCTCCCCCGTTGCGATATTTGCCATCTTGTCTGCCACTCTCCCATCAGTCGCTCGTGAGCCTTCAGCCGGGTAGCACCTTCTCGGGCCAGACAAATAGCCTTGATCTCTGATCAATTGGCGGCAAGCCTGCCTGTGCTAGTACTGCGTCTCTGAATACAGTCGTGAAGCCTCTAACGAGAGTTACGGTCATAGACCGTTCCAATAAGCGTGCTCTTTTTAGGTATGAGCCGGATTTTTAGGACCTCCTATGTTGGTCATGAGCCTAGACAAGCAGCAGTTATAGTAGCAGCAGTTAGTAGTCTGTGATCTATCAATACTCCCAGGTATTTCAAGGACTCTTGCGAGGCTACCTGTGTCCCGTGGATCGTGATCAACATTCTCTCCATATTCTTCCTAATTTGGTCCTGCATTATGGCTCTGTAGGTCGGGCATGCAAAGCAACCCATCGGGTGGTTTTTGTCCACTTCGTCGCTGTATATTAGGCATTTTTGTGGATCACCGCATCGCAGGCAGCAGTCTGACCGATCGATCGCCTTGCAGGTTGTTGCTCGATGCCCGTAGACCAGACATTTGTAACATCTCAAGGGCAGGACATCCTGGATGATGCGGCACCTTGACCACCCAACGTTTACCATGCCCTTCCCTAGGACCGCAATCGCATCGTTCGCGTTCATTAGGACAGAGGCTATCTGAGTCCCATCCCGCAACCTGCGAAGACCTCTGATGTCCTCTGGTTGCATCGGTAAACCCTGGAATTAAGTGACTAGGCAGTTGTGGAGATCATCTGCTGTCGTAGCCTCGTCCAGTCCATTGCAGGATAGTGCTATTCTTTGTGTACACGTACGTTCCGAAGCCACCTTTTTTAGCGTTGATTCCAGCTCGGACTTAAATTTGGGGACGCTTTCAGAGGCTTTCCTATATTTCCAGCAGCAGTTTCCTTGGCTGGGTTCTATGATACTGCCAGCTGAGTAGTTGCCCAGCTTGGGTGCCTGTGCTTTGGGCACCTGCACCTTTGGCAATTGCTCTTTTGGCGTAGTCTTTTTGCTAGGCTTTTGGGGCTCAGTTTGGCTAGCAACGGTCGTAGAATGCCTTCATAGAGCTCGATCGCCCTGTTGTTGAGAGCCGAGAGTTCAAGTATTGTTCCCTTATTCTCTCTGGTGACATGATGCTGAGTTTGAAAAGCGGATAGCAGCACGTTGGTTTTGCTACTCATTCTGGCGAGAAAGCTCCGTAGGTCGTCGTTCTGAAATGTTGTGTCTAAGTCTAACGGCCGTATAGGCATCGGCACACTAATAATGTCCTTTGCCTTCTGCTCGTAGTAATAAAGCTGTTAGCTATAGGGGCCAAGTTGTCCAACTCTACAGCATGCGGCGACTGGCCGTCGGTTACTCATCTAACACAACCGCCGGTGCCGGAATTCCGCTTTCATGCACCGCAGTTCCTGCTCCTCTTGTTGGGGACGTCGACATTCTGGAGCTCCTCCTTTATGGGTCGTCGTCGGTGGGGGCAAGGCCCCCACTGCCCACTGTCCAAACAAATAGTGCAAAAAATTTGAATATTACAACTTATTGACTTACTTGCTTATTAGCCCGGTTTTGATGAGACCACGATTTGGCTCTGTGTGGTAACCACTTGTTCTGGCTAGGATGACTCTGAATTTAGGAGATTTAACACATTCGTATCGGCATACTCCTCGATTCCCAGGTGCCATGCCTTTACATCTTCTAGGATGAGTAGGGGCTTATTAAAAGTGTTGTCCAGATCATGAAAATCTTGTTTAACGAAATTATCTGCTTGGGATATAGATATACTTATCACTATTAACGGAGTTGGATTGGAAATTTATTACGTTGTGTTGAATATCTATAGATATGAGTACAGCGTCGGATGGCTTTGGGAACTGATGGACTTAAATCAATTTTATTGTATAAATAAATTGCTTGGGTGTGTAAAAGATTGTATTGTTGTTGGTATGGTGTGTTTCTTGTAATACTATTATATTTTTTTTTTTTTTTTAAATAGGTCCTTCTCTTTGTAACCCTTAACGTTCCAACGTTTTCATAATGTTGCTGCTGTGTTCTTTTTAGATTTATTTTTTTTTTTGTCAAAATTCAATGTATCCATCAGTAGGAATTGAGTTTATTTTGTGTTTTGTTTTGTTAATTGAGTTGTTTTTTTTTGTTTTTTTGCTACTTCTTTGCGTATGGTCAGTGTTTTTGTTGGGTTCAGGTTTTTTTTGTTGAGTGGCTAGTGGTTTTTGGGTGATGCATTTTTGCTGGGGGGTTGGTAATTTTTGTGTAGCTTTAATTTCTGCGTAATTTTTTTTGTTGTCGGCATGTTGTTGTGGTTGATTTTTGCAGTATTTTGTTTTGGCTTCGTACATTGTGCATTTTTGTTTGGTTTTAATTTTTAATATTTCTTGTGTTTCTTTGAATTTTGGGCTATATTACTGGAGCCATGCTCTCCAGAGCAGATGACGCAATATGTATGTGTGCATTTAGTTGGTTGGCGTGCGGGGAGACCACAAGGGTCGCAAAAGGCTGCCTTTGCAGTGTCTGGCTGCTAAATGCCCAAGAAGTTAGCAGTTTTTTCACCTCATCGGGATTGGTAGGTTTTTTTTTTACTTTTGCGAGATGGTAAGAGATTTGGATTTTTGTGGGAAGGATTTACCTGCTCGTTTATTTTTAAAATTTGACAGCTATTCATTTAATTGCTCGCTCAACGGCAAAGCAAGAATATGAGCAGAGCGGTTTTTTGTGTGAGTAGTTGACATGAATATGAATTTTAGGTTTGGAAGATTTGTTTTTGGAAGACTGGGAACGCTTCCAAGAGTGGAGTTGCCATTTTTCGTTTGGATTTGTGGCTTTCGCTAAGCATGGCAAAGCGATTTGCTCCTTGGCTTTCGTGCCCGTTGGGCATTGTTAGTTTGAGGAAATTATACCTAGATGATGATCTAAAATCGCAAACTTAAAGATTATTTACACGGTTCTGAGTAGAGTGGATTTTAGAAAATGTGGTGGTAAAGCGGAGTTGACCCTTTGTTCTGACTTCGAAGTTCAATTGTCGATACTCACATGTGTCCGCTGATGAATCTGACAAGTCGAGACTTAAAAAACTAGGCCCTTGCAAACAGCTAAATAAAAATTTCTTGGCTTGCCTCTCCGCCAGCGCAAAACAAAATTCCAATTATTAAAACTAATGAGCTACTGATGGTTGGCCCTATAATTGTATTATTGTTGGTTCTTCAAAACGCTAAATTTCAATTAAGAAAGTGATTTTAAAACTCTTCAATGGTACTGGATCCGAGATAACCGCTTTCGGAAATTTCGTAATTTGAAATTAAGGCTACAGTCGTGGGCCAGTTGGCGACAAAGCGAAATATTCTATTGGTTATATCAATTTGTTTGACCCTTTTGGCCTTTAAAATCCAATAATTTCCAATTAACTGCAAGGTCTAAAGTAACGCCGCTCGAAAAAAATGATTCCCCGTCGTAACTTATGTGCTGCTCACCCTTTTGATATTTCACAATCAGAGCCTTCAAAAGAAACATCAATCGGAAGGAGTGGGATCATCCGGTTTAGAACGATTCGAAAGATAAATGCCCAAAAAGCTCCCCGTTTAAGCCGTCATTAAAAAACACATTTATTGGAAGCGATCGAGTTGTTATCAAAAACTTAAACTGCTTCTAGTGTTCGTTTTTAAGTTTATAAGGAATATTAAAGATTGCATGCATATTCATGATTGCATGTAGCATGATATCATTACTTCACATTAAACAAGGCACATTAAAAGACCTGCGAAGAAGATATCACCCGTGCGCAAAGTGGACGGGTCCTGGTGTCGATCTGAGATCGAAAGAGCAGAAGCCTTTGCCGACCATTTACATAGTGCTTTCTCACCTTTCGATAGATGCACTGCCGAAGAGAGAGCTGCCATCATAAGGTTCGTAGAGAGCCCAAGTGCTCCTGGCACGCCAATACAGCCCGTCGAACCAGAGGAGATTGTGCAGGAGATCGCCTCCTTAAAAATTGGCAAGTCACCAGGTCCTGACCGAATTGATGCAACAGCACTGAAAATGTTGCCCCTAATCTGTTCCCAAAGGCTGGCTAACATCTTTAACAGCTGCCTCCGTCTAGGGTACTTCCCGAAAGTGTGGAAACGTGCGGAAATAATTGTCCTCCTCAAGCCTGGAAAACCTGAAGCCAATCTAGCATCGTATCGTCCGATTAGTTTGCTGGCAATCCTGTCTAAAATACTTGAAAGAATATTTTTACGTAGAGTACTGCCAGTTTTGGACGAGGCCGGACTGATCCCTGATCACCAGTTTGGCTTAAGACGCTTTCAAATGAACACCAGAGCAATGCCACCGGCTTGTTGAGAGCATACTAGAGGCCTTCGAAAAGAAGAAGTACTGCTGCGCCGTTATGCTGGATGTTAAACAGGCGTTTGACAGAGTCTGGCACCCTGGACTCCTGTTCAAAATTAAATCCCACCTTCCAAGTTCCCACTTCGCCATCCTCGAGTCGTACACAGAGGAAACAGAATTCCGAGTGAGATGCGGATCATCAATCAGCACGCCTAGGCCTATAAGAGCAGGAGTACCTCAAGGCAGTGTTCTTGCACCCATCTTATACACACTCTACACAGCGGACCTTCCCACCCCCTCTCGGAACCTCACAGTAGGTACATATGCGGACGACACCGCTTTCGTAGCCTCCGCCACAGATCCGCAGGAAGCATCAGCCATCATACAAAGATGCATACTGGATGCTCTAGATCCATGGCTGAAACGATGGAACATCGTGGTCAACGCGGAGAAATCATCCCACACAACCTTCGCATTACGCAGGGGTGATTGCCGCACTCAACGGGGAAACCATTCCAACGAATGACACTCCCAAATATCTTGGGCTGACCCTGGACCGCAGGCTCACGTGGCGTCCACACCTAATCAACAAGCGCAACCAGGCCGACATACGACTCAGGCAACTTCACTGGCTCCTGGGCAGAAGATCCATGCTCAGGGAAAAATTCAAACTACTCACATAAAACGTAGTGCTGAAGCCAATCTGGACCTATGGGATTCAGTTGTGGGGCACGGCAAGCTGTTCCAAGCGCATCAGAATACAGCGGTTTCAGAATAAATGTCTGAGAACATTTTCTAACGCTCATGCGTACCACGAAAACTCAATAATCCACAAAGAGCTTGGAATTCCTTCGGTTACAGAGGAGATCACCCGACACAGTGAAAGATATACAAAAAGACTGGACAACCACCCTAACCAACTGGCCATCAAGCTCCTAGAAAACAGCCAATCCCTAAGAAGCCTGAAAAGGAAACACCCGCTTGACCTCCCCCACCAATAGACACCTAAGTCAGACTCATATGATGTACATTCCATATACCTCCTTTAAGTTAATGTCACCCCCAAATCATTTAATGATTGTCCATTCGGACAGATTTTAAATATAAAATAAGAATGATAACAAAAAAAAAAAAAAAAAAAAATTACTTAACATTCAAAAAATTCTTTAGTGTTTAAAAAAAAAACCTTTATCGCTATGCCACTATTCGCGAAGCGTAATCCATTCGTCCATAAAGTGTTATGGCTAGGGGTGATTGTACTCTTTTGTATAGAACACTTTTTGGTACTCCCCCATATAAGTCATACACAGCCCTATTCGATTGCTATGCATATAAGTTTATCTTGAAGTAGTTTTAGATCTTTCGACTGACTCAATTTAATGAATTTTTTAAGGTTCGTTGGGCGCTGGGAATTTCCGAAGATATCCGTATTTGCATTAATACCACGGCAAGCGGCGCACATGTGAGGGCTATCGAAGGCAGCTGTCAAGTCTGCCAGGAGCCCTCTTCTACTAGCTGTAGGCAATGCTAACCTCAGAGAAGCCACAGACCGTCTTAGTCGTAGTCGAACTCGAAGCCAGGATCCGAGTAACGGCGAGGACGGTCGCCATCCAACTGTCACCATGCACCCGGACCTCTTGGTTCTGACGAAGCTATGGATAACATAAAAAATTGTCGACACCCACGCGACGTCTACAATAGGTATGAGCTGGAGCGTTTACCTATTATTTGAAGCTGCACATGGATTCAGATTTTAAGTTTAATCTATGATAATTATGGCAGATCGGGAGTGCAATAAATTCACGTTTCTTCCACTGATGCGAATTTTTCTTTACCGCCCTTGACAAGTTAAGCTTAAGGCTTATTGAATAAATAGGCTAGAATATTTGCGAAATAAAAGTTAACGCGAGCGCACTTGATATTATTTGCATTTCGTATATGTCTTATAGAACGCTATCAATAAAGTAAAGGTTTTTTTTAAAGGTTTTGCTAAGTATTTACAATGTGCAGCAGCTACTGTCTTTGCGAATTCTTTTCAAAATAACTTTATTCTTAATTCTTTTAAGAACTGATTTTTCATTTATCCTTCGCTCCACTAATAAACATTACGCTCCACAATCGATACATCTTTTCGATGAATCATTTCTCCTTTCGAAACCTATTCTTGACCCTATCAATTTTGGTCTTTTTGCAATGTGATAATTTTTGACCAGGTTTACCACGCTTAAAGCAGGTTACTTCTGATTTTTAATGGTGATAAATCCGCTCCTGCCGGTTTTGCCAAAAATTTGTTCATATTTTGGCTATATAGTAGCCTCTTTTCGCACACTTCGAGTTTTGTTCGACATAAGTACGCCAAGCTCCGCGATGACGAAAATATTCATTATTACAGCATGGGCTGCAATTTGTCATCAGAGGAATCGAATCTACCATCCCCATTAATGAAATAATTGAGGAACCCTACGTTCAGTAACTTAAAGTCAAAATTGCAATAAACAAAATTATTAAAAATTAAATCCGCTTCCGGGTAGGCAGCGACTTCATAATTATTATTTCCTTACTTCACATAATTTCTAAAATCCTGCAGTAATCAGTATGAACTGACAGATTGTCAGGATCAACTCGACTGTTGATGCTGATATATGAAAATATATATATAAGAGTATATAATAGTATATAAAATATATATAGTAGCATAATATGATTCACATATAACGCTGACATAAACTTAACTTAAACAAAAACGCTGCACATAAAATCTTTCGCATGCAAAAGGGTTTAACAATGCGTAACATGAAATTGTAAACGCGCAACCAAAGCAATAAAGCGCATGATTATTGTGTAACTATATCATTCTTTTGTATGCACCCAATACATAAAAAAATCAAACTCTACATAATTGACCAAAAATGCTGACAAGACATTTTCGTTTCACACGACTCTCTTCAAACCGATTCAAACTCTGTACATTTAGTCTTAAGCTGACCGTAAAGAAATAAAGAACTTAATTCAATTCGTTCGTGTTTTCGATTTATTCAATATTAATTACAGCTTTGATCTTAGTCTAAACGACGGACCATTTGTTCGACTTACCTCCCAAATACGTAAGTGGCGCAGTCGGTAGGATGATAAATTATTGATGCGATAGCAAACCTATTCAATTCTTTAATTATCATTCGTTTAATAACTTTCGTAAATCGCGTCGGTAATATCGGAACATTGATTCACATTTTTTAAAAGTAAGCCCCGACGCATCTATAACCTGAAAATGATTGTGAAATAACTTAAACTAATAAAAAATTTTAAGAAGACGCCTTTAAATTCGGTGAGTAATAACAGCTAAGTACGCATCAACCAGAAACTTACCCTAGAACTCAAACCTAATAATTGAACCTAACCTAATAAGTGAATAAACAGAAACATTGAGTGATCGTGAAAATCCAACGCAAAAACTTACTCTAAAACTTAAACCAAATAAATTAATAAACATAAACATTAAGTGATCGTGAAAACCATAAAAAAAACTTACCCTAAAACTTAAAACTAATAAGTAAATAATATAAACATTAAGTGATCGCGAAAAACCAAACAAAAAAAATAAACCAATCTAAAAATGTACAGGCATAACCTTTCCCAACAAAGACAATCCCATTTTAAGTGAAGTTTTAAACACAAAAAACTAAACAATGGCAGTAGCAGCACCAGCTCTAAAAGTACTATCCGACTCAAATACAAGAGACAAAAACATTCTGTAGAAAGTTTCAATGGAGACCCGAGCACATTGTACACGCTTATCAGCCGCATCGACTTCGTTTTGGCACTGTACCAGTATACGGATGAACGGCAGAAACTAGAAATTTTCGGGCACATCGAACGAAACATCAGTGGCGACGTCATCCGCACCCTTGGAGTTACCAACCTCGCCTGCTGGATTGAACAAAGGACTCAACTGATTCTATACTACAAACCCCAGGCACCATTAACTATTGGAAGAATTCCGAAGAATTCCATGACGCAACCACCCAGACCAAACGCAACTTTTAACCGACAGAATATTTTCAACCAGGACCGTTTTGGACCTAACTATGGAGGCGTACCGACTAACTACCCCCTAGCCCGGAAAGTAACGACCAATAACCCTGTTAAAATACAGAGACCATCAGACAGTAGACAATCTGAAATAATGACACCAAGTCAGCTTGAATAACCATGCAATTGTAATTATCCCAATTAGCCGGATTACCCTCAACCTTGGTCTTACCCCTACAAAATGTGCTACACCCCTGAACTAATTCAATATCCTCCCGAACGAAACCATGGCAATTTGAACACAATTGAAGAAGAAAAACCAATACCGAGCGATAACGAACCAGACGATACCGAGTAAGCAGAAATTTTCGGCTAGCAGCCCCGGATCAAGCCAATATGTAATAATTAAACACAACAATAGTGAAATAAAGTGTCTAATCAACACTGGATCTAAAATAAATATGTTCCACTTTTCTAGAAATTTCCACACTTCCAAAAACTTGTTCAGACTTGTCAGGATATGTTAAAATATGTTAGAACAAGAAATATTCGAATAATTCATCATATTATAGTCCCGTTTGGGTCGTACCCAAAAAACTGGATGCTTCTGGACAACAGAAATTTCGCATCGTAATTGACTACAGAAAATTAAACAAAATAACGATAACTAACTGATATTCTTTAGCAAATATAGATGAAATATTAGGAAAACTAGGGAGATCCAATTATTTTACAATAATATATCTTGCAAAAGGTTTCCATCAAATAATATATACTCCACCATTTTTGTTCAAAAAACAGTTTCAATTGACAGTGACGTGATTGCGTAGGAAGAAACCATGAATACACTAAAATATTCCGAAGCCTTATTTTATTAAAAAATATTCTCACTTATGCAAAGTTCAAAGAATTGGTTTTAGCCACTCATGAAAAACTTCTATATCCAGGAACTAAGAAAACTATATGTATATAATATACAGAATATACATGTAATTAACGAATGTCAAATTTGCAACCAGGCAAAAACAGAACATTGTAACACAGAAATGCAAATGAAAGTTTCTTCCAAGCCTGAGCATTGTCGCGATAAATTCGTAATAGATACTTATTCTTTTGAGGGCAATCACTTTCTATGTTGTATAGACATGTACTCTAAATTCGCCACCCTCAAACTAAAAAAAACAAAAGATTGGTTAGAATGCAAAAATGTTCTTATGCGCAAACGTTGGCTCGAATCCGAAGACATAGAACTAAAACTTAACACTACAAAAACAGGCGTTGCAGGTATAGAAAGACCTCACAAAACAATCAATGAAAAAATCCGCATAATAAAAAACTCAGATGATAGTAAACTTAGCTAAGAAAGATAGAAACAATTTTCTACATCTACAATCACCAAACTAAACACAAAACTACGGGACAAATTCCCGCTCACATATTTCTTTACATTGGACAACCGACCTTAGATACACAACATAACAAAGAAATTAAAATCAACGAAATAAATAAAAACGGAACAAAATACGAAGTTGGCACTAGATACACAAAAAAGAAACGTTAAAAGGGCAATTTGGAGAACCAATTTAAACTTAAAAAAAAAGTTGAACAAATTGACAACAATCATTACAAAAACAACCATGGAAACAGAGAAACTCAAAAGACACAATTAAAAAAACAATTAATTAAAAAAATTAATAAAATTCCTACCCCATAGGCCTCTGGTTTATCATAATAAACACAACAGCTCCAAATCAACAACTTGATACTGACCAAGGATACCTTCTATTCTCCGACAAACCAATCCAAATTTCTTCAGAATGCGAACACCATTTTCTTCGCACAAATCTTTCTGAAATAGACAACCTAACCCATTATTTCAACATTCAACAAATATAATAATAATATAATAATAGTAATAACAAACTATACACATATTCCACAAATTACACTTTTACACACTAAAATTCTAAGAGAACTTAGTGATATACGCTACACCAGATACAGAGATTGAAACGTAGACTAATTAACATAATAGGATCTGTAAATAAAATACCTATTTAGAACTTTAGATGATAACCACTGAATAAAAATCCATAGTCAACTTGAGTCAGTAACAACAAACTTAGTTAATACACATGAAATTAGTGATGTGGTTCAGTTAATTAATAGTTATATGCAAAAGGTAAATAATTTGAAGACGTACATCATAACAGAGAACAATTTCTGTGCGAACTAATCCAGTTTACCGAATATATAGAAGACATCGTAATGGGAATGCCACTCTCACCAATAAGTTAGTATATTATATATGGTATAAGTATATAAAAAATATCAAAAACGATTCCATCTACCCTGATACAAATCCTTACATGTCTAATGGCTTAAATGGTATTTCACAGTATACTCATGAGCTATCTCAATTCCTTTTTTCAGAAACTAACCTTACAAATAAATATAAACTTAATATTAGACGCTATTATGTATGTAGTATGTATGTATTAGTATGTTGGGATCGATACACCAACATACTTCCATTTGTGCTAAGGTCAAACGAAGTCGCCTATATTATTATTATCAAGAACCAATTTAGTAAAAAAAAATCACAAGGATCCGACAAAATAACAACGAACACCCTTACCGTACCGTTTCCACAATAACGTCTTAAAGACAATCATGTAATTCAACATTTTTCAAATGAAGAATATTGCACTTCACTATTCTATTGTTTCTAAAGAATTCAACAGAGCTTGGCTTGATGGTCTTATCCATAAGAAAAGAAAAATGTTTAGGAATATCTTGTGGAGTCTGAAACATGGAAATGCATTTCTGCCATGTCCGACGACCATACGATTGGTGTTGGAAATACAATATACTTGTATATCAAAAACACTTCACTTTCAAAGCGAACGGACGTGTTTTTTTCTTGCGATCATTCGATTTTGTTATTATTTTCTTGCAAAAAACAGAACGACGTTTGTTAAGAAATTAATTATTTAAATCAAATACTAAAAACGATTCCATTCGCACTCACGTCTGCGCGGTACCGTATTTCGTGTGTTTAAATTATTTTATTATTTACCCAAGTAAGGTACTGTGCCCTATTTATTTCTATTCCTTTTTCTTACGTTTACTGCAAATTCTACTTTTGCAATAACTCACTCTCTGCTAGTTTGCGCTCTTTTTTTCCATTACCTCTTCATTTTATCCGCTCTTATTAAACAAGTACAATGGTTTAAGGCTACTAGTTTGTGTAAAATTAATTATTTGTTGTCAATATATTTATTCTTATATATAAAATTCTCGTGTCACGTTTTCGTTGCCATACTCCTCCGAAACAGCTTGACCGATTTTGATGAAATTTTTTGTCCTTATCCGGTATTTATGAGAATCGGCCAACATTTATTCTTCAACCCCCTAAATGTTAGGGGTAGTCCACCCCTATTTTTGTTTTTTTTTTTTTTTTAGACAAAATATTTAATTTCTATCTTTTTATGATACAACATACATTTTGCTATCTCAGTGTACAACGGATTTTGTGTTGTAAGTATACTTTTTTTTAACATTTTTCATCATTAAATAATTTCATTAATTCTATTTATGTATGTTTTGTACAGAGAGCAATGCCAAGAAAACGCAAAGGGGCTGATTTGAGCCGCAGTACAAGTAAAGCTTGCGAAATAGCAAATCCGAAAGAACAGAAGAACAAATCCAGCAACAAAATACTGATGCACGTGTCAGAATGGCGCAATTGCATCAAGAAGAGCCAGAAGATACACGAGCTGAACGCAATGAAGTCAGAAGATTAGAACAACGACAATCACGCCGTTTCACAGTCAATAGACGAAGAACAAATGACCGAAAACAGGTACATCGAGCATTTATATCTGATTCATTCCTGCGTCTAGCATTCCAGTATGAGCCAGATATTGAATATTATGCTCATTCAAAAGTGGTAATTGGTACTATGGACAAGGAATGTCCGCATTGTCATGCTCTGAAATTCAAAAATGAGCCAGCTGGGATGTGTTGCGCGTAAGGAAAAGTGCAACTACCTGAAATTGAAACACCGCCTGAACCATTGAACGGCTTACTTATCGGCACGGCTAGAGTCGACTCCTTAAAATCCACTGCTAAGGGTAAACCACCGTCCAGACCCCCGGTACGGACAGATGCCGCGGTCTTACCAACCATAACACCAAAGCCCTTACAGGTCATTCTCCCCTCTAAACACATATTTATTTCACGGTTGGCCCCTGACACCTCAGATATTGATATCTTGGCATATATGCAAGCCAAATCTAAAGCCGTTGTTAGAGTGAAGGACATTAGGAAATTTAAATATACTTACTCGAGGCTTACGTCATCTTTTAAGATACGTGTACCTTTGCCGATGTTTGATACTATCTGTTCGCCCAGCTTTTGGCCGGAGAACATATTCGTACAACAACATCAGCCAAGTTTAAAAAAAAGTTAATAAGCCTGTGGCCTAAAAATACCGTGTACCGTTTTCGTCCTTCGTACCTAAACCTTCATCAAAAAACTAACAACATCTATTACTCTTACCTATCAAAATACTAGTGGGCTTCGGAGTAAGCTCCCTAAACTTTATTCTGATAGTTCATCTTTTACATTCCAGATTGTAGTCTTCACAGAGACCTGGTTAAAGCCAGAGATTTTTAGCTCCGAAATATTCCCAGACAGGTACACCAATTACAGACGGGACCGACCACTACGAAAGGGAGGAGGAGTCCTAATCTCCGACTTCGCTTCTGAAGAGGTTAAGTTACCGAATCCTGGTGACATTGAATTCCTATGTGTGAAAATCACTATGTCGCTTTAATCACTGTTCATCACATGCTCATATTTACCACCTTCTTCAGAACCACCTACATACTGGCACCACCTATCTGCCATTCAGCTGGTTTCTAACCGCATGTCCGACAGTCACCTTCTAGTGACTCTAATAGACTTCAATTTACCGGAACTTATCTGTTCAAACATTGAGAAATTACCATCTTTAACCCTTTCAACACATCATGATTTTACTGAGGGTATGTTCGGCATATCCCTTGGTCAAATAAACCACGTAAGGAATTCTTTAGGTCGGCTTCCAGATCTATGTTTCGTTTCTGATCCAGATGGAATAACCGTTTCCAGAGCCATGCCACTTTCGTTCCCAGAAGATCCTTACCACCCAACGCTTGAGGTGTCGATTGAAACCCTTACTGCAAGAAACCTTCAGTTTCGCCATGGAGTTCATAAAACTCGCTGCTTTCGCAAGTCTGATTTTCAGAGACTAAGCAATTTAATTTCTCTGGTCCGATCTCTGGGAATGCACCGATATTAATATCGATTTGAAAACATACTACAAAACGCTTAACGCTTTCTTCGACTCTTGGGTGCCATGGAAGTATCCATCCGCCTCGACTGACCCTCCTTGGTTTACGAGGAACCTTAAAAACTTAAAATACATTAAAAATAGACTCCTTAAGAGACATAACAAAACTGGCTGTAATGTAACTTTCTCATGGCATTGTGCACACTTCCTTTAAAACTTTTCTCTCTGTGTCTGGAAACTTCAATTTTTCCCCAAATGTGGAAGGAATTCATAATTCCCCAACACAAAAAAGGAAAAAAAACGGTTGCTACAAACTATAGAGGAATCTCTAAGTTGTCAGCAAAGCCAAAGCTTTTTGAAAAATTGGTAACACCAAATTTTCAACATCTTTGCAGTTCAATTATTTTTCCATGCCATGATTTTTTAAAGCGTCGCTCCGCCACCACAAATCTCTTGGAGCTGACTTTATTATAGATGGCTTCCGTAAAGGCTTTCAAACAGATTTCATCTACACAGACTTTAGTAAAGCATTTGACTCTGTCAACTACTTTTGAGTAAACTTAGTATCCTAGGATTTCCTAGGATTTAATATGTAATTTTTAAGGATGTACACTCTTGAGTTCCCCAAGGAAGCCATCTTGGGCTAGTACTTTTCACTATCTTTATTAACGACCTACCCCCTGCTATAACGAACTCTCTGGTTCTTATGTATGCAGACGACGTTAAGCTTTGTCTTCAATACAAAACCCCTTCTGCCCAATATAAACTTCAGTCGGATTTGGACAATTTTCACAATTGTTCCACCAATGTCTTAAAACTTAATGGGTCAAAATGAAAGCTTATGTCTTTCTATCATTCGTGCCCTAACCATGCGAAATACTTTCTCTATGGAATTTCCTTAGATAGATTAACCCAGGTTAACGATCTTGATGTCCTATTAGATGCTAAACCTAAATTTTCCGACCATATTTCAATGATGGTTAATAAAGCCAAGGGCGTGCTTGGCTTCACTAAAAGATGGTCTAAGGAATTCAATGACCTTTATATTACTAAAAAATTATACCTATCTTTACAATGTCCAATTCTGGAGTACGGATTATGCGTCTGGAGCCCTTAGTATGGGGTTCATCAAGATCGCATTGAATCTGTTGAAAAGAATTTCTTGATGTTTGCTCTTAGGAGACTTAACTGGGATGCAAATCTTCACCTCCCATCTTATTGTAACAGACTCCTTCTAATTAATTTACCTTCCCTAAACAATCGTAGAGAGATGCTGGGGGTCGTTTCCTTTATAACCTTATTAATGGTAATGTAGACAGCCAGCATCTACTAACACGACTAACATTTAACATTCCAAATGGACGGACTAGAAATTTTAGTCCCCTGTTCCTAAGTTGTTGTAGATCTACATATGCCCAGCATGAGCCTTTCAGGGTTTTATGTTCTGACTACAATGACTTATACTCTATTACTTCACTCTGCACGTCCATTTCTATCAAATCCTCAATTCTCACCAACCTTTCAGAGCAACAAACGAACTCTACTTTTTCCTCGAATCTTTTTTAAACTTTATTCTCTCGGGTCTATCCTCGCGATCCGAGCCGTACGTTTAACGTCAGCGCCCCTCGGTCGGTTGGGCGGGAGGTGTACGTTATGCAGTGGGAGCCGCGCGGAAAAAAGAAATATATATATATAGTGACATTTCCACAGTACCTAATTACTTAGGACATGCATACATAAAACACACGCCTACTATATAAGCACCCTACACTACCCTACACTACCCTACACTATTTAAATGTAATAAATACCCTACACCAATGAAACCAACACACCCTATGTTACCCTTTGCTATCCAGTCAATACCAGATAAGAATCTGTCATACGAATCCTTAGTCTAACACAGGATGTAAACATTCTCACCCACTGGTAGACTAAACATCCTCTGATAAACTAAACATTCATTTCCTGAGTCCTCACCCCATTGTCACGTTCCCACGCTCAAAGCTCGGACTCGCCAAACTCGAAAACAAAAGTATTAGATTACAAGATCGGAAGATCAAATCAAAGATCACTTGTATCCAAGAGCAAACGCACTTGAATCCAAGAGTAAATCAAAGTTAAGAACTCCAAAGCTTTCTCTAAATTCTCTTAATCCAAAGTCCATATTCAAAAAGCTCGAGACCGAGGCTTGATCGTAAATCAATCCAGATCAATAAGTTAAGTTCAGTTTGAGACCTAATCTAATTCGGTCGGTGTTCTTCAAAATAAAAACTTGTAATAATAAATACGGTCAAAATAAAATTATATTTTGTTGACTTACGGATTAAATAAGTATTTAATTGGAGCAGCCGGTAGGATCAACTAATTAAAGAATACTTTAATACGATACTGGTTAAGTGAAGGATACGCTATATGACTAGCTATCCACAACCAGCGAATTAAAAGCATTGATTCTAAATTGTGATCCGCAAAAGAATCTACATAAATAGAATCTCTATAAAAATCCCGTGTGGTCAGAAACAGTCTGCAAATCAAAAAAAAATCCCGTGCAGTCGGAAATAAAATTTAAATAAAATTTTTAATTCCGGAGACTTTACAAAAATTATCAAAATCCATTACATCAAATAAATACAAAAAACACAATCATGGCAAACCCTCCGCAACTCTCAGAGATTCATTTGAACCAAGTATTGGCTCAAATAAAGGAATGACACTACGACTTACTGGATTCATCAGTCAAGTTGAGCAACTGCTTAGCTTATAGCCTACTCAGGACGCTCGACAAGCTCATATTATCTATGGAGCAGTAAGACGGGTACTAGTGGACTCAGCATTGGAAGCCGTTATCCAGGCTAACGCAACAACATGGATGGATATGAGAGCAGCACTAACTACATCCTTCAAGGACCACAGGCCTTACGTGACTCTGGTGAAGCAGCTGGAAAGAACACCATACCCTGGTAGCATAAGTAAGTTTATAGAAATTCTTGAAGTGCAATAGAGGAACATTTACGACAAACTTGAATTAGAAGTTGACCCTGTCAGTAAATCGAACTATGCAGAAATGCTAAAAAGACCAATTAAAACAAAAATTGATAGAAAATTGCCAGATAGAATATACATGTCGTTAGCGCGTAAGGATATTGACAATATCCCAAAGTTAAAACAAGCTACAATGGAGCTTGGAATTTACGACGCTAGTCCAGAAGATCAATATTTCAGAAAACCAGAAGGGCAGAATAGAAATAATAGGGGTAGAGGAAATCAAAGAAAAAACCAAAGATACTATAACAATAGACATCATAATTAAAGTAATTATAATCCCTCGACAAACCAAAACTTTAACAAATCCGAACCCAAATACTAATCAAATCCAAAACTCGACTCATCCGATTCCTGCTAATCAGAGGGGAGATTATCTCACATTCAGAAATTATTCAAATCAAAGTAGGCAAAATAACCCCCTCAATTATCAATTACCCCCTCAATTACCTTCAACTTCAAATAATGTGAACAGCAACAGACCAGTAAAAAAGACAGCGAGAAAGCCAGAGTGAACAGAGCAGAATGGATGTAAATTTTCATCAAACTGCCTCGGACACTCAGGAATCGGGGGAAGAAGAGTCAGTCCCCATGTTAGGATAAATTATCATGATAATCTTTATAAAGGAATGATCGACACAGGTTCTTCCATCAATTTCATAAAGGAAAATTTTGCTGGGCTAGAAGAAAAAAAAAGAAGATCTGACGGAATATACAATTAATGGGCCAACAAAATGAACGAAAAGTATCATGATGAAACCCAACCCAATATGTCCGTCCGAACAGAAAGTCTACGTCCATAATTTTTCCGACAACTATGATTTCCTGTTAGGTCGAAAGTATCTAGAAGATACGAAAGCAAAAATTAATTATGAGAATGACACGGTGACTTTAGGTTCAAGAAACTATAAGTTTATATATGAAGAAAAGATGGGCGAGACCGCATCTAAAAAATGCCTTGACCCAAAATGAAAAGTTGATTCAGCTACAGTAGAGCAAATCAACACAAAAAAGCAAACGGTTAAGACCTCACCTAAGTGCCTTAAACCAAAACTTAAACAAAAGCAACAGAAGGAGGAGACTGCATCAATCAAATGCCTCACTCCAAAAGTTAGCATTAACACAGTGGACAATGATGTAACACATCTCGATTCCACGTCTATTAAAGACGATATAGTCAACTTCGCGATCAATAATGAATTACGCGAATGTAACGAATATAGACTTGAGCATCTTAATGCAGAGGAAGTTGAATGTTTAAAGAAGGTCCTATATGACTATAGAGACATTCAGTACAAAGAAGGCAAAAATTTGACCTTCACAAGTACAATTAAACATGTCATCCAGACTCACCACGAAGATCCAGTCTACCGTAAACCTTACAAATATGCTCAAAGTGTTGACCAAGAAGTCAACAAACAAATCGAAGAAATGATAGAACAAGGGATCATTCGCAAACGGAAATCCCCGTATTGTTCCCGCATTTGGGTGGTTCCCAAGAAGGCAGACGCCTCTGGGAAACAAAAGTTTAGGTTGGTAGTAGATTACAGGAATCTCAACGAAATAACTGTCAACGGCAAATTCCCCATTCCCCGAATGGACGAAATATTGGACAAACTTGGTACATCCCAATACTTTACGACAATTGATCTAGCCAAGGGATTCCATCAAATTAAGATGAACGAAAACTCCATTGCGAAAACTGCATTTTCGACTAAGCATGGGCACTATGAATACACACGTACGGCCTTTGGTCTGAAAAATTTCCCTGCAACATTTCAGAGATGCATGAACAATCTTTTAGAGAATTTAATCTATAAAGATTGCTTAGTATACTTAGATGACATTATTATTTACTCCACTTCATTGGAAGAACACATCTTGTCTTTAAGTAAAGTCTTTGGAAAGCTCAGGGATGCCAATTTAAAATTGCAGTTAGACAAATGTGAGTTCATGAAAAAAGAAACCGAATTCTTGGGACATGTAACCACTAATGGCATAAAACCTAATCCAAACAAAACAAATGCAATTACAAATTTTCCATTACCGAAAACACCTAAACAGATTAAATCATTTTTGGGTTTATGTGGATTCTATCGCAAATTCATTCCTAATTTTGCGAAAATAGTTAAACCTATGACCCTTAAACTGAAGAAAGGTGCAGTAATCGATACCAAATGCAAAGATTACATCGAGTCATTTGAAAGACTAAAGGTTTTGATAACATCAGATCCGATTTTAATCTACGCTGATTTTTCAAAATCCTTTTCCCTAACAACTGACACGAGTAACGTAGCCATTGGTGCAGTGCTATCACAAAACCAAAAGCCCGTTTGTTATGCCAGCAGAACGCTGAACGAACACGAAATTAATTATGCTACTATTGAAAAAGAATTATTAGCTATAGTTTGGGCGACAAAATATTTCAGGTCATACCTATTCGGAAGGCCATTTGAAATATTAAGTGATCACAAACCTTTGGTTTGGGTTAATAAGGAACCAAACATGAAATTGCAAAGGTGGCAAATAAAATTAAATGAATTCGATAACAAAATCAAATATCTTCCTGGCAGAGAAAATTATGTAGCGGATGCTCTTTCCCGCACTAAAATCGAAGAGGACATGCTTGGTGAGGTTGCCGATAGCGAAAATGCAACGGTACACAGTGCAACTGAAGATAATTTGAACTACATATCAATAACTGAGCGACCAATAAATTTCTTCTCCAGACAAATAGAGATAGAAAAGGGCGATAGTGATACAACAAATGTTACCCATTTCTTCCAGAAGTTAAAAATCAAAATAACCTACAAAGAAATGACACTTGAACTAGCTAAAAACATCATTAAGGAATATGTGTGCACAAAGAAAAGCGCAATATTCTTCCCTAATGATAGTGACTTTCTGATTTTCCAAAGGGCTTTCACCGAAATCATAAGCCCCAACAATTTCAGGAAACTGGTTAGATGTACGGAGAAACTAATTGATATACTCACTTATGCGGAATTTAAGGATTTAATCCTAAAGAGACATAAAGAAGTTCTACATCCAGGTATAGAAAAAACTATTAATTGGTTCAAAGAAAAATACTACTACCCGGAGAATCAAAAGCTAATCCAAAATATTATCAACGAATGTGAGATCTGTAATATAACAAAAACAGAACACAGAGACACGAAATTAACATACGAAACTACACCAGAAATAATGAATGCCAGAGAAAAATAAGTAATAGATTTTTATCTCACAGGGAATCAAATCTTCCTATCTTGTATTGATGTCTATTTGAAATTCGCATCATTAGTTAAAGTAAAAAGTAGAGATTGGCTAGAAGCAAAAAGAGCCATCATGAAGATATTCAATGAAATGGGAAAACCCCAAGAGATAAAAGCAGACAAAGATTCAGCATTTATGTGCGTAGCCTTACACAATTGATTAAAATCCGAGGGCGTAAATATCTTTGTTACGACAAGTAAAAATGGCATATCGGATATTGAGAGGTTTCACAAGACAGTAAATGAAAAATTGAGAATCATTGATAGTGAACAAAATATTGAAGATAGATGCACAAGATTGGAAACAATCTTATACGTCTATAATCACAAAACAACACATAACACTACTAAAAGATCTCCGGCAGATATCTTTCTATATGCAGGAAGCCCAGATTTTAATGTTCAACAAAACAAAATCGACAAAATTGAGCAGCTCAATAAGAAGAGACATGATTTTGAGGTTGAAGTAAAATACAGGCAAGCCCACTTGTAAAAAGCAAAATTACCAATCTATTTAAGAAAACAGGCAGGATTGAACAAGTGGATAATAAACACTTTGAAGAGGCAAATTGAGGCAGGAAAATCGTACACTATAAATGTAAATTTAAAAAGCAAAAGGAGATTAATAAGAGCAAATACGATACTTCCGGACCAGTCGAGGAGGAGTAAAGGATACATTCCAATAATGCTTATTTGTATGATCTTCCTTATCAACATGGTCCAATGCAGTAATATCGAAGTAAACCCACTCAGTGCGAAAAACGGATATCTTATATTCCAGACAGGAGCAGTGGAAATACCCACAAACTACGACTACCAGTCCTTTATTATATATATAACAAAGACAATGTTAACTTTCGAAAACCTAATAGAAGAAGCAAAGAATTTCTCCAGCGTACCACAGGTGCAGTATTTAGTTGAAAAATTAAAAAAAGAAATCAATGGTTTACAAATTGTTGGGAGACATAAAAAAGGTCTTTTAATTGTGGTAGGAACGGCATATAACTATTTATTCGGCAATTTAGACCAAAATTATAAAGATGAGCTAGAAGAAAGAATTAGTAAACTGTCAGAAAATACCGTATAGAGACATGATTTAGATAAGGTAATAGACGTAATTAACAGCGGAATTGACGTTATTAATAAGCTGGGAGTAAAGAGAGAAAAGGATCAACAAATAGCGATATTAATTTTCAACTTGCAACAATTCACTGAATATATAGACGACATCGAACTAGGAAAGCAGTTAACTAGGTTGGGAATCTTTAACCCAAAGTTGTTAAAGCACAACTACTTAAAACAAGTAAATTCGGAAAAAATTTTGAGAACAAAAACGTCAACATGGTTTAAGACAGACACAAAAGAAATCCTTATTATTTCTCATGTCCCTAGCGAAATTGCACAAATTCCGATTTTTCAAGTAGTACCTTATCCAGACGAGCATGGATACATTATAACTGAGCATACATTCGACAAATTCTATATTCACAATAATCAAGTATACCAAAATGATACAGAAAAGTTAATATTTGGCAAAATGTATAATTGGAATTATTAAACAGGAACCAACTCAGTGTAAATATACGAAAACTCACAAAAATTTTCAAATAAATTACATAGAACAAAATATTCTGATTACCTGGAATCTACCAGAGACAATTGTAAATCAAGATTGCACTAACAACAAGATTTAAGTATCAGGCAACAACATTATAAAAATTAAAAATTGTACAACCCAGATTAATGAGTTTATAATTTCAAACAGTTTAGCAGATTTTACACAGACAGTTTATATCACAAATAATGTCACAAAATTAGAGCCTATGGCATATTTGCAAACTAAGGAGATAATAAATTCACATATAAAATACTACAGTATAGTCCAAATTATAAGCATAACTACATTTGTTATTACATATTATTAGCTTGACCCTGTATTTAGCGTATAAATTTAAGAATATACCTAAGAAATGAATTGTAAAATATTCTAAGCAAAACGAAGAACACACGAACCAGAATATCAATGTAAACGAACAAATTCAACCAAAAAGCAATATTATGATGTACCCAAATGTATCTGCCTGAGGACAGGCCAAATTCAATGGTTAGGGCAGTGACATATCCACAGTACCTAAGTACTTAGGACATGCCTACATAAAAAACACGCCTACTATATAAGCACCCTACACTACCCTACACTATTCAAATGTAATAAATACCCTACACTAATAAAACCAACACACCCTATGTTACCCTTTGCTATCCAGTCAATACCAGATAAGAATCTGTCATACAAATCCTCAGTCTAACACAGGATGTAAACATTCTCACCCACTGGTAGACTAAACATCCTCTGATAAACTAAACATTCATTTCCTGAGTCCTCACCCCATTGTCACGTTCCCACGCTCAAAGCTCGGACTCGCCAAACTCGAAAACAAAAGTATTAGATTACAAGATCGGAAGATCAAATCAAAGATCACTTGTATCCAAGAGCAAACGCACTTGAATCCAAGAGTAAATCAAAGTTAAGAACTCCAAAGCTTTCTCTAAATTCTCTTAATCCAAAGTCCATATTCAAAAAGCTCGAGATCGAGGCTTGATCGTAAATCAATCCAGATCAATAAGTTAAGTTTAGTTTGAGACCTAATCTAATTCGGTCGGTGTTCTTCAAAAAAAAACTTGTAATAATAAATTCGGTCAAAATAAAAATATATTTTTTTGACTTACGGATTAAAGAAGTATTTAATTATATATATAATATGCTCACGCATACCCGACATTCTAACAAATAGTAAAATAACAACATTTATCTTTTCTGGCGACAGAACTATAGCAGCTCCAGATGCTGACATAGCAGTGTCAGAACAATTACCCCTTAATCGAGTAATAGTAGAAAAATAAAAAAAAGTAAATGAATGATTCACTGGACAAACAAAATTTCGCCCAGTCAATATTTAACATTTCATTTTTGCATTTTTCGGTTGGAACTAAGACTACCACGGTAAAAGACTTACATTGCGACGACATATTGAGGCGAAAAGAACTCAGCTAAATTTAAACCAGTAGTCAACACTAGCTTACAAAAGTACGTGCTGTCTTTGTATAATTCAGAGAGCCCATTCAAAAACCCCAAAAAGCCTTTGCGATCAAAGGCAACAAAATAGACTTACGCTTTTTAACAATTCCAGATGAAAAAATAGCGGTGAGCAAGGACTCATACTTGATCAAGCTGCCTTTGCCGCCTGTCGATGTCTTGACCAGCACATCCCGTCTTTGTTGCAACGATATACTAAGGCCTGAGTTGTGTAAAATCTTTTCGTTACCGCACAAAAAATAAATCGGTCGCTACACTATTTCCTTAGAAAATAAGTTGATTTTCTTTGCTTAGAAAAAGTTTATAACCTTTTTCATACCCCTAATTTAAATCACAAGCTTGCAATGCAAAGGAAACATCTTCCTATAAAGCATATCGGTTATATAAGTTATATTTCTTTGCCGCTGGGAACATGTGATTGTTGATGTGTTAGTACGTAGTAGTATTGTTGGGCATTTTGATTATGTGGCCACTGGTGGTGCTCTTCTCGAGCAGTGTAGTCGCTGGTTGGAAATTTCTTATTGATGTGCTAGGCGGTTACTTGATGCATGTGCTTTTATTTCAGAATTAGTGTGAGAAGGATATACCTTCCTATGCCACTAGCCTGAAGCTCAGTTAGGTGAAACAAAATATACTAAGGAAAACGCCCAGAGTTAAATATACGAGCCTAGTATATACTCTATTTTTTTTATTTTTTTATATAACTATTTATTGAGGCACACAGGGTATGTTAAAACTCCATGGTGCCCTTGGTATCTATTAATACTGCCCGAGAGGCTCGCCGGCTAAGTGTGCTTAGCGTTACCGTAATTACTAAATTTAAACAAACCTAAAAACTAACAATATTTACAAAACTTAAAAACTAAAAAAAATATATATATATATAATTACGTTTAATGATTATTAATTGAAAATAAAAAAAAAAAAAACGCAATGAATTTATATGTGGTCTTTATTGATTTGCCGCTGAAATAAGACTGACTTAATTTTTAACAAAGAAATATACTTATATAGAGCTTTATTGTTAGTGTGTATACAGCAGTGCTTTAGATCCCGTTAATTCTACTCGTGAATATCGCGACTCGCAGTATGTGTATAGTTACATGGGACAGGGGGCGAGGTTATGTTGGCATGGTAACTCACGCATTAGAGTTATTGTTTAAGGTTGACGCTTGTGCGCATTGGTTTCGTTTACATTATTGTTCTTATATACTATGGTTATATATGGTGCGTCAGCACATATTCTTATATGCTATGGTTAAATGTGTGTTAGTTTACTTGAATATACCACTTCTCCTCCCTTAAGAAAAAGTCTGTCCTCCGATTTACTATGCGTTTGAATTTCGTTTTCAATTTCGTTTGCGTTTGATGTTAAATTTGTCTTTTTGTATATGACAATAATTCTGTGCGGGATAGATTTACATTTGTAAAATATAAAAAAAAGTAGTATTAAGGTCCAAAACAATTTTAAATTTTGTGTATTGTTCTTAAATACAAATTCATTCATTTCTTTATGGGCGATTGGTTCAAGCTTAGCTATATTATTAGTCAAATAAATGTTTCAATTTCATTATATTGAGATACACTGAAATTTTCCAAATCTACCGTACAATTTCTAAATTTTATTTCTTTATTTCCAGATATTTTATTTATTTTATTGCTACATGTCTGATAAGAATTTGCATTTTTTTAGTTCCAAATTATGATTGTATTTGGTGGAATGTATTTGATTAAAGCTTCTTTAGAAAATTTGTGTAGTGTACACTCTGTGTTTTCTTGTTTGATTATACCTATTATACATTTGTCATCTATTATTTTGTTTTTAATATTAAAAACTTGATTGTTGTGCATATAAAATTTATTTTTAGAATTGATTGTTAAAATATTACCAAAAGAGTCAGGGTATGGTTCTATTAAGTAAGTGGGTGTAGTATGTGTTTGTGTAGATATATGAGAGAAGATTGAAATAATATGTTCGAGTCTATCGTGTTTCAGTAATTTTGGATTAAATATTCCCAAACGAGACAATTGCATTCCTAGTTCTATATCTTCTATAAACTAGTTCTTCTTTGTCATCTAGTGTACCGAAAAGATATTTGTAAGCTGTACCAATGAAGTTAAATAATCCTCTTTTATTTCTCTTAGGGATAGTGATAGTGATTCCATTTAGTTCTCTTTTTAATTTATTAATTAAGTAATTTATTTCAGGGACATTGTATTTTGTTGCAGTTTCTATAAAGTGATCAGTTGTCAATATGAGTTAAACTAACAATAAAACAATGATGTTCATATTTTATGGGCAAGTATAGATCTTCGGATTTAAAGAGGAGGTAACCTTGATTTGCCTTGATTAGCCTAATGCTTTGGCTGTTTACCGAAATAACGAATCTAATTAGGGTGTATAGTATTAAGTTGAATTTAAAGTTGGATCCTGATTTACTTGTTATTATTTGCTTTCGTTAATTTTCTTCTTTTTCTGTAATTGAGTTTTATAATGGTCAATTTTATGACCTCTACTAATTTCTTGATCGTCATCTAAAATTTTTATTTCTTTAGTATGATAGGTGCTTTCCTGTATTTAGTATTAACATTGTACTCATATCGTGTTTTATTTAGTTTTTTTATTTTGCCTTCTTTATTTTGTTGTGTATTATATTTTAGTGTTACTGTAAATAAAATTATGTCTGCGGGAGTTCGTCCAGTGGTATCGTGTTTTGTTTTGTGGTTATACGTATACAACAATATTTCAATTTTCATAAGCTTATTTTCTTCAGAGTCAGTTTGAATGATTCTAATTTTTTCGTTTTTAGTTTTATGAAAACGTTCTATGTCTGCAACACCATTTTTACTTGTTATTTCTAATTCTACCTGTTCTTTATTTAACCAATCTTTTAATGCATTACTTAAAAGTGTTGTAAATTTGTCTGCTTTTATTTTCTGTGGTTTTCCCATTGTATTAAATACTTTTATTAAAGCTCTTTTTACTTCTATCCAATCTTTTCCCTGTATTTCTATTATTGTCGCGAATTTAGAATAAACGTCTATGCAAGTTAAATATGATTGTTTAGCTGAGGAATAAATGTCGATTATATAAAGCTCTCTACAGCCTCCCAATTCTGGAGTAATTTTAAATTCATGTTTAGTATTTCTATGTTCAGTTTGGCTACATATTTCACATTCGTTAATAATGTTTTGTATCAAATTTTGACAATCTGGGTAGTAATAACTTTCTTTAAATAATTCTACCATTTTGGATATGCCTGGATGAAGTAATTTTTTGTGATTGGTAATAATGATTTCTTTGAATTCTGCATAGGATTCTATATTTTTTAATATTACCATACATCCTACTATTTTAGTTATTTGTGGGTTCATAATTTCCTTATATGCTTTTTGTATTATTTTAAAATCTGAATCAAGTTGTACGTAGAGTGCATTAGAATTATTACATAAGTGTTGAATTAAAATTTCCTTAGCCTTTTCTAAATTTAAGTTAATGTATTTGTCGCATATAATTTAAATGAAACGAAATTGGCACGCGCCATGCAGACGCCTCTTTTTATTTTCTGATGCGCGGCAGACAACCGTTAGAGTTTCTGCCGAACGTAGTCTGGTCGCGGGTAGGAGCGGGGGGGAGTAGATGTCCGTACGAAAACGAGAAGCATACAGAAAAATGCGGTGTGCATAAGTATTGGTGTATGCGGACTAGAACAACTGTCACAATTGTGTTGGTATTGCGTGTAAAGTCAAGAACTGCGCATAATTCTGATTTTGTGAAGAAGAGATCAGTCAGTCAGTTTTCGATCGTTACGCATAACAGACATGCCTCGCTCAAGCGCCAGAAAACGTCGCGCGAACCATAACGAGAGTAGTGAAGAGGAAGAAGGGCATCCTGATGACTCTTCGACATCAGAAGTGGGATCGCCTATACCTACTTTGAACAATGAAAATAGTTTGCTGACAATTTTGGAGTCGCAAAATCGCCATTTTTTCGAACTTTTGAAACAAGTGCAACACTCACAAAGAGAGTCAAGAGAATCGTTTGCTGTGGTTTTGCCCAGGTTTAATCCTGAACGTGCGGGATCAGATGCGCAATCCTGGTGTTCAACGGTGGACTACATCTTGTCCGAAAACCAACTGGAAGGCAGCGCTCTTGTGATGACCCTTAGCAAATCACTGGAAGGAAGCGCGTCTCATTGGCTTTCACAGACTTGCTTTCCTGGCATATCATGGCCACAGTTCCGAGAATTGTTTTTGCAACATTTTGCGGGAACAGAAACATTAGCGGCAGCAGTTATGAATCTGCTAAATGGACGCCCTGCGGAAGGCGAGTGCCTGTCGTTATACGGAAGCCGAATGGTTACTTCGCTTATGGCCAAATGGAAGACGCTGAGCGTGGAGCAAATCGCAGTCTCCATTACACTGGCGCATGTAGCTGGAATTGACAGGCGTTTGCGGCGTTTAGTTTTCACTTCCGACATCAACACTCGGAACGAGCTGCACCAAGAACTAAAGGCCTATTCATTCGACGCTAGACCGAGCCACCTTCCAAACAATGGTACATCAGAGCCGCCAGGAAAACGAGCTAAGCCCTACTTCAAGTATCACAACTGCGGAAAGCCTGGTCATAAAAAGGCGGATTGTCGATCAAAAACAGTGGCAGTGCACGTTCAGCAACCCGACAGGCGACCATCAGGGAAAGACCGGTCTACTTTGACTTGTTTCAACTGCGGAAAAGCTGGACACATCTCTAACGTATGTCCTGATCGTCAGGAGCGTTCATCGTCTAGCAAAAATAACATTGTTAAAGATGTCAACATCTGTACCGTTTTTGAGCCCGTAGGGACGTTTTCGCAATCTGGTGAGTCGTTCCAATTTTGTTTTGATTCTGGAGCCGAGTGTTCACTCATCAAGGAGGCTACTTCGCAGAGACTATCTGGATCCAGAATGGGCAACGTAGTTATTTTAAGGGGTCTTGGTAGCAATACTATTTGTAGCACTTTGCAGATATTGGCTAATGTTTTGATAAGTGAACGCTCATATGAAATATTGTTTCATGTAGTGTTAGACGATTATATTAAGTATGACGCTCTGATTGGTCGAGATATTTTGAGCCAGGGAGTCGGTGTGACAATAACATCAAAATCTCTTACTATGTTTAACGAAAAATCTATATTGTCTGTTAAAGTTTCCGAAAAGAATCCCGATTTGGCTAATGTTGACACCGATTTGCGTGGACCTGATAGAGACCAATTGTTGTCAATACTACAAGAATATTCAGGGTCATTCATAAATGGAATTCCACTAAGCCGTGTGACTACGGGCCGGTTAGAAATTCGCTTGATTGATCAGAATAAGACGGTTCAAAGGCGCCCATATAGGTTGAGTGTAGAGGAGAAGGAAAAAGTTCGGCATTTAATTCAACAGTTGTTAAAATCAAACATTATTAGACCCAGTTCCTCCCCCTTTGCAAGCCCAATGTTACTTGTCCGAAAAAAAAATGGTACTGACCGCCTCTGCGTGGATTATAGAGAGCTAAATGCAAATACCGTTTCAGACAGGTACCCTTTGCCGCTAATTTCTGAACAAATAGCCAGGCTGAGTGAGCTAAGTTTTTCAGCTGTATAGACATGGCAAGCGGATTTCACCAGATCCCAATTCACCCGAATTCAGTCGAGCGAACGGCATTTGTTACCCCAGAAGGGGTAACGAATACTTGACTATGCCATTCGGGCTTAAGAATGCACCTTCTGTATTCCAAAGAGCTATTAATCGTGCCTTAGGTGATCTTACCCATTCGTATGCCATTGTTTATATGGATGACGTAATGATAATTGGACGTACAAAAGAAGAAGCTTTTGATAGATTGCGAGTAGTACTGCAAGCACTTACGCATGCTGGATTTTCTTTTAATATTACAAAATGTTCCTTTCTTAAGTCTTGTGTTGAATATTTGGGTTTCGAGGTTATGTCAGGTGAGATTCGGCCAAATCCCAGGAAAATTCGAGCCCTTTTGAATTTGCCACCTCCGCAGTCCGTCACTCAGTTGAGACAATTTATTGGGCTAGTCTCGTATTTTCGACAATTTGTACCCAAATTTTCACAACTGATGAAACCTCTTTACGCCTTTACTTCAAAGAGCAGGTCATTTTTGTGGGAATTGGAGCATGAACAAATACGGCAAAAAGTAATATCTATTTTAACTAATGAACCTGTCCTTACTATATTCGACCCACAATTTTCTATCGAGCTCCACACAGACGCGAGTTCTGTCGGCTACGGCGCTATTTTGCTGCACCGGATTGAACAGAAGCCTCGAGTTATCGAATATTTTAGCAAGATGACGTCTTCAGCAGAATCGCGTTACCATTCATATGAACTGGAGACACTTGCTGTCTACAATTCTATAAAACACTTTCGCCATTACTTGCATGGCCGTCATTTTGTTGTGTTTACTTACTTAAAGCCTCTCGTACAAAGATAGAACTGACCCCTAGAGTTCATAGGTGGTGGTCGTACATGCAATCTTTCGAATTTGATATTCAGTATAGACCAGGTGAGCGTATGGCTCATGTTGACTTTCTGTCTCGGAATCCGGTTCCAAAAATTGTCAAGAATTCCATAGGCGTAGTCGAAAGGCATATCAATCTGACAGAAATATCCGACAACTGGTTATTGGCTGAACAGCAAAGAGACGAAGAAACTTCTTCCATTATCTCTAAATTGCGTAATAATGAATTGTCCGAGGATTTGGCCAAGACTTATGAACTACGGTCTGGAACTCTGTATCGAAAAATTCAAAGAAATGGAAAGACTCGATGTCTGCCCATAATCCCAAAGCAGTTTAGGTGGTCCGCTGTCAACAACGTACACGAGTCAATTATGCATCTCGGGTGGGAGAAAACTCTTGAGAAAATGTACGAGTTCTATTGGTTCGATAAAATGTCTAAGTATGTTCGCCAATTTGTGGACAACTGTATCACTTGTAGAATATCAAAACCTCCGTCTGGCAAAATACAATCCGAACTCCATCCCATTCCTAAAATTGACATCCCGTGGCATACGGTTCATGTGGATATTACAGGTAAACTTAGCGGAAAAAGCGACCAGAAGGAGTATATAATTGTGATGATAGACGCATTTACAAAAATTTGTCTATCTCTCTCATACTACGAAGCTAGACACCGATAGTTGCATTAAGGCAGTGAGGTCTGTTATATCATTATTCGGTGTCCCCTCCCGACTTATTGCTGATCAAGGTCGTAGTTTTGCTAGTTCAGCTTTCCGTGATTTCTGCTCAGCACAGAAAATAGATTTACATTTAATTGCCACAGGTGCTAGTCGTGCGAATGGCCAAGTGGAGCGAGTCATGAGTACTCTAAAGTCCATGCTGACTGCGGTTGAAACTGGCCCAGGATCTTGGCAGGATTTTTTATATGAGATTCAGCTGGCCCTTAATAGCACACCCAATAGAGTTAATAAAGTCAGTCCATTAGAGATACTTATTGGCAGAGAAGCAAGGCCATTTGGGCTTACACCTGTTGTAAAAGAACAAAATATTGTCGATGTTGGCTTAGTTAGAGAAATAGCAAAACGCAACATGGAAAAGAATGCCAAAATTGATAAATCAAGATTCGATAAAAACAAAGCCACTATTGTAAGACACAAGCTAGGAGACCATGTTTTACTTAAAAATGAAGAGCGTCACCAGACCAAATTAGATCCTAAGTTTAAAGGTCCATTTGTAGTGGCCGAAGTATTACCAGGAGATCGATATAAACTCAAAGCATTAAATAATAACCGAACTTATAAATATTCTCATGAATCTTTGCGATGTATGCCTGAGAAGAGGATTACCACAGTATTTGAAGATGAAGGCACAGAAGATGCCAGTGATCAAGCCAGTGAGGGCTGTGATCTTGAGAATGACTAAAAATTTGTAAACCTCCGGACCTATTCCAAATGCGACTTTCTCTACCTCATGGGTGCCCGAGTTATGTGGTTCGCCATTTTGTTGGAGTTAAGTTTAAATTTGGTAATGGTTGGTGGTGTGAGTTAGTTGGCCGGCTTATAGACTGCGCCATCGAGTTGTAAGCTGTGAGCTAGGCTAACAAAAGATGGACTGGCCGGTTTGAAAAACTGTGCGCTAGTAGAAAAATGTATTGAAAATCAAGAACGTTAACGATTTATGTTTGAAGAAGACAAAATTATAATTGTTTGATTGATAGGTGATGGTAGTCCGGTTCTCATGGCTTAAATGTAATAAATGAGATGTTTTAAATATTTGTATTGGTTTAATTTAAAGTAATAAAGAATGAAGAATAACTTTATATTTTGAAAAAAAAAAAATAAAAAATAAGCCTTTGAAAGATTCTGTTTAATTATTGAGAGACTGTTAGCACACGAGGACGTGTGATAGGTCAGGAAGGCCGTGTCGCAGATAATTTAAATGAAACGAAATTGGCACGCGCCATGCAGACGCCTCTTTTTATTTTCTGATGCGCGGCAGACAACCGTTAGAGTTTCTGCCGAACGTAGTCTGGTCGCGGGTAGGAGCGGGGGGAGTAGATGTCCGTACGAAAACGAGAAGCATACAGAAAAATGCGGTGTGCATAAGTATTGGTGTATGCGGACTAGAACAACTGTCACAATTGTGTTGGTATTGCGTGTAAAGTCAAGAACTGCGCATAATTCTGATTTTGTGAAGAAGAGATCAGTCAGTCAGTTTTCGATCGTTACGCATAACAGACATGCCTCGCTCAAGCGCCAGAAAACGTCGCGCGAACCATAACGAGAGTAGTGAAGAGGAAGAAGGGCATCCTGATGACTCTTCGACATATTCCATAGTTAATCTTGTCTTTTTGAAATGTTTATTGACTGTTATTTTATCTCTATCTGATTTTATCATCTCTACTTGTCTATTGTATGTGTTTAAGGGTTTTTCTGAAATTAGAATTCGATTTTGATTGTCTTCTGTAGTACTATGTGCTGTTCCATTGTCAGTATCATTGTCATTGTGCATTGTATTTAAATAATTTTCACCTGTCTTTATTCTAGATAAAGCGTCAGCTACGTAATTTTGTTTACCTTTAATGTGTTTTATTTTAAAATCGAATTCGCTTAGTCTTATACGCCATCGAGTTGGTTTAGAGTTTGGTTCTTTTAAACTATGAAGCCATAATAAAGGTTGGTGATCACTAAGTATTTCGAATGATTTTCCTAGTAAATAGGATCTAAATATTTTAGTTCCCCAAACAATTGCTAAAAGTTCTTTCTCAATAGCACTGTAATTTTCTTCATGTTCGTTTAGTGTGCGACTTGCATAACTAATTGGTTTATTATTTTGTGTTAAGACTGCTCCAAGCGCTACATTGCTGGCACCAGTCGTTAATTGGAAAGGTTTATTAAAATCTGGATTAATTAGAATAGGGTCGCTAGTTATTAAAACTTTTAATTTTTCAAATGCATTTATATATGGGTCTGAAATGTTTACATTTCTTCCTTTTTTTAAACAGATGGTCATTGGCTTTGCAATTTTTGCAAACTGTGGTATGAATTTCCTGTAGTAACCGGTTAAACCTAGAAAAGCTTTAATATCTTTATGTGTTTTTGTATGTGTCCTAAAAATTTACCTTCTTTTTGTAAAAATTCATATTTGTCCAATTGTAATTTTAAATTTGCCTCGTTAAGGCACTTAAAGACTTGTGCTATTGAATTAATGTGTTCTTTAAGGGATGTTAAAAAAATGATGATATCATCAAGGTATACTAAACAGTGTTTTCCAATTAGTGATTTGAGTACATTATTCATGCATCTTTGGAAAGTAGCGGGTGCATTTTTAAGCCCAAAAGGTGTGAATTCATAAAGACCATTTTTTGTCGAAAAAGCTGTTTTTTTAATGGATTCTTTGTCCATTTCAATTTGATGAAATCCTTTTGCCAAATCAATGGTTATGATATATTGGCATTTACCCAATTTGCTCAATATTTCATCCATATTTGGTATGGGAAATTTGTCATTAATAGTTATTTCGTTTAACCCTCTGTAGTCACTGACTACTCTAAATTTCTTTTTACCTGAAGCATCTTCCTTTTTTGGAACAATCCATACTGGGCTGCAATAATCGGAATTGCTTTCTCTAATTATGCCTTGGTTTAGCATGTCTTGAATTTGTGATTCAAATTCACTTTCGTAGCGAATGGATAGCCATAGGCTTCCTATATATTGGTCTTTCATGTGTGGTTAATTTTTTATGTTTTTCAGTATTGGTAAAGGTCAAAATGTCACATTCATTATACTGAATATTTTGGAATTTTTTTTAGGAGTTTACATATAGTATTTCGGATTTCTCCTCTTTGTTTAGGTGATCTAAGCGAAAGTTAGATTATTGAATACTTCTGTTAAACTGCATTCTTGAACATTAGATATAACATTTTTATTTGAATTTATTTTTTGCCAATCGTTTTTCATTAGGTCAAAAGTATATTCTTCTATAGTAATTGTGTTAGTTTTATAATCTATTGAGGCATCATTTGCTCGGAGTAATTTTCTACCCAGTAACATATCGTACTGTGAAGAAAAATCATGTATAAAAAATGTTTGTTCTTGTCTAAATAATTTATTTTCTTTTAGTATGATTTTTTGTTTGAGTTTTGTCAATCCTGTCATTGTCCTAATATTTATCAAATTTTTGAAAACTGGGCAATTAAGGAATTTTTTCGTCATCTTATTAATTGACGACCCAGTGTCAATTAGACACTTATACCTGTGATTATTGATTTTTATATTTATGTATTCTTGGTCTCCGAGGCTCCCATTGGAAAATTTTCCTTAGGATAAATTTCATTCGGAACAGGACCTTCTTGATGCTGATATAAAATATTATAATTTTGCTCATTTTGATTAAATTGATCGGGGTAATTTTGTTTTTGGTTATAACTTTCGTCTACATTCATTCTTGACTGGTTACTATCGCTTTCTCCTATTCTTTTCTTAGGTTGATTGGGCACTAATCCTACTGGTCCGTTTTGTAAATTCTGATTGATTGGCTTATTCTGTTGGCCCTGCCGTAAATCTTGTTGGAATTGCATTAAACCACGATTTTGATCAAACATATTATTTCTTGTGTTACCTTGATTTCTGTTATAATTTGATTGTGAGTTAAAATAGGTTTGTGAAGAATTTGGTTGTAGTTGTTGTTGATATGTTGGTGGTTTATAAGTGATTACATTATTTCTTGTGTTACCTTGATTTCTGTTATAATTTGATTGAGAATTGAAATAGGTTTGTGAAGAATTTGGTTGTAGTTGTTGTTGATATGTTGGTGGTTTATAAGTGATTGTGTTATTAGAAGATGAGTTACGTGTATTGTTAGTATAATTTTGTGATCTTTGAGAATTTTGATTCTTATTTGAGTCATCATATAGACCCTCTTGTTGGGCAACTTGTTTTAATTTAAGCACAGTTTAAGTATCGTATCTTGCTAGTGTCATAAATAAACGATCAGGTAGTTTTCTCTGAATTAAGGTTTTAACAGTATTTTGCATAGCTGTTGTATATAAAACAGTATTCGAATCATTGCCTTCTAATTCTAGTTTATTAATTTATAACTAATTCTTTTTGTTCGATTTCGTTACAAAATTTTCTTAAATTGCCTTGATAAGTAGTGTTGTATAATTTTCGAAGTAGTTCTTCCGTCGGTGTTTGAGTTTTGTACTCACTAATAAGGGCTGCTCTCAGTTCCATCCAGTTATTTGCTTGACAAATCGGGATAATTCGTTGGGCGTCACCTGATATTTGTAGTTCAATAGCACTGAAGACTATTATTCTTCCTGGCATCTGTTGTTTGATAAAGTTGGATTAGGAAATCAACTCGTCGAATGAACGAGCTTAGGGCCGGAGGACTGCCATCAAAAGCGGGGATGCTCCTTATTTGGCCTAACAATTGGTTCAAATCTTGTGGAGAGAGTTCTTGTCTCGGAGCAATTGGAGGTTGACCACTTATCGGGTTCGATATTTTGTATTTTATAGTTCTGTAGTTTTTACCGACCGAATTGGATTTATACGGTTACCGAACTATTTTACTTATTTTTGTTGCAGTTGCCTGCACGTATGTTCTTTTGCGGATAACGTTATTTTCTTTGAGTGACACTGGCCTGAAGTCAAATTTTCACTTTTGGCTATCAATTGTGTACTTGAGTTATTTATTCGTTCGCGAAAAAAACGGATCCTACTGACTGCGCCAATTACGTTTAATGATTATTAATTGAAAATAAAAAAAAAAAAACGCAATGAATTTATGTGTGGTCTTTATTGATTTGCCGCTGAAATCAGATTGACTTGATTTTTAACAAAGATATATACCTATATAGAGCTTTATTATTAGTGTGTATACAGCAGTGCTTTAGATCCCGTTAATTCTACTCGTGAATATCGTGACTCGCAGTATGTGTATAGTTACATGTGACAGGGGGCGAGGTTTTGTTGGCATGGTAACTTACGCATTAGAGTTAGTGTTTAAGGTTGACGCTTGTGCACATTGATTTCGATTACATTATTGTTCTTATATACTATGATTATATATGGTGCGTCAGCACATATTCTTATATGCTATGGTTAAATGTATGTTAGTTTACTTGAATATATCACTATATATAAAAGAAAGATGATGGGGAGTATATTGTTTGGCTTATCATCATCTTGCTTTGCGTCTTGTTGGCAGCCGGTGGATTAGGTCCATGTGAAGTCGCCTGTTGAGCCTCCTTTGTAAGCGAGGTATGGTAAGACCCTTAGCAAGTCGGTTGCGATCGGCATGTCCATTTGGAGAGCTTGAGACTCAACTGTTATCGCGAACCAAAAACTAGAGCATATGGCCAGTAAAAAAGCTCATTATAGGTGAAATATATTTTACTTACTATGCCAGGAACCAACGGGATCTTGGCACGTTTTCCAATAACGGCTATGTTAAGTTAGCACTTTAGAAACATAAGGGTGACCCGAGAATCGCCCACAATCTCTTCGGACTACTTACTACCCAGCTGTTAGTATTCTTGATTAGAACCACCTTTTAATTTAATAAGAGCATGAACTCATCTCTGTTGTTACGCCAAATTGTCTGTTCGTTTTAAGGCTATTTACATCTAACTATCCAATTCGATTTAGAGAGATTAGTTGTGCGAAGTTTTAATTAGTGTCGCAGCATCAGCCCCAGATGATGTTGATAGAAAGCATGCTATGTAGTAGAGTACTTTCTCGTTTTTGCGCAGAACTGTCGCGTTTTCAGACTACAAATTTCATTGGTCATTGGTTTAGCGTCTAGAAAACTTTTCAAAGCAAAGTCCGATAGCTACCATAAATTTTATTGACCACCCGTTTTAGCAATACCTTTCGTGTTCTCTATAATTTGTAGATTTATTCTCATTCTTAGTATTTTTTGCACCATAGTCATATGAAGTAAAAATAAAGTATGAACTCCATAGTGAAGATTTTTATCTTTAATTTAATTTTAAAATAACTGTCTTCGAAAAAGAGATCAGGTCAGGCATTTCTCAATCTTTCCTCTATGCCATCTTGGGCCCCACCATCGATGTGGGGTCGGATATAGCTAATTATGTAATTAATCAAGAAGAGGATAATCATAAATATATTGTAAAATGCTTCCTTACCTTTCGTCCCGGATGAGATACTGGCCTTATATTTTTGTAATACATTATATTCAATAGTAAAAATCAGGTGCCGCTGCATTTACCAAATTATATTTAATAAACATGCACTAAATATCTTTTATTTTAGAGAAACATTGAGCTAAACCTTTGCAGTTAATCTAACTTAGCGTGCCAACTTCTTGAACTACACACACTTTTTTAAATAAAGTGAACTCACCGATTTTTACAGTCAACACTTTACGTGCCCTAGACAACTTCAATCCATTTTTAACGTAGAATAATACATTTTCTTCAATCGATTTCTTTCAAAAGTTAAAAAAATAAAAAACCCAAATAACAAGTATAACATAAACAATATATTGAGAAATCGAATGTTCCTAAGCGAAAATCAAAATTCACATCTTCATTTGAACAAGCCCCGTATAAATAAATGATCGGAAATACCTAAGGTTCCATGGTTTGCAAATTTTTAACGTAGACTTTACGTAGAGTAATACATTTTCCTCAATCCATTTCTTTCAAAACTCAAATAAATAAAAAACCCAAATAAAAAATATTACTTAAACAAAATATCGATAATCGAATGTTTCTAAGTGAAAAGGAATGCAACGAAAAGGCTGTGGCAGCCTCCTTTATAAGGTCTGGATTCATACAAAAAATTATATACGAATTACCATAACTTTAGTGTTTTTGGGAGTAAAAGGATAGGTTCAAAATGTGTTTTTTAAGGAACTGGAATTAGAATAGAGTAATCTCTAATTAGCGAATTTCTGAGTAGTTTGTGGAACTACTAAAAACACAAAATGATTAGAAGTCCTATGCCTCCCAGCCAATTTCTTCACTGAATGGACCACGCTGATTAAATTTCTGCTTAATCTTCTGTGTTACCACGCAAAATCTGATTTATTGATATAAATGAATCTGGTGCATCCAAATAGGATCTGATCCTATTCGTTATTTTCAAAAGATATTTTCATTCCCGTTTCGCACTTACCGAATTTATGTTATTATAAAGTAATAGTCCATTTTCCCATACTTGATCAGAGGTGCAGGACAGATTTCTTACAACAAATTTTGTCCTATCTAAATGCAAAACATGTAATCCAGTCGCAAAAGCATACACTGAATCATACATTAATGCGGATTCCGTCTATAAATAATAAAACATTATTTTATGGAAAAATATATATTTTACTTTTTACCTGAAAGTATGGTACTCCATTAACCTTTTCCAGTCTGTTGTGTTGAAGCTTTTGCATTTGATCAATGACTTCTAAATAACGCTTGCTATCAACATCTACCAAACGGAATGCTGTAATATTTACACTATTGTATCTGAAGTCCTCTAAATCATAGGTTTCCAAATCCTTTTCATAAAGCAATAAATTATACTAGTGTCTAAAACTTTTTATTTAGGACTTACAAATGTTGTAAACATATAGTGATATCGATGATCATTCATTTGCAATTGCAATATCTAAAAAATAAAATGATATGTTAGAATACGCATAGCACTCAAAGATTTAAATAAATTAAAAAAAATATGTAAATGAAATGACGTTGAAAATGTTTGAATTTCTTTTCCTATAAAATATAAATAAATAATAATAATGTATTGCATATACATAATCTCCGCCGCAGTACAGTATCTCCGCCCATATAAATGATATATACCCGTACGTGTTATTGATCAGGACGATAAGGAAAAACGGATATGTATGCTATCCGTTTGTATGTTTTTATGAAATTTTTCGCTCAGTATAAAAGCTCTAATGGTAACATCGGACACAGGACCCTAAAATACTTGCTAACAAATCAAGGTTAAGTCTCTGCGCCCTATGAAGGATCTTTGGCTCGGACTTCCAGCTTTTAAGCAGCGTCGATTTCCTAATCCATCTCCCTCGCTTTTGCTTCCCCTTTATGTTGCGCGCTCTTAATGAAATTCTTTCCTTGGGCAATGTCCTGTTCCCCTATTGTTTATTCGGGGGACCACAATGCTGTTTTAGGTCTCAGAAAATAACTTATTCGTCGTGGCTACGAATGGAAGGCCCGTCTAAGTTCCTTCATCTCGGAAAATGTTGTTGGATTTTATTGGTCCTAAACAATAGTTGAAACGAAAAATACACAAACCTTCGTGCTTGGTTAAATAAATTTATATACATACACGTGTATATACGTATATATATTAGTTCGTTTGGTTTTTTATTGATTTTCCAAAAGATTATAACTTTGTTTAGATTTGTCCGATTTAAGTCAAATATGCGCCGTTTTGTTCGTAAAATTGTTGCCAACGAGATGCCAGCTTCACAATTTCAATTTTCACGGGCCTCTCTTGAGGCCAACTTTTCTCCATTAAGCGCGTTGGCTATAAACAGAAACGAACTATAAGGTGGGTCCATAAGGACCTCCCATCCGAGCCAAAGACGTGTGTGGCTGGATGGAACACAATTCGGCCTCTGTTGATCAAATAACCTCTTCTGGATGAGTGCTGCCTTTAAGTGGTCCAGTTGTTGGCAGTATGGGGGCAGTTGAGCGTTTGGCCATAGGGGATCAGCTCGTAGCAATTCCTTGCCAATCCCGTCAAACACACAGCAAAACCTTACTGGCCGTCAATCCGGTCTTGGCCTCGCGCTGGGCCGCTTTCCTGAGCTTTGACCACCACCGATGTTGTCGTAAGTGACCCATTTTTCATCGCCAGTCACAATCCGGCTCAGAAACGGGTCAATTTTGTTGCGACGCAACAACAATTCGTGGACAGATATTCGGTCCATCATGCTTTTTTTTGCGTTAGTTCGTGTGGCACCTAAACATCGAGCTTCCTTTTGAATGCCAAGGTTATGCAAACGGTTTTATGGATTATCTCTAGTTCCTCAGCAATTAAATAAGTTCTGACGCGATGGTCTATTTCCACAATTTCCATGATTTTATCGCAATTTTCGACGACAGGTTTCCCGACGCATGGTGTATCTTTGACATCGAAATTACCGGAACGAAACCTAGCAAACCACTTTGGTGCTACACATTCGTTTACGGTATCGGGCCCATAAACTAAATTAATTTTTTCAGCTACTTTTACTTGTTCTTGATGAAAACTTTAGCCGTTTTCGTCTTCGGATCCGGCCATAACGTATCGTAGTCGTGCTCGGACTAGCCTTTGTCCTCCCGCCAGATCCGGGCGGTACCAGGAGGTGAAGTTTCTTTAGATTCACTGAAGGTTACGGATCGCGGCAACCTTGTTTGGCTCCATATGATTACGGCCTCGCTAATGATGCGGTCCAGATACGTAATACGACAAACCCTTTTCTTCTGGATATGCACGCACAGCCGCCAAAAAAGCTCATGTCATCCAGTTCCTGAGCCGTTTAGCGAGCTTTTAGGATGTGGTGTTAAGGGCACGCTGTGGATGCGCATCCTGTCTAGATTTGTTACGTAGCTCGGATCGGGCATGTCTAGGAGACTTAACTTTGTCTGGTTCCGGCGTCGGCGTGAAGAAAAGTCTCTTTTTAGCTCTGAAAGGAAGCTGAGAATTCATGTTTGATAAAAGAGGTAGTGCAAAGTAAAGTGATGCCATAGGCGCCGTAAAAGACCGAACACAGTACCCTTAAAATGTAATGCTGGGCAGATGTTGAACTGCAACGGCGAAGGAATTAAGGACTTAAATTTCTAGTCCGTCTATTAGGAATGTTCAATTTGATGCATATTGTGATGCATCTTTCTACGGTTTGTTAGAGAGGAGAAGTTGATTAGTAGGAGTCTTCTAAGATAAAATTAAGTAGAAGATTTGCATCCTAGTTGAGCCTCCTTAGTGTGAATATCCACAATTTATTTCTTTTCAATGTGTTTTTGATGAACATTGATGACACAAACTCCAGTATCGGACAGAGTACACTTAATGTTATAAATATAAGGATCATTAAATTCTTTTAACCATATTTTGACCATTACTTTATCAATTCTGCTATTATCAATTGGATTTTAAATATTATCCAAATTTTTGTAATTTTATTTAATACAATTTAATTTAATTTCATCTGAAACTTTGTTGGCAGTTTATTATTAAATCTAAAATCATTACGGAATCATTACCACGGAAACTAGTATACCGGCATAAATGTATGCCAATGTTCAAAGTTGCTGATACTACAGAAAATTAATTAACCCTCGGATTAGCCGTAAGGCCCCTGGGGACTTTTTTGATTTTCAAGTGAAGATTACTCTTACCCCCACCCATTACTGATATTGTATTCTCTTAAAAACTCTTAAACTCTTACGCGTCTTTTAAGACGTCTTTTAAGACTCATTACAAGGCAATCGGTTAATTAATTTAGAAGTAATAGCTCTATACTTTTTTTCTTCTTATATTAGCGGTAAGGCCCGTAGGGACCCATATACAACTTATATGGAATGTTTATATGTCAAATGTTTTCTGATCAAATGCAAAACTTATAAAGCATAAAATTTATTTTTAAATTATTGTAATTTACTACAATTTTTTACTTTTTAAATCAAAAACCGTAGCTACCCATACCGAGCCCCGAAAAATGTCGCCAAGGATGCTAGAACGGGTGGCGAGGGGAACATGGTTAAGCCTAAGTGCCTGTGGAAAAAGCCAGAGCCACTTATACTGAAGAAGACGGGAGAGGTCTCCAACGCGGAAATGCTTCGCAAACTAAATGCGGAGCCGAACCTGAACGAATTTGGAAAAATGTTTGCAAAACCCGTAGAACCCAGCAAGGGGATCTGTTGCTGGAAGTAGAGGCTACGACAGAAGATGATCTCCACAACTGCCTGGTCACTCAATTCCAGGGCATTCCGCTGCAACCAGAGGACATCAGAGGTCTTCGCAGGTTGCGGGATGGGACTCAGATAGCCTCTGTCCTAATGAACGCGAACGATGCGATTGCGGTCCTAGGGAAGGGCATGGTAACCGTTGGGTGGTCAAGGACGTCCTGCCATTGAGATGTTACAGATGCCTGGTCTACGGGCATCGAGCAACAACCTGCAAGGCGATCGATCGGTCAGACAGCTGCCTGCGATGCGGTGATCGAGGGCACAAGGTAAAGGGGTGTGTTCAACCAACAAAATGCCTAATATGCAACGACGAAGTAGACAAAAACCACCCGACGGGTTGCTTTGCATGCCCGACCTACAGAGCCATAATGCAGGACCAAATTAAGATTATTCAGCTCAATGGTGGAGCGCCATTTTAAATCAGTTACGGTCTGAATGCCTAAAGGCAAGGAGAAGGGCGCAACGAGCCAGAGGCAGCACCCATCACGCGGAACTCATGGATGCTGTTAGAAACAAATTCGCCAAGAAGCTCGTAACTATTAAGATAAGGAAGAGAGAGGCAGGGTCCATCTGACCCTGATGTCCTGGCTAGCATTGTAGCGGAATTATTCCCAACGCAGACTACTTCATGGCGGCCAACAGCAGTAGCCCCTCCCCTGATTTTTTGTGCATCACAGATCGCGAAGTTGTCGAAGCAGCCAAGCGAATCAAGCCCAACAAAGCTCCTGACCTGGATGAAATTTCTGGAGCAGTTTTCAAGGCAGTGGCGTTAACTGGACCTGACATTTTCACGTTCAGAAACCTTCCAGAAGTGTCTCTCGGGCGGGGTCATTCCGACGAGGTGGAAAAGCCGAAACTGGTTCTGTTGCTAAAAGGCATGCGACCAGTACATGCCGGAACCAGCCTACTGGATATCCTGGGTAATCTGTTAGAACAAATCCTGTATTCTCGAATTGAGGCTATCACAGAGAGTAGCAACGGCCTAGGTAATCAGCAGTACGGCTTTCGGAAGGGAAAGAGTATCCTGGATACACTCATGGCGGTGAGTAACATTGCCAAGAACGCCTTCGATGGTGATAGATGGTTTGGAGAAAGGAAGGATCCAGTGCAATCATTACACTGGATGTAAAGAACGCCTTCAACGCCGCTGGATGGCCAGTAGTCCTCGGTGCCATGCGTATATTGGGTATCCCGGAATACCTAAGAATCGTCATTGGAAATTACTTCACGGATCTTGTCCTCTGGTGCGATATGAACGCTGGCCCGAGAAGGTATCATGTTTAGGCAGGTGTTCCACAAGGATCTGTGCTTAGACCGATCTTGTGGAACATCATGTACGATGGGATCCTGGGTATCAACAGGCCCTTAGGAGCTGAGATACTAAGATGTGGCAATAACTGCAATGGCCAAAACAATATTAGACCTCGAAGGCAATTGCAATGCGGCAATTAGTGGGGAATTAGTGGTAAATAATTAGAATTGCAGCACACAAGACCGAAGCTGTTCTACTAAGAAGCAGGAAGAAGGTGGAGAGAATGCTGATCACGGTCAACGGGACACAGGTAGCCTTGCAAGAGCCTTTGAAATACCTGGGAGTATTGATAGATCAATATCATTCACTATCATTCACTATCATTCACTATCATTCAAGGACCGAGCTACATACGCGAACACGAAGGCAACAATTACAACTGATGGTTGTCTAGGCTCACGCCCAACATAAAAAAATCCGGCCAGGAAACTACTGGTGGCGGTAGCAAAGGCAATGCTGTTATATGCTGCATCAATTTGGGGCAACGTTACCATGAAAGGTTCATACCTGAAAGTAGCACACTCATTGGTACGGTCTATGGCCTTTAGGCTCGTAGAGGCTTCAGGACTGTATCCGGAGATGCAGCGCTAGCCCTGCCAGGCTTGCTGACAATTGATCTAGAGATCAAGTCCATTTATATGGCCCGACAAATATGTAGTACGTAGGCATAACTCTACTTTGAGGGTTTTGTATCGTGCATGCCACCTACGGATGGTAGGTGGATCTTTAGAAGATTTTAATTTTCCTGCCGTAAGGCGCTACACTAATTATCACTATTTAATTGTGTTATAAAATTAAGCATCATCGTGGTACTATGTGCTCATCTTCCGCCAATATCGGCCGTGACCGTGATTCTCATTCCGGATATGGAGGATAGATAACGTCCGATGGAGGAGTAGCTTGATGGAGAAGCACAACTGTCAATCCAGTCCAAGCCTACTATGCTTGGTGATGGTTGGTATGTGGCGATGAAAAAGAACCTAAACTTTCAACATTGTGGTGCCTGCCCACAGGCTTATGCCAGTAACGAGTAATAAGATAGAGTTGGATGCGCGTATCCACGAGGTGCCACCAAATTTTTGATATATTGTTTATGATGTATTGATGTATTGTTTATGCTAATCGATCCTGTAATAAGAAGTAGCCGTTTAAATGAAATAAATAGACAAGAATTCAATTTAGGATTATTTATTCTTGCCGATGAGTTACGACGCAGTTAGACTTCATTAATATCGGTAAATTGAATTATATGCGAAAATGATAGTAAGGAAAATGATAGGTAAAAAAGTTCGAAAATTGATCGTAAGACAAATGAAAATAAAGGTTAAAACAAGAATTGAAAGAAAAAGAATTGGAGTATTTTGAACTATGAAAAAATAGCTAGTTCGAAGCACTTATTATTTATAACACAGTTTTAAACTTTATAAATCATTTACACGGTACAGAGATTTAGAGTTTGATTGCAGGGCATTTAATTTAAAATAGTCGCAGATTGCATCGCACTTACAATGCCATTATGTAAAAAAGAGTATGGCCACTTTAGATGCAAAATTATGACTATTAACTAAAGCGTTGTTCAGAAGTACGCATGTAATGTTGACACGTTGAGCAGAAACACCCAAATTTAAATTATTCATTATAAATTATTTGAGGAGAGTTTAACAATTTGTCGAAACAATGATAAAACATAACATAGATACGCGATAAATTATAGAACGCAGAAGACAAAAAAAATTAATAAGGAATGGCGTTGTTTATAGAAAGAGAGTCGGTATCTCATTATCATCATTATTATCGATATCCCTAGAAATGGAAAATCAAGTCTTGTATAAATATCACAATGCGCTGGGACTTATAGAAACAGACAAAATAGTATACACTATTTTATAAATTTATTAATAGACAATTACTGACGAGTTAATAAAAGCAGGTCAAATAAACACATACTAATAATAAGTAATATTCAGTAAGTTTTTTCGATTATACCCTGCAAAGGCACAAGGCAAGTCGAAAGAGTTAAAAGAGTTCTAACGCCAATGATCGCGAGACTAACAGACACAGGGGCGCTGGGATACAGTGTTGAAATAAGTCGAGTTTACTTTAAATAACAAAATACATAGGTCAATTAAACAATACCCAAGTAAAGTACAGTTTGGAGTATCGCAGACAGGAATATTTTCGGACATATTAAAATAAAGGTTACGATAAAAGAAGCATATAGGAATAGTTTTGAAATACAATAAAAATTCAGTAGATAAAAAAAGACTAGAGCCACACAAATATCAAAAGAAAGACCTTGTTACGTCAAAATCTTCGATTCACTTATTGGTTATCAAAAAAACGATTCCCTAAATTTAAAGGCCCCTACAGAATAACAAAAGTACTACGAAATGACAGATACGTTTTTGAGGATGTTAAAAATTGTTAGGAGGCAAAGCTCCCATATTAAGTGATTTGGGCCGTCGCTTATACGAGGCACGTCCAGAAAGTAAGTGAACTCAATTTATGTACCATAGGGTTCAAAAAGAAAGAAAAACTTACTTGGTTACACATGTACAATATACATATGTAAATTATTTTTCGACATACCTAGTCACCATCCATATCGATGCAAGGGGTGAGCCGTGGGATAAATTTTTTTATGCCTGCCCCGAAGAAGTCTCCCGCCAGCTTTTTCGCCCACTTCTGCACCTCCCGCTTCACCACCTCATCCGTTGAAATCTTGTTCCCACCCATGTGCATCTTAAGAAGAGGTGGAAATCTGAAGAGGCCGCGTAAGAGAAATTCCGAGGGTGCTTTAAAACGTCCTTTCCAAAAGAGTGCAGGAGTTGCTTCGTGTCGTTGACCGTGTAACGTCTTATATAGTTGTACAGGCGGACTCCCTTCGTCAGCATGCTCCTTCTTTTATTCTGAATCGCCCTTTTCATTTTTTTTAGCGTCTCAGTATCTTAGGATTTTTTTACCCTTGCAGAGGGTATTATAATTTTGTCCAGAAATGTGTAACGCATTAAAGGAAGCATCTCCGACCCCAAAAAGTATATAAATTCTTGATCAGCATCAATAGGCGAGTCGATATAGCCATGTCCGTCTGTCCGTCTGTTTTTGCAAAAAACAGACAGTAGTTTTAAAGCTAGCGATTTGAAATTTTTACCAGATCAGTAGTAGAACAGTAGTTTTAAAGCTAGCGATTTGAATTTTTTACCAGATCATAACCAGATTATTTTTGCACGCAGATCGGTCGTATCGGACTACTATATCATATAGCTGCCATACAAACGATCAATCAGATTTCAAGTCTTTGTATGGAAAACTTTTTTGTTTTCTAAGCTATTGCAACCGAATTCAACATTTATTCATTTGACATACACGATTTGTGAAAGTTTGGTCCGGATCGGACCTCTATATTAATAGCTGCCATTGTAAAGATCTGCAAGGGTATACCATCTTCGGCAAGCCGAAGATAACTTTTCTCACTTGTTTTGGCTGAAATTGAATTTCTTGAATTGTCTTGGGTGACACAAAAGTTCGGCCATCTTTAAACTCGGCACACCACTTGAACACATTTACGATTCATAGCTATATTACCGTATTCCTCATTATAAATCTCAAACGGAGGTTTTTCCTTCGCAACGAAATGACGGAAGTGGCAAATGACGGAATTGACGACGAATTTCGCACTTAACGGGAATTACGATCGAGATTTTTCGCGAGAGATACTACTGCGTCCAGAGATTTAAACACCCTAAGATTGGTCTCCTTATAAAGAGATGTCAGGTTCGGACTGGTGTCGTTTTAAAGGAGAGAGGTCAGGCTACGCGGCAGTGTTGCCAATATGTCGAAAAAGTCTTCTCTACAGCTGTGTACTGGTATTCACCTAGCTAGTAAAGCTCAATCAACTAAAGGTTGTTCACTAGCTGTTAGGAGATCAATAGTTTTCAGGTCAGGAAGGCCGATTTGTTAAAGTTTTGCACTCTAACATTGTAAACAATATCATTAAGTAACATCAACATAATCTGTTTATATTGATAGGCATCCATACTTTCTGCTACTTCGCTAGAGGATTTTCGTGTGCGGCGAACTTTGCTTCATGGTAATTGTTTTTGATCTGCATTTCCTCGTTTACAAGATGTATATGGAGGTCTCTGTGGATGCTTTCTCTGCGTAGGTACCATGGTGCCCCATTGATAGTCTGCAGAATCGTTGACTGAGTTTTTTTTATAATTTCAATGTTGGTTTTTTAAGCGTTTCCCCATAGTTCACAGCCGTATGTCCAGATGGGTTTGAGCACGGTATTATAGAGGAGTACTTTGTATTCCAGACTAAGAGGAGTTTCAATTTATAAGCCAGTGAAGATTGGCTGCTTTAAGCTTCATATGGGTCCTCTTAGATACTATATGTCGCCACCAGTGAGGAGTCTATCTATGTGAACGCCGAGATACGTTACTACGTCTGCTTACGGGATTAATGTATTGTTTAGGGTACAGGGTGGGCAGGTTTGTCTATTCAATGTGAGGGTTACATGTCTGCTTTTGGTCTCGTTTATCTTGATGCACCAGTCCGCAAACCATCTTTCCAATATTTTAAGATGGCAGGCAAGTTGTTCTGTTGCCTTTGCTGGGCATCTACTTCGACTAAATATTCAGGTGTCGTCAGCAAATGTAGAGGTTATGAGCTGATAGTTTGTAGGCATGTCTGCTCTGTATAGGGTGTAAAAAAACGGGGCCCAGAACACTAACTTTGGCCTCTTTTGAAGAGATATGATTCGATCATTTTGTTGTGTAAGGAAACAGTTTTATTATCTTGTGCAATGAGAATACAACATCTAAGAATATCGGTGAGCAATATTCCCGGTGCTCAAAAGCTGTACGAATTTCTTTTGTGATGCTATTGACCTGTTCGATCATTTCATAATTTTGCAAAAGCCATATTGTTGCTTTAAAAATGCCTTTTAAAACAGTTTCGAGAGACACGTTAGGAGACTAATTGATCTGTAGGATGAGGGTTGGGTTTTTTTTTTTGCCTGGCTTGGGAATCATTACTATGACCGCCTTTTTGCTGGTGGGCGATAGTTGTTTGATATATAGATGCTGGGCGTTTGCTTCCTCAAGCTTAAGTGCCCTAGTTAGTCTATGTGTAGCTATTTTTCGTTGTTCTTTAGCAGTTGGGGATCTGTGGTTTTGCCATTCTCTTCTTAGTCTTCGTTTTTCAAGTACTAGCTGTTCGTTTCCGCAATTTGTCTTACTATAATTTGTCATTTTGGTGGTGTTTGGAAGGGTAGAGCTTATGGAATGCATGCTTATGGAAGTGGATCGCAGGTAGTCCATTTCTATTATGTTACATAGGTGGTGTTTAATGAGGCTTTTGATAAGTATTCCAGTGCTGCCATGGGCTTTGCCGTCCGGATGGTTTGTCGCGTAGAATATTTATCCTGGAATATGAAAGTTGTGCTTGTCTGTTAAATGTGTCTGGGAAAGGAGCATGACGTCGATATTTTTTTCGGCTAAGAACTGGGCAAGTTCGAGTTTGTGCTATTAAACGCCATTTGCGTTTCACATAGATGTTTAAAGTGGAAACAATATTTGGATTTGGGTGTTACAAGAAGCTGTATCAGCATATTTTGGTTTCGCATAAGCTCTTGCATTGCCTTTTGCATAAAGGTCATAAACTCTTTTTTTCGCTCGGCTCTCACTGCATAAGGTACAGACCACCTCCCGCCCAACCGATAGGCGCTGCCGTTTATCGTACGGCTCGGATCGCGGGGATAGACGCGAGAGAATAAAGTTTAGAAAAGATTACGAGGAAGAAGTGTTTGTTGCACTGAAAGGTAGGTGAGAATTGAGGGTTTGATAGAAGTGGACGTGAGGAGTGAGGTAATAGAGAATAAGTTATTGTAGTCAGAACATAAAACCCTGAAAGGCTCATGCTGGGCATATGTAGATCTACAACAATTTAGGAACAGTGGACTAAAATTTCTAGTAGGTCTATTTGGTTAAATGTTACTCGTGTTAGTAGATGCTGGCTGTCTACATTACCATTGATAAGGTTATAAAGGAAAACGACCCCCAGCATCTTTCTACGATTGGTTCGGGAAGGTAAATTAATTAGAAGGAGTCTGTTAGAATAAGATGGGAGGTGAAGATTTGCATCCCAGTTGAGTCCCCTAAGAGCAAACATCAAGAAATTCTTTTCAACAGATTCAATGCGATCTTGATGAACCCCATACTGAGGGCTCCAAATGCATGACCCGTACTCCAGAATTGGACGTACTAAAGATACATATAAGGTTTTAGTAATTTAAGGGTCATTAAATTCCTTCGACCATCTTTTTATGAAGCCAAGCACGCCCTTGGCTTTATTAACCATCGTTGAAATATGGTCGGAAAATTTAAATTTAAAGTCTAATACGACACCAAGATCGTTAACCTGGGTTAATCTATCTAAGGAAATCCCATAGAGAAAGTATTAGGCCTGGTTAGGGCACGAACGATAAAAGGACATTAGCTTTCATTTTGACCCATTAAGTTTTAAGACATTGGTGGAACACCAATTGTGAAAATTGTCCAAATCCGACTGAAGTTTATATTTGGCGGAAGGGGTTTTGTATTGAAGACAATGCTTAACGTCATCTGCATACATATGAACCATAGAGTTCGTTATAGCAGGGGGTAGGTCGTTAATAAAGATAGTAAAAAGTACTAGCCCAAGATGGCTTCCTTGGGCAACTCACGATGTAGCACTAACAAGGCGAGAGTGTACATCCTTAAAAAGTACACGTTGGGTTCTCCCTGCTAAGTAGCTGGAAATCCACGTGAGAGGGAAAGCCTCGGACACTAAGTTTACTCAAAAGGAATGAGTGATTAACAGAGTCAAATGCTTTACTAAAGTCCGTATAAATGACATCTGTTTGAAGGACTTTACGGAAGCCATCAATAATAAGGGAAGTCAGGTCCAAGGGGTTTGTGGTGGTGGAGCGACGCTTTATAAAACCATGCTGGCATGGAGAAATAATTGAACTGCAGAGATGTTGAAGATGTGGTGTTACCAGTTTTTCAAAAAGCTTTGGAATTGCTGACAATATAGAGATTCCTCCATTTTTTGTAGCATCCGTTTTTTTCCTTTTGTGTGTAGGGGAAATATGAAGGATTCCTTACACATTTCGGGAAAAATCGAAATTTCCGGAGACAAAGAGAAAAGTTTTAGAAGAGGTGTGGACAATGGCTTGGCGCAGTTTTTCAGTACACAGCCAGGAACACCATCAGGACCTGGCGAATAGACTGGTTTCCCCTCAGAAGATCCGATAATACAGTGCTTTCGGAGAAAGTTGGTCTGAAAATAAGATTGGCTGATTGAATGTTGTATGAATAAGGCTGATCCATAATTGTAGGAAATGAGTATATTGTTTGAAAGAAAGTTGCGAATAAATCGTCAATACCCTGATCAGTAGTCGCAGATACGAAATTAGGGGGGGATAAGATACATGCTTACGCTTAGTGTTAACAAAATTAAAAAACAGCTTCGGATCCTGTTCAAACTGGATCCGACAGCGGTATATATAATTCTTATAACACTCAGCGTTATGCACGGTGAAATTTGACCAAGCTACTAAGCATCTTGAGAAAGTTACATTGCAGCCAGTTTTCTTATGTCTCTTAAGGAGTCTATTTTTATTGTATTTTAAGTTTTTAAGGCTCCTTGTATACCAAGGCGGAGTAGAAGGCGAATGAATACATCAATGGCGCGCAAGAGTCGAAGAAAGCGTTAAGCGTTTTGTAGAATGTTTCTAAAGCGATATTAATATCGGTGCATTCCCAGAGATCGGACTAATCAAATATAGAAATTCGGAGTTACAAATTTTCGGCTTTAACCAGGTTTCTGTGAAGACTACAATCTGGGATGCAAAAGATGAACTATCAGAATACAGTTAGGGAGCTTACTCCGAAGACACCTAGTATTTGGATTGGTAAGAGTGATAGATGTTGCTAGTTTTTTGAGGACGAAGGTTAAGGTACGGAAGACGAAGATGGTTCAGGGTTTTTAGGCTTTGGGAGTTTAACTCCCACAGGCTTATTAACTTTTTTTTTTACTGTACTCGGCTGATGTTCTTGTACGAATATATTCTCCGGCTAAAAGCTGGGCGAACAGAAGGTACTCGTATCTTAAAAGATAACTTCAGCTTCGAGTAAGTATATTTAAACATCCTTATGTCCTCCACTCTAACAACGGTCTTAGATTTGGCTTGGATGTAAGCCGGAATATCAATTTCTGAGAGGTCAGGGGCCAGCCGGTAATAAATATGTGTTTAGAGGGGAGAATCATGTTTGGTAAGACCGCGACATCAGTCCGTACCGGGGGTCCGGACGGTGGTTTACCCTTAGCAGTGGATTTTAAGGGGTCGACTCTACTCGTGCCGGAGGAATCACCGGAGGAATGAAACCATGGATGGTAATTCAGACGAGTTATGCTCGATTATGGAGTCAAATTCAGAAACCGCATTTGGGTTTCCAACTCCTACTCTTGGGGTGGTAAGAGTTATGAGCGGCTGCATGGTCGTCGGCTGATCAGGCTGAATAGCGATATCCGTGCATACGGAGTCCCTAATAGCGGGTTTTGTACGCTTTGGAGATTCATTTAGAAGCTGTAGGCTGCTAAATTGGGAATCCAGCGCAGAGAATTGGTCGTTGATTTTACGGAAACCACCGATCAACTCTTTGAAACCGTTTTTAGTTTGCCGCAGGAACGTTCGCATTTCTTTTTGAACCACGCGACATCAACTGCAGTAAAAGTGCAACCCAGCATTTCTTGAGATTGCATCCGAAACTGAGGCGGCGAAACCGGCACATTTCGTATGTACTACGTTTTCCCACAGCCAACAGGGAATGCTAGGCTGGAACGCTATAATCGGCTTATTGCACGATTTTGAAGCGCAGATGCTATAAAGATTTTTGATAAAAAACAAAAAATTTAAATTATATAAAAATATATTCACACAAGAAATTTATGTTCACAAAAACTTACTAGTAAGAACGGGTTACACGGGAGAGGAAATGGAAAAAAGAGCGCAAACTAGGAGAGAGTGAGTTTTTGCAATTATAGAAATTGCAGTAAATGTAAGAAATAGGGAGAGTCATCAGAAACGGTACCGCGCAGACGCGAGTGCGAACTGAATCGTTTTAAGTATTTGATTTAATAATTTTAATCTTAACAAACGCTGGTTTGTTTTTTGGAAAGCAATAATAAATAAGTCGATGAGCGCAAGAAAAAAAACACGTCCGTTCGCTATGAAAGTGAAGTGTTGATTTGAAGTGCTGCGTTTAACGTTCAGGACAGGTATATTCTGTTCTTCCCGAGTAGCAGTCGATCACAATCAAGTTGTGATTGCAGTTGCTGTGGTGGTTGTTGTCACAGTACTGGTTACCATAGGTAGGCGTAGAGAGATTTCGCAAGTGTTTGGAGATTGCTGGTTTTTTGACAAGACTATGAGTTAGTGGTATGCTTTGTTTCGTTGCGTCGTTCAGGCTCATAGTGATTTTTTATTTATTTTTTTTTTTGAATATGTAGAACTACTTGTTTATACTATTTCAAACATAGAATATGTATTCGAGCGATGGTGCATCGCACGGAGCGTCTCTATCGCTTTCAATTTATTTATTTTTTTTTTATTAATAACCATTCACTTCACTAAAATCAGTCGATTTTATACGGAGGTCGATGAAAACACGTCTTCGCGCGTCATCACACGAATGAATATTCGTCGCTATTTTATATCTATATAATATTCTATTATAATATTCTAATATCCTTTTTATACCATCACTTCATTTGTATACTTTTTTTTTTTTTTTAATTGACCTTTAGACCATATTATGTAAAGTACGGTTGGGCATCGATAGATATCAACGTGCTTGTTAAGCGATAGTACACGATAGTAAGGAAGTATCATCACGAGATCGAATGACAGCAAAGGAGTATGGAAGAAAAGCTAGCGAGTACAAGACGTTGAAAGAGCAGTACTTTGGGATCGTGAAGTCAAGTGGCCAAGTAGTAAATGAAGTCGTCGAGGGATCAAGTCCGAGCTCTATGGTGTGTCGGAGGGTCAATCGTCGTCAAGACGTCAAGTTGCAGCCATTGTCAGCAGAGTCTAGAGGTCGCTGTTCTATTCTTTGGCAATATATCCAACATAACTATATCAATAAACTGGCTTTAATGCCTTACATATTATATTATACTTATGAAATATGTTTAAATTATTTACAGTAAGTATTACTATAAATTTTAGAAATTTAATTTTTATTTTTTGAACGCTTTTAGTTTATCCTTACATACGATTTGGCGAATCCCTTTCCCATCTTTTATCACTAAAAGGGCATTCCAAAGTAAGCAGAGTGGAACCGGACCGCAAATCTCCTATTCCTAAGGTACGACGGCAGGAGACAGTAGTAAGGCGCAGGCAGGGTATTCTTGATTTTCAGTAGCAGACCAGGATGCCACACACGGTCAAACGCCTCCCGGACATCGAGAAAAAAAGCGTTGCAGTCGAAGGCCGTTAAAATTTGTTCGACCACTGGATGCAGTTGCTCCATCGTGCAGTGACCAGCACTGAATCCGAACTGGAATTCTGGCATTATTCCTTGGGCATCTATAAACCTGACCATCCGGGCGGCAATCAGCCTCTCAAACACCTTTGAGATCGATGGAAGGAGACTAATCGGCCGGTAGGATCCAGGGTCCTTCTCCGGCTTGCCAACTTTATGCATCATAGAGATGATTTCCAGCTTCCACTGAGGAGGAAAGTACTGCAGCCTCACAATAGCATTGACGCCTTTTCTGTGCAATGAACGTCAGAATCTCTCAGGGGAGCGGTATTCTGGCTGCTGCGGGTCTCAGTCCTGGGGTGTGAGTGGCCAGCTGCTACTTGGATGTTGTGGGTGAGAGAGTCGGTTGCAACTTCAATGTCCCGCTTGGAGTTCAGCGCCAGGTTCAGTGACGACTCGAGGTGCTCTTGAAAACGTTCTATGTTAGTGCGCCTGATAATAAGCCGCTCGACTTTGGGATAGGCTTAGCTCGGCAAACGATTGGATATCCGAGTGTAAACCCAGGATACCTCTTGTCAGCGCAAAATCGATGTAGCCTGGAGACCCTCTACTGCCAAAAGGAAACCTCGTAGGGCCACCTGTTGCTAGCGAGTTTACATCAGAGTTGAAGATTAGATTTGCTAGGGCATGACCTCTTTGGTTACACCTCCCTGCTCCCCAAAGCCAGTGGGAAGCATTCCATTTGTTGCTCCAATATGGATTTGAGGTTGTCTGTGGTCCAAACGAACCTCGGTGGGAAGTAGACCGCGCCGAAGTTTATAATGCCGTTCCCAGTTTCTATAGTTGCAGACGCAAGTTGCACCCTATCAGTGGCTACTGAAGGAAGAGGAAAATGAACCAAACTTGATTTGATCATAATCGCTCATCCACCTTTAGCGTTACCCTCACCCGGGTCGTTTGCAGTATAGGCCTTGTAACCATACAGCTTGGGCTTGACTACATCTTTGCAATGTGTTTCACTGATAAGCAAAACAACAATCTTCAGGCAGTTTCGCGGAGACGCCGTTGGCGTTCCATGCTAAAATGCGCAGCGGCTTCATTTTGTCGCTGTCTGCGCGTGTATAGCAGTGAGCAGATGGATCATCTGCCCTTGCTGTAGTAGCATCATCCTCATTTGTTCAATCTGCTGTTCCTGAAGGGAGCGCAGAGCGTTCATGCTTTCGTTTAGCGTCTGCAGGATGCTAAAAGTGTTATTGTCTAAAGGGGGCTGATGTCCGCCTCTAGACCGACTCCTTTGCCGGCTGTGCTTCCTGGTCTCAGGTTGCTGCTGGCAGGGCTGTGGCACATTTGAGGCAGATGTGCGCCTTTCGGCAGTATTTGGCCGTGTGACCAAATTGCTGGCATCGATGGCATTGGGTTGTCGTATTTCGCTTGCGAAGGGGCTCCATGACAACTCTCATGTGGCATAAGCCCTTAAGAGCCAGGATTTCCTTGTTGTTCGTCGCAGCAGCGATGTTCAAAAAGAACATGTTTATGGGCTTGGCAGCAGGAGCACCTGGCTCATTTCGCCTTTTCGGTGTATGAACGTCTAACATCTTGTGACCGAGACTTTTTAGTTCATCAATGATTTGATGATGGAGCGTACTGTGGTGGAGTCCTTTAACGCAGACTCGGTATGGCCTGTCCTCCTTGAGCTGGTAACAGTGAAAATCAATCTTTTCGGTCTCGAGCCAGCTGACTATGCTGCGGAAGGTGCTAGCGTCTGCTGCGTAGAGCCTCAGGACTCCGCCCATCGATGCCTTGGCAAAGACCTTGTTCAGATCAGTGATTTTTGAGATGTTCTCCATCAGCAGGGGTGCGCCTTTCAACGCCTTCCAAAACTGTTGGAGGGGGTTTAGGTTGCGCCTTGGAAGTTGCACTGATAATGCCAGATGTGGCTGCATCACGTTTGGCAGCAGCAATAGCTGCTTGATGGCTGGTACTGGGCTGCTCACTCAGATCCTCAGTTTGCGCAAGCAACCCAAAGCGGTTTGAACTGCCGCTGTAGGTGGAACAGGAATCTTGGTATCAAGTATTGCCTTCTTCTTGACATTCAGTGGATGCCCACATGCCTTCCGCTTAATGACTTGCATCCGCTGAGGCGCTGGTTTCATAGTGTCGGCGTCTATGGATTCCGGCATCGGCACAGATGTTTGGTTCAGTGCTATGTCGAAAAGCTCACCGAGGCTGAGTGAGCCCTCGGTAGAAGCGGGCATCCTGGTTTTTGCATTTGTATCCATCGTGGCCGCTGTTCAGCGGACCACTATTAAATTTTTTTGCAGCAAGCTTATATTACAGTGCTTGAGTGTTTTTGTTACTAATAGTGGATTTAGGGTTCGGTGTTCACAGTTTGTGCCACAATTGTGGGCTAAACTTGAGTTTTTTGCGTCGAATTTAATATTTTCCTTAAGGTAAAAGGAATTGTTTTTCCCTATGCTTATCTATTGCTTATAATTGCAAATCTTTTCGTGAGCTTCAGGACCAGTACGAAGTTTATGAACGGGTAGCTGTAAAATCCAAAGTGGAAAAGAAGTCGTTCCAGCCGAACAGGAAATCACAGCCCGACAGTACACAAAGGAGGCACCACCGCTTCAACTGCGGTTTTTTTGACCATAAGGAAGGATTGAGAAGCAGCCACAAAATGTTTCCGTTGCAGCCAAAGCGGTCACATATATAAAAATTGTCCAACAACAGCAGCTACAGCAAAAATAAATGTTGCACAAAGTGAAAAGCTATTCAAAACAGTAAGAGTGAACAACGTAGAGGTGAATTGTCTGGTGAATACATGAGCAGATGTGACACTTCACAAGAAAAGTGTTTGCAGAGTGACATGTTTAATTTACGTGGGCTGCGCAACAACATCACTCGTCCAGTTGGTTGCTTTGTAGCAGAGGTTGCTGTCTCGAAAAACTCGAAAAACTGCAGAGGGCCAAATTCTACACTTTTATGGATTTGGAAAACGGCTTATCCATGTGCCAATCGCCGAAAGCAGCAAGAAATTTACAGAATAACGGGCTATACGAGTTTAACTGTGCTCCTTTTGGTTTTTGCAACTTGCCACCTGTATGCGATATGTGATACTTATGCGATTTGTAAATTTCGTATTTTAAAACCAGCTGAATCAAGATGTGCTAGAGGATTATATGGATGACATTATAATCCATGGACCAACCGTCAACGAATGTTTGTCACAAATGAATTTGTCTTTTTAAAAGCTGCCAACCTACGGTCTTAAAATAAAGTGACAAATATGTCATTTTCTGTAAACTATTGTGAATTTCCTTGCACATTTCGTTAAGACGGATACGTGTGGCCAGGAGAAGAGAAGGCGAATGCTGTTAGTAAATTTGCTGTGCCGAAGAATATTAAAGCCGTACAGTCGTTTTAGGACTTACTGGATTTTTTCGCAAATTTATAAAATCTATTCAGAAGTTGCCAGGCCCTTGACTAATCTGTTGCGTAAAGATGTTGCTTTTGAGCTGAAGAACTTCAGGCTTTTCGAAATTTAACAAATGCTCTTATTCAACAACCCGTGTTGAAGCTGTACGACCGCAATGCCAGAATGGAAGTTCACACTGATTCATCAAAGGAAGGATTTGGTGCTGTTCTCTTGCAGTGGCTCGCAAAAAGCTGTTCTCAGTACACTTCTGGAGTTAAAAGACAACGGAAGCAGAAGCAGCTCGGCATAGTAATATCTTGGAAGCAAAGGCTATTTATCTCCACAAATTTCGACATTATTTGTTGGGCATAAAATTCAAGCTCATAACTGATTGTGCTGCGTTCAAACAGACGCTGAATAAGAAGGATGTCCCACGCGATGTCGTACAGGGGGTAATTTTCCTTCAGGACGTCGATTTTGAAGTGGACCATCGTCCCGGTGAGCGGTTGAAGCATGTTTAAGTCGCTATCCGCAGCAAGTTATGCTCGTTTCATTGGAAATAACTGCAAGAATCAAGAACACCCAAGCAAATAACACAATGATTAAAACTGTTGCAGAAATTCTCAAAAGTCGGCCGTATGAAGATTTTAAGGAAAAAGGTGGTGTGATTTATTAGCCCTTGTCTGGAAACGATTTAATAGTTATCCCCAAGGTAATGGAGCGTGAAGTGATTGTCGAAGTGTTGTGAAGTGTTGCACGCTGTCCAACAAAGCTATCGGATACCACACTTGGAGCAAAAAGTAAATGAAGTTGTTAACAATTGCATAAAGTGTATCATTTACAACAAAAGCTTGGCAAGAAGGAGGAATTTCTGAGTTGCATAGACAAAATAGATAATCGGCTTCAAACGCTTTACGTAGATCACTTGTGTCCTATGGACGCTACTTGTAAGCAGTAGAAATATATTTTTGCTATTGTTGATGCATTCTCAAAGTTTGTATGCCTTTTTCCCACAAAGACAACCAGCTGCGAAGAGACTGTGAAAAAATGCAAAATTTGGTGCAACACGTTTGGAAATCCAGACCGAGGAGATGCATTCAAGTTGAACATGTTTGAACAGTACGACAAAAAGAATAATATTGAGAATATATGGAGTACAACATGTGTTGCCAGGGGAAACGGTCAAATTGAACGAGTTAATCGTGCCGTACTTTCCATCGTTGCAAAATTGTCGTCCGAAGAGCCAGCAAAGTGGTATAAGTTTGGACAACCCGCACAGAAAGCTATAAATTCCAATGTGCATGCATCGACAAAGAGGACTCCATCTGATCTGATGTTTGGGGTAAAGATGAACAATATTCCAAGGCAGTATATATCAGATTAACTTCAAAAAGAAATATACGATGAATATACGATTTTGAAAAGTTCAAAATAAAGTAATGCAATAGAAGCCGTTTTAGACAGAACACAGAACCCTAAAAGGCTCATGCTTAGCCTAGGATGATCTAAAAAAACTTAGGAATATAGTACTAAACTTCTAGCTCGTCTATTTTGGATGGTAAATTTTAAGCGTGTTAGTAGATACTGGCTATCTATATTGCCTCTAATATGGTTATTTACGATGACAACACCCCATCATCTTTGTACGAATTCTTAAAAAGGGTTCGTTAATCAGTAAGAATCGGCTAGAACAAAACAACGGAGGGTCCAATATGCATTCTTATTGAAGATCTTTTGTATAGATTCAATGCGGTCTTGATAAACTTCGTATTGAGCGCTCCAGACGCAGGACCCGTACTCTAGTATCGGACGGACTAAAGATATATGTAGAAGATTGATTACGAGTTACTACCATCGTTCTCAGCAGTTAGTTCCGCTCGTAACTGGAACACGCATAAGAAAAAGCACAGTGTCTCAACACACTATTAAATTTTTTTTGCGACACGACCTTCCTGAAAAATCACACATCCTTGTGTATTAACTAGGGACTTAGATATTCTCAATATTTAAACGTCATAATTTTAGTATTATTATTTTGTTTTCCTTATGCAGTTCCTTTAAAATAAGATTAGATAAGACAATAATTCTCTTTTTCAAAATATCTCTCTTTTATTCAATTTCATTTAAAAAAAAAGTTGTTCTCGCAGATGTTCTCGCAGATGATGCAGTTTATAGCTCCCATCCTCAACATAAAGTAATGCGAATAAGTCTTAATATAGTTTTTTGAAACGCAAAACGGCCTGCAGAGGAGCAAAGCCGAAGTAGAGCATCTCATCAAAACAGACAATATCGATGTTCTTCTAGTCTCGGAATCCAACTTTTGTCCCAGATCCTACTTTAACATTAGCGGGTACGAACTGGTACATGCCAACTATCCATCTGGCAGAGCACGCGGAGGAGCAGCTGGACTCCTTTTCAAAATTATATCCCACCTTCCAAGTTCCCACTTCGCCTTCCTCAAGTCGTACACAGAGAAAAGAGAATTCCTAGTGAGATGCGGCTCATCAATCAGCACGCCTAGGCGTATAAGAGCAGGAGTACCTCAAGGCAGTGTTCTTGGACCCATCTTGTACTTATTCTACACAGCGGACCTTCCCATCACCCCTCCCAGAACCTCACAGTACCCGCATATGCAGATGACACCGCCTTCCCAGTCTCCGCCAAAGATCCTCAGGAAGCATCAGCCATCATCGAGACAACTGGATGCTCTCGATCCATGACTGAAACGATGGAACATCGTGGTCAACGCGGAGAAATCCTCCCACAAATCCTTCGCCCTACGCAGGGGCGATTGCCCCCCCGTCACACTCAACGGGGAAACCATCTCACTGAATAATACTCCCAAATACGTAGGGCTGACCCTGGACCGCAGGCTCACATGGGGCCCTCACCTGATCAACAAGCGCAACCAGGCCAACCTACGACTTAAGCAACTGCACTGGCTCCTGGGGAGAATGTCCAAGCTCAAAGAAAAACTCAAACTGCTTATTTACAAAGTAGTGCTGAAGACAATCTGGACCTATGGGATATAGTTGTGGGGCACGGCATGCTGTTCTAACCGCATCAGAATACAGCGGTTTCAGATAAATGCCTGAGAACAGTTTCTAACGCCCATCCGTACCACGAAAACTCAATTAGCCATAAAGAGCTTGGAATTCCATGGGTAGCAGAGGAGATCACCCGCCTAAGCGAAAGATACACAAAAAGACTGGACAACCACACCAACCACCTGGCCATCAACCTCCTAGACTATAGCCAATCCCAAGACGACTGAAGAGGAAACACCCGCTTGACCTCCCCATCACCTCCTTAAAAATACATTCCATGTGGGAGGTACATGTTAAGTCAATGTCACCCCCAAACCATTTAAATATTGTCCACTCGGATAGATTTTAAATACAAAATAAGAACGTTAAAAAAAAAAAATTTTAAATCAATATTATTAACATTTACTTTCATTTCGTATTTTATTTTCTTCATAAGTTTGGCTTCTAGACCCCGGTCATAACCAGTCCATCGGTAATAGTGCGACCTTTACTTCCCTTCCCGGAAATCTGCGGTCCTTTAGACCCCCGCCTCAAGAAGTCCTATGGTTATGTTGCGGTCCTTTACTTCCCTTACTGGAAATCTTTGGTCCTTTAGACCCCCGCCATAATAAGTCCTTCAGTTATATTGCGGTCACAAAATAAGAACGTTAAAAAAAAAAATTTTAAATCGATATTATTAACATTTACTTTCATTTCGTATTTCATTTTCTTCATAAGTTTGGCTTCTAGACCCCCGTCATAACCAGTCCATCGGTAATAGTGCGACCTTTACTTCCCTTCCCGGAAATCTGCGGTCCTTTAGAGCCCGCCTCAAGAAGTCCTATGGTTATGTTGCGGTCCTTTACTTCCCTTACTGGGAATCTTATACTCAAACTGCGTCGTTTATCTCATTACTCAATCCCTCCCGATTATTTGGTAAAGCTCTTAAAAATTCATGGGAATACTTATAGGTACGTGCAATTCATTTCCAGTTGAACCCCTATCAAGGCGTCCTGCCACGACTTTTAATCCGTTTCTACAGCGGTTAACATACTCTTGAGTGTACTCATTACCCGTGATTGCCTGTAGCAATCAAAGGCAACCGTATTTTCTGAGTGAAACAAAATTCGCGAAATCCAGTACTAGCACAACAGCGGCCTTGATCAGTTATTATACGGGTCGGCAAACCAATTAGACAGACGATCGACCTTACAGCTTTTATACAGCTGTCAGTAGATATGGTATCTTTAAAGTGTGATAAAAATAAAAAAATTTTGTAAAAGCATCTATAAATATGATTACATATTCCATAACGTAATTTTTTTTTTTTTTAAATTCGGAAACGGCATTCGATGGTGTCGCACGCATATTTGCAACGCTTGTGGATTAATTAAAATTCACATAGTAGTGAGCAAGGACAAGGACAAGTTAGGCATTCACATGCCGACTATAGCATATAAAACATCTGTTTGCCCATAAGCTTTTATTAAGCTTTCTCCAAGGTCAAAGGCAAAATATCAGGACGATTACTGACGCATATAAGGTTGAGTTTCGGGCCTCCATGGGTGGAGTTATGCGCCTTTATGCGGCCGACGCCAACACTTTCCTATCTATTGTCAAGTGGCTCGATGACAAGCACTACGAATACCACTTTTACCAATTGAGGGAAGAGAGGCCATTCAGGGTATGCATAAAAGGGCTTCACCATAGCACTCTTCATAGCCACATCAATGGAGAGAAGGCAAAGCTTGGCCACAAAATGTTGAACGCACACACGCCCTACCCCCCCGCAGCGAACCAGGCTGCCCCGAAGCGAGACCTTCTTTGTTAATATTGCCACTGCGTCAAATAACAAAGACATATTAAATGTCAAGATACTGTGCCACATGAGGGTCGAACTGCTCCGGAAACGAACATCTGTTGTGCAGTGGCACCGATGCCAGCAATTTGGCCACTTGGCCAAATACTGCCGAAAAGCCCACTTCTGTGTAAAATGTGCAGGAGAACACCCCGCAAGTAGCTGCACTCGACCTCGCAATGAACTGTGTACGTGCGTTATCAGGAAGTCGCACTCGATCAAGAAGTCGCAGCGATCCAGCTCTGCATCCAATGGCAAGCTGCAACACAACCGAAGAAATTCAGAAAACGCTCAATGATAGCATCAATGCTCCACGCTCTATCCAAGAGAAACAGATGGACCTGCTGTTGATGTTGCTGAAGCAGCAGCAGGAATAGACACAGCAGCAGGGGCAAATTCTCAACTTGCTCTCTGTTTGTCAAGTGCAGCCAGCCTCAAAATAATGCCGCTGCGCATTTATCATTAGTGTGAAACGCCAACGGTGTGTCCACGAAGCTGCCTGAACTTCGTTGTCTGGTGCGGCGTGAGGAAAAAACATTCTGCTGCTTAGCGAGACAGGCTGTACGGCTTAGATGACTATCCCGCAAACGACACAAGCGATGGCAACGCAAAAGGAGGAGCAGCTATCCTGATTTAGTCCAGAGTAGTCCACTTCCCGCTAACCCCAATTACTTCCGACAAGGTGCAACTTGGGTCTGCAGCTATACAAACAGTAACTTTGGAGCAGTATACTGCCCACCGAGAATTGCATGGACTACGGAGGAATTTACCGACATCCTGGACCATAACGCGTCCCAGTGGCTCTGGGGTGCAGGAACGAGGGGGTGCGACCAACGAGGTCGCGCGCTAGCGAATCTTTCCCTGAGCACTGAGGTGAACTGTCTTGCCACAGGTGGCCCCACACGATAGCTGCCTGCAGCCGAGGCTCTCCTGGCTTCATTGATTTTGCCCTGACAAGCGGCATCCTGGGTACCCACGTTGAGCTCAGCTGCGACCACCTATCCCTATTAATTACGTTGGCCGTTATGGCATACCCGACGACGGAGAGGCTGATAACCAAGCGAAGCAACCTTGACCTCTTTAAGGGACATCTTGACAGATCTCTGCACATCGATTTTGAGATCAACTCTGGGGATGACTTGGAAGACGCCGTTAAATTGTTCACCAGAAAAGTCAAGACAGCAGAAAAAATGATAGCACACACTCCGCCCCGGAAGCACGCTGCATCAAGTATCCCGATTACCAACGCGACCCAGCTTCTGTCAGAATCTGTGAAAAGAGACGCCTAGGCACAAGGTAGGTGTGGTCTCGACACCCCCTGATCAAAGCAGCGTGCAATAGGGCACAGAGCGAACTTCAACGGGCATTGGCAGATTACAAAGCTGGATGGTTCAATGCGAGCCTGGCGAACACATGTACTGATAATGATGCGACGCACTCACTTTGGAAGGCTACACGCGCCATAAAAAGGAGGTGCACCATGAAGGCGCCGCTTCTAGACAGCTGCAGGACATTGTGTCGGACAGACTTGCAGCCGACGTTTTTTCTAGGCACCTGGCTAAACGATTTCAGTCATTTGAGCTAGCGGCTAGCTCGGAGCAAGTAAGCGAAATGCGTGCCATGCTGTCCCAAGCACTCCAAATGGACCTGCCAAATAGTCCTTTTGCCCCCAGTGAGATATCCGAAGTTATTTGTCGCTTAAATATTAACAGAGCCCCTGGCCACGATAGTAATCACGCAATACTCTACATAGCGTTGTTGTTCAACGCCATAGTGAGGTTGCAATACTTCCCTGCACAGTAGAGGGTCACATTAATAACTTTGATCCACAAAACCGGGCAAGTCGGCAATGGACCCCGCGTCCTATCGGCCGATCAGTCTCTTCCCTTCGATTTCGAAGGTGTTTGTGAGACTGATTGCTGCCTGGATTGTTAGGATTATGGACACTCAGGGGATTACTCCTGAGCACCAGTTCGGGTTCCGAGCTGGTCATTGTACGGTGGAGCAACTTCATCGGCTTTTTGGGCAAGTACTGACGGCATTTGACTGGGAAAAATTCTGCAATGCCCTCAGTCAACCATGCTGGCTACGTTTGCTGACGACGTCTTTATCACCCACAGATCAATCTATGAAGCCTCTGCGGCTGATAGAATCCGCATACGAAATGCAATGAAGAAACATTTTTGGTTGTTAAGTTTAAGAAGCAAACTGTCATTGGCCAATAAGGTGACCATCTACAAGCAGCTCCGTAACCAATTGAGCTATCATCTGTGTGCAATTCTTTTGAGTGCTGTGGATCAAGTATGGTCAAGACGGGTGCTCGTGTCAAAGCTGTTATTATATTTGAACGAATTCGTTCATGCTTTGATAGCCAAACAAATTCGGTTTTGTTCTTTGAAGATAGGGAATATAACTTATTAGTGTCTCTGACTGACTGATCTTTGGAATAAATTGACGAAAATATGAAGCTCAACTAATAAATTGTCTTAATTGTGAAACCGTCTGTGGGGGTGGCAGTCCTATCAATGCTTAAATCTTACGAAAGTTTGGTCGAACTTCGGCATTGGATATCTCAATACCAAGATATTCTATTTTAGTTTGGAGAAAGTGACATTTTGTTATATTAAATGAAAATCCGGCATTACCTGATGTTTTACTACTTTAAGACGGTATAACGCTTCGTCTTTCGTTTCTGCTGCTATCAAAACTTCATCAATGAAGACGATTACAAAAGTGTATGCTGGACTACCCAAAGCTTTAATTATTGCGCGCTGAAACACAGAAGGCGCATTGATACTTATCTGCAATTGTGTTCGTATTCAGTATTTGGTAATCTACAAAGAGACGATCCGAACCGTTTTTCCTTTTACTAGCATCATAGAACTAGCAAATGGAGAACAGCTGGGGCGAATAATGTTTGATTTCAATAGTTCATCTACATGTATTTTACAAGGGACATGTAATATCTCGTCTTCGCTATGTCTATATGGTCAATGTTGCACTGTCTTTTGTGGATCTATAAGTCAAGTTTCCACTTGGCCTGTTGTGACTTAAGTCTGTTGAATTCCGTCTAAAACCAATTAGAGTATTTTTTTAAAAAATTCTTTACGGCTATCTTATTGGATTCATTCAGTTCATGATTGGTATCTATAAGGTGGTTGTAATCACTTATGGTTAAAGAATGTACCATTTTTGTTTTATAAATATTTCGGCACCCATTGTTATAGCCTTGGCTTAAAATTTCACGTCATATCAGAACATCATATTTTAGATACTTATCTATATATATAAAAATGAGTAATAATAAGTAAGCTGTTTTTTGTATGCACTAGAAATTACTAGGAAATTATTTATATGGCAAAACAACGTTTGCCGGGTCAGTCTAGTATCTTATATATAAAAATGAAACGCAAAATGTGTTGGTAAGCGCATAACTCAACAACGCCTGGACCAATTTGGCCAAATTTTTGTAAAATGTTCGTTGAAGTTCAAGGATGGTTTTTACGGAGAGAAAAATTAGAATTATTGCTGGAAAACCTCTAAAAATAGCCCTTTTCTTTTTCCCATACAAATAATTTGTAACTAAAACGTAGTCAATCGTAGTAATCTACTGAGTTTGCTTTTGACAACTGATACACGAAACAAATTCGTATACCGTGTTTTGTGCAGAGTGTTTACTTAGTTAGTGTTTGTTTAGTTCGTGATTAGTGAAAAAATAATTTATATTTGATATGCCTCCTATAAAACGAAGCAATTTAGGTAGAAGAACCAGAAATGCTACAAACCAAGCTAATTACCGATCTAATCGTACTGCACAAGAACGTGACGACGGAAATGAACGTGAAAGAATTCGGATATCAGAAACGCGTGAAGCGCGAGCGCGACATTCAACTAATAATCGCGCAAGTTTGAATCGAGCTGCTTTCAGTTACGATGTGTCAATTGACTACAGTAACTACCAATGTGTTATTATTGGTTCTATGAACTCGGTTTGCTCACCCTGTAAGGCATTAAAATACAAAAACGAAGCCAAAGGATTGTGTTGCGCCAGAGGCCAAGTCAAATTGACGCCATTGGTACCGCCACCAGAGCCATTACATTCATTGGTTTCCGGAAATAGGCCAGATTCCAATCACTTTTTGACTCATATCCAGCAATATAATAATTGCTTTCAAATGACATCATTTGGCGGAACAAAAGTTATTCGAGACAATTTTATGCCTACTTTCAAGGTAAGTAAGCACAATAATGGCAAACAATTTTATTTAGTTTTACAACCATGTAGCTGGTGCAAAATATGTTGAGCCAGTGTTGTGTACATTTGTTTAATATAAACAATTTGCTATACAATTACCTAAATACATTTTTATATTCTTGCAGATTCAGGGTCAAATATATCACCGAACAGGTTCCTTATTGCCCATGCCCGATAACGACTTTACATTTTTGCAAATATATTTTATGGGCAATTCAGCAAGAGAAGTCGATCAGCGTTGCGCACACAACAACTCAGTGAAAAGATCCATTGTGGAACAACTTCAAATATTTTTCCATCAACATAATGAATTAATTGCATTATTCAGAACTGCATTAGCCCGCATGCCATTAGATAATTACAAAATTGTCATCAGAGCCGATAAGGCGCCTGCAGGACAATATGCTGGACGTTTTAATGCGCCAACAATTGATGAAGTGGCTATTGTCATTGTGGGTGAAAATTTAGATAGCCGAGACATTGTTTTACAATTTGCCACAGGGAAGCGTGGCAGGGTGAAGCTAGTCCATAATAATATGCAACGAAACCTCAAAACAATATTCTTAAATATTTATATTACACAAAATTTGCTTAGTACTGAAGGTAGAGTCATTACTTATGCCATTTAGTTAAACAATATTATGAAGTCTTTTCCCTTTGAATTTATCAGCCACACTTTCTTTAACTAGGGAGCATTCAGATCATGAGAACAGTCTCACCAGACAGATTTATTTTGTCTTGTGGTGGCACTACTGTCCAATATATACTATATACACGCCTCTAACAGTCTCTATCGTTTCCGCTTGGACGGCCTTTCGGACATGGAAATGTGTAGTAGCCAATTTCATTACACTGTAACACTTAACACCAATCCGATGTTTTGCTGCAGTTGTGCTACTTCAGCAAACTTGTGGCCAGACATTCCATAATAATTACATTTCACCAGTCATGAAAATTATGATTTCTTCTGTATCTAATATCCAATACGCTTGTGATAAGCATGAGCCTATAGTTTTTCTTTTAGTTGGTTCCGAGTTTTCACATTGGTAGTGAATATCCAGCGTAAAAAATTGTCGTCAATTTGTCCCATGTGGGCCAACGCTACCGACACTGCGATTTTCTCCAAATCCCCAGCTTTCCACTTAAATAAAAGCTGGATGACGACACGACTGCAATATATAGAGAATTCATTTCCAAGTTTTGGGGGACCGTTTAAAAAATTTAAAAAGATGGCGGCAGACGTTTCTATGCCAATAAAACGTTAAACAAACAGTTCTTTGAATTGAGTCCAAGTGATTCCAGGAAACCATGCTTGTGACAGCCACTGAAATGCACTGCCTTCTAGCGCTTTGCTCAATGCAATTACTAAGCCGATGCCTTCGATTACGTTGTCGGTGAAAATGAGATCTATCATTATACACCATTATATAACTATCATTCATTATGAACCGTTAGCTCCCACGCAATCGCGGTTAAATTTGTGTAAGGTGACAGATAGAACATTAATGACCTCCAAACGATTACGGTTCTGAGCTTCTAACGTTGCCAAGTAAGTGACAGAAGAAGTGAAAGAATCTGTAGACATGGCGGATCCAACTTCTGATGTAGAAGATTAATTACGAGTTGCTACCATCGTGTTCAGCAGTTTATTCTGCTCGTAACTGGGCCACGCACAAGACTGCCTTGACTACATCAAGCTACTTCTTAGCTATTTCTAAATAATTTTTCCTCTCTTTGTCTTTTCCTCTATTGATCAGACTTCACTCAGCGGCAGAGTCTTATTTCTTGCTCTAATACTGCGACTCCACCAAATAAGCACAGTGTCTCAACACTCTATTAAATTCGTTTTGCGACATATATATAAGAATTTATAATGCTTATTAAGGGTGTTTTTTGAGTTTTATGTTTTTTATTTGAAAAATAATTCGATGGCATTCATGATGGAATATAACTTCGGGCATATGGCCACCACCTGAGTTTTTCAGAAACTACATCCGGGAAGTCCAATTCTCGACCATTTTTTCAAGCATTTTGGGCCGTATGTCGGTAATAGCTCATTCAATGTTGGCTTCTAGGGCCGGAATCGTGGTGGGCTTGTTCGCATAGACAAACGACTTCAAATACCCCCACAAAAAATAATCCAATGGTGTAATATCGCACGATCTTGGAGGCCATGGCACAGGACCATTTCATTTGGCTCAATAAGTCGATGGTTTGACGGTGCACATTCACAAAACGACCTCTGATTTTCGAAATAAAATTAAACGATTTGGCATCGCTGCTCAGCTGTTAATCTATTTAGCATGAATTGCCAAACCAAACTGAACAAAAGGGACTCGACAGATGTCAGTTGGCATCAAAGATGGACGAACTGAACTATATTGAAAAACAAAACCTCTTAAAAAAACACCCTATATATGAGTTATATAGGGGTAATTGAATTCTTTAGAGCATCTATTAACACGTATCCGTCCCTTGTGTCAATTTGACACTCATTTTTAAGTCGATTTTTCGTTCATTAGTTACAAAAATATTTTAATAAAAATTTCTAAAATTCTAAATTATTAAGAATTTTTTATTTAGGATGCTTGGGGGCGTGGCAACACGAAATATAATTAATCTGTCCCTTGTGTTTGACACAATTGACACAACGCTAGATGTGATGTTGCGTAGGGTAGTAAAACTGGGTTTTGGTGGTTCTCTTGTTTAATTTTTTTGATAAGGTTGGGAGACAAATATTTAGAGCATCGATGTCACTAAGAAGATACAAACATATTACGAAATTCTTCGATTTGACGACCTTGAAGAAAGGAGAAATCTGCGTCAACGCAACAAGTAGCAGCCGTTCGCGTAATCTTAGATAAATGGGTACATCGCTTAAAAATATTGTACACACCTGGACCAAGGTTGACGCTAGATGGGCAACTATTATCTTATCTAATCATATGGGTATGTTCTGATGCAGATACTTTCTCCATATACGATGTTGATGTATATGTGGGCCCCAACGGAAATTGTGCCGCAGAAGTAAATCAATTTCTTTACATCGTATGGTTTGGCAAAAAAACTAAAAGATCAATATATGTCGTTGGTAGGCACAATTAGAAAAAACAGAAACGAACTGCCTCCATTGATCATCGCTATGAAGAAAAAGCCGCTTTATCACTCGGAACTTGTGTTTGAGGCAACATTGGGAGCCACACTAGTCTCATATGTAACGAGAGTAAGCGATTTGTAACACTTTTGAGCACATACCACAAGAGGAAACACATTGACCCACAAGACAATAAAAAGAAGCCTGATATAATAAAATATTAAACCAAAACGAAATGTGGTGTCGACGTGATGTACGAAATGGTGGGCACATATCGCTGCAAAAGGAAAGTAAACAGGTGGCCAGTCGCAGTTTTCTGCAATATGCTCGATATGTCAGCAATGAATGCGTTCATTATGTAATCAAAATAAAAAGAATATTTTTTGTTCTATTTTCCAAAATTTTCGTATTGTGTCAAATTGATAGAAGCGTCTGATTCGCTTTTCTTTCTTCTCTTTTTCTTTCTTTTTCTTCTTCAGCTAAGTAGCTGGAAATCCATATGAGAAGGTGTGAGGGAAATCCAAAGAAGTTTACTGAAAAGGAGTGAGTGGTTAACAAATCAAATGCTGTACTGACGTGTAGATGACATCTGTTTGAAGGTTTTGACGGAAGTCATTGTGGTGTTGGTGCGACTCTTTGTAAAACCATGTTGGCATGAAAAAATAATTGAACTGCAGTGGTGTGGAAGATATGGTGTGAACAATTTGTTAAAAAATCTTTCAAATTGCTGACAATTTAGATATGCTTTAATTAATTGTAGCATCGCATTTCTTCTTCTTTCGCAATGCTTAGCGTAGTTTTTTAGCAAACAGCCTGGAACTCCATCGGGACCCAGTGATTAGACTGGCTTACCACTCACAAGATCCGATAAAAAACTTCTTTCAAAAAGAGATGGTCTGAAAATAAGATTGGCTGATTGAATATTATATTAGTACGGCTAATCCGTCATTGTAGGGGGTGAATACGTTATTTGAAACAATGTTGTGAATAAATCGGCAATACTCTGGACCTTAGTTGCAAATAAATTAAATAAAATCAAACGAATTCAAGGGCGAACAAGATACATGCTTACGCTTAGTGTTCCCAAATTTTTAAAACTACTTCGGATCCTGTGTAACTTGGATGCTGCTGCGGTAAATATAATTCTTTTAACATTCAGCTTTATGCACGGTGAAGTTTGACCGAGCTACTAAGTATCTTGAAAAAGTTACATGGCAGTCAGTTTTTTTTATACATATTTGTTTAGGGGTGTGTTCTTACTACATTTTAAGTTTCTAGTAAACCAGGATGGATTAAGGCCGATGAATAATTCCATGGCACACAAGAGTTGATGAATGCGTTAAGATTTTTTTATGTAGACTTTTTCTAAAGCGATTTTTATATCTTTGCATCCCCAGAGATCGAGCCAATAAAATGTTTTATGAACTACTAGACGGGATCTTAAAATCTTAAAATCTTCATATTAATACCAGTAAGTTTCGATGCACACCTCAAGCGTTGCGTGGTATGGATCTTCTGGGGTTGAAATACCACTTTCAACCACTTTGTTGTAGAAAGGGTAATTAAAATCAAAACATAGATCTAAACATAGATAGATCCTAAAGAACTTCTTACGTGGGTAATTTGGCCGAGGGATAAGTCTTACTGTAGTATGTGCATATATCGAGGGTACACTGTACCTATAAGTACACAGCAACACTGGCCATATATGCGCATAAGCTCTCTCTCTCATATACATATATATATACGCTGCTCTTCTGCCGCTGTCGACGGCGGTGCAGTCGACAGCTTTCTTATGTATTTAGGTAAGATAAGACACTCGGTAGACGTTGAGCGGGCAGAACCATTTTTCTGCCTGCTCGAGGAGATAAGACGAAACTTGAAGAAATAAAAAGGTGGCCTGACGGCTGCCCTCGACTGCAAGAAAAACACGTGTTCTAATTTTAGTGCTCCTCTTTACAACTATTCTACCTTGCATTCGACTACTGGACTACCTGGCTTTTATTGATCTATTACATGGCGACCGTGACAGGACTACTGAGGAAATGCTGCTAATATTGCCGATTTGATTTATTACATGGCATTACATAAGAATTCTAAACAACGACAACAAGTGTGAGAGGCAGGCCGCCCCTTACACCAGTGCGGGAGACCTAGAAACGGGACACTGATGGAAAAAAGAAACAAAAAAAAAAAAAAAATACTGAGTGAGTAGAGTGTGGTAATGGGCAAACGCGGATGTCAGAAAAACAAAATAAATAAGGGTATAGCACATATTAAGTGGCTATTATATACAAATAAAAGACCGCCCCATGGGCAACGGCACAGAAATTAACTGCCGAATTAGACTTGCTGAAAGAAAACCTCCAGCAAAGAAAGCCGAATACCACAACTCACTCAGCAAAAATAGAAATAATCAATGAAGAAATAACCGAAAATTCACCAACAGCGAATGTCTACAAAGCAGACGTTCGAACACCCTGCTCCTGTCGAGCAAAGGGATCTGCCAAGTCTCAAAGAGGTAATAGAGGTAGATCCGTCCGCGGGACCAAAGCCCATGACCATACAGGAGTACAAGGCACGGACTGCAGCGAGGGAGCAGCCACCTAAAAAGAAGAGGGGTGGCCGCCGGATTAAGTTGCTCAGCGGAGGCTCAACATCGAACTACTGAAGACGGCAACTAATGAGGAAGACCGGCAGCGCTACAAAGAGCGCCTTGCAGCCATCAATCAACAACTTCGTGGTGCGAAGTAAAGCGGCGGGCTGCTTATACGCCATAGCCTCAACCGCCCAAATAGTATATTAATGTTGTCGATGCGGTTTCCGCTGCAACAAAATTACTAACTTATCAGGGACCCATTTCATAACTAACACATTATACTGAGTCTTAAACTTAAAATAAGTAATAATATTGTAAAATTGCAAATTGCAACCGATGTAAACTGAGTATAATGAATTCATCCATCAAGTAAAAATATGTTTAACAACAGTTTAGACCTATTAAAATTTCGAACTATATTTATATCTGATCGAGATAACCATAATTGACCAATTTTCAAAGTTAAAATTCTATTTGTACTTTTGATATACAAATAAAGACTAATTTTCCCCATATCAAAATGGGACATAAACAGTCGAGCCAATGATTTAGAAAAAATCTAATAGAAACTACACCAAAAAGGTACAAGTGCGATTACATCGCTAAAAGGTTCATACATGGAATGGCTAAACTTAACCATATCCATAAACAATATTAGAGATGCTTTTGATAAATCCTATAAATGTATTAATAAAACCGCGCTGATAAAAATTCAGACGCTTATTTTTCACATAAAGGTATTGATAACACAATACAACACATTACAAAACCTAATAGTAACAAACAAAAGCAAACTCACTGAAGAACATAAAGTCCAATGCTTCAAAGTTCTCAGTTCATTTGGTAAAAGACTACATAATACCAGTGTTAGACACAGTATTATAATAGAAGTCCCAACAGAACTAACCAAAATAGCAGAATTCGACGAAAGCCAGTTAAGAGACTTGGACGAGTCGCAGCCGCTAGAAGATTTAGATATCGAAAGCGATATCGAATCAATAGAAGAATTAAAATTTAATACCGTACAACCAAATACAAGAAACATGGCCAACGCATTAGAAGCTCAGAGAGCATACGTTAAACAGGTATCTGCCACAGTACCTGAATTCGATGGTAAGAAACTCCATTTAAACAGGTTTGTGACAGCACTAAAGTTGACGGAGCTAACTAAAGGAGATCAAGAAACTTTAGCAGTAGAGGTCATAAAGACCAAAATTATTGGCCCATTAAACTATAAAGTAGAACACGCGACAACGATACAGGCAATAATTACCATATTGCGGACGCCTTGTCTCGCATAACAATAAAAGATCTGAAAACAATCAACAGAGAAATATTAAAAGTTACCACCAGATCAAAAGCTAAACAGGAAAATTCCTGTAAAGACGAAGCAATACTCAAAATACAAGAGGAAAAAGAGCAAACAATAGAAAAGCCCAAAGTCTATGAAGTTGTCAATAATAATGACACAAAGAAATATGTTTTAATCAAAATAGATAAACACAAGTGTTTATTAAAACGAGGAAAAACAATTGTTTCACGCTTTGATGTTGATGACTTGTATTCTAATGAAACATTTGATCTAAATCAATTCTTTCAAAGGCTTATTTCAAAAGCCGGAATGCATAAAATAACAAAAATGCGAATATCACCAAGTGAACAGATGTTCCAATTTGTATCACTAAATGAATTTAAAATAAAGGGCAACCGAGTACTCGAAAAAGTAGAACTAGCTATTCTACAAAAGGTGATAATTATAGACAAAAATGACGAAGCTCAGATTAAAGAAATTTTGACAAAATTCCATGATGATCCTATAGAAGGAGGCCACACTGGTATTTCGCGAACCCAGTCAAAAATCAAAAGATTTTATTATTGGCCCCAGATGACCAAGACAATCTCAAAGTATGTAAAGACTTGTTTGAAATGTCAACAAGCCAAAATTACAACACATACGAAAACTCCATTAACATTGATGCCAACGCCAGCAACAGCATTTGATACTGTTTTAATTGATACCATTGGTCCACTACCGAAATCGGAAGACGGAAATGAGTATGCAGTTACAATCATATGCGATCTAACCAAGTTTTTAGTCACTATTCCAACACCGAATAAAAGTGCTAAAACAGTTGCAAAGGCTATATTTGAATCATTTGTACTGAAGTACGGTCCAATGAAGACGTTCATTACAGATCAAGGTACGGAATACAAAAATTCACTTATGAATGAATTATGCAAATATATGCATATAGAAAATCTAACATCTAGCGCTCACCATCATCAAACTTTAGGAACAATAGAAAGAAGCCACCGAACTTTTAATGAATATATACGTTCATATATATCGGTTGACAAAAGTGATTGGGACATTTGGTTACCATATTTCACTTATTGCTTCAATACAACACCCTCAATAGTCCATGACTACTGCCCATACGAACTAGTATTTGGCAGACTACCCAGACAATTCAAAGATTTCAGTAAGATAAACAAAATAGACCCAATATACAACTTAGACGACTACTCTAAAGAGCTTAAATGCAGACTAGAAATGTCGTACAACAGAGCAAGAAGAATGTTAGAAAAAGCAAAAGCGGATAGAAAATTAAGATATGATAGGAATACAAATAATTTAGAATTAAAAATAGGAGATAAAGTATTACTTAGAAAAGAAACAGGTCATAAGTTAGATAAAAGATACGAAGGTCCTTATGACGTAGTAGATATAGGAATAAATGATAATATAACCATTAAAACAGGAAGTAAGAAACAACAAATAGTACATAAAGATAGGCTAAAAAAGCACAAATAGAATGAAAAAAAAAAGGGCAATCAATGCCAAACCTTTCATAATAAAACTTAAATAACGGCCTGATCAGCCAAAACAATATAACAAAGACATAGATATAATCGAATTTTTATTAATTCAAAATACATACATATTTTTTCTTTATTCATTTAAAAATTCTATATCATAAATAATGTTAATTCATTAAAAATAATATTTAAGTAATTTTTATTTTATAATGATAATATAGTTGATAGAAAATAACTTCATTTCTTTACGTTATTTTAAAAAAAAGGGGGAGGTGTAGTATGTGCATATATCGAGGGTACACTGTACCTATAAGTACACAGCAACACTGGCCATATATGCGCATAAGCTCTCTCTCTCATATACATATATATATACGCTGCTCTTCTGCCGCTGTCGACGGCGGTGCAGTCGACAGCTTTCTTATGTATTTAGGTAAGATAAGACACTCGGTAGACGTTGAGCGGGCAGAACCATTTTTCTGCCTGCTCGAGGAGATAAGACGAAACTTGAAGAAATAAAAAGGTGGCCTGACGGCTGCCCTCGACTGCAAGAAAAACACGTGTTCTAATTTTAGTGCTCCTCTTTACAACTATTCTACCTTGCATTCGACTACTGGACTACCTGGCTTTTATTGATCTATTACCCTCAGTGAAATAATGGTTTGTTATGAGGGATAAAGATGGAGCATTCTTTATATTTGACCAAATGAGTTCTGGTAGATATACATGTAAGTCTCCCAGAGTCACTAGCAGGTCGCCATCAGGTATGCAATTAAAAACCAACTGAATAGCAGACAAGTGGTACCAGTATATAGGATGGTCGGATGACAGTGGTATGTAAAAACAGGTACTAAACAGCCATTGAGCAGACAAAGTAATTTTTACACAGAGTAATTCAAAATCACCATAATTCGGTAACTTCACCTTATCAGAATCGAAATCAGAGTTCACAGAGATAAGGACTCCTCCTCGTCTTTGCAGAGGACGGTCCGCTCTAAAAGTGCAGGTCTATTGTGAATCTGTTTGTTTCTTATGCATGTACATTTGGAGAGAGGAGGTGTTCTTTGTTGAAGGTACACATGATTTTTTTGATATTATTTTCTCTAAAGATTCATTGATGCCAAATGATGCTAGTGTCTAGTATTCTATTGTATAGGTCTACAAGTTTATTTGTTATGGTATTTGGGAGTTTTTTAAGTATTTGATCATTTCCGGTGGTAGTTCCTGTAAGGCTGTCGATAAAAGATTTTAGTTTTATTGAAATTGAATTATTTGCACTAGGTTTAATGATTTTAAGGGTTTGTGCTTCTGATTTGTTTGTGTTGTTAGTAATATGTATTTTGTGGAATTTCACTTTCAATAGTTCCCTTTCAATAATTTAAGTTGCACTTCTTTGATATTTGCAGAATCTTTATCCCACTTATATCTTTATTTTAAACAATTTAAACAATCCTTTTTGATTCTTTCATTCTTTACATGTTCACAAAGGTGGGCGAATTAATACAATATTCCATTGTGGACTTTGTTCGTCCTGACAAGATACATCCAAAGATCGTTTTTCTCCCGAGAAATTAACCTTTTATAACTACTTCCGGCACTATAATTTGTGCGTATAGATCAGCCCCTATTATTATTAAATCTATACGGCGAGGTCTATCTAAATCGGGATCAGCTAACGATAATTCCTTCCAATCTTGTTTATTTATATTTGCTTTCTCTTCGGGATTTTGTATTAGTTTCAGTAAAATAAATGCAATAACGATTATAATTTTTGAATTTGTCTTCGTAATAGGCAACATAAAGATGTGTTTTGATATAAACTTATTTGTAGATAATACAATATACCACGAATCTCACTATAAAACCTGATTTCGGAAAATTTTTTTTTTTGTGCCCATTTTCGGATTTTATTGTGCTCTGTGAACCATTATCAATCATAGCTCTATATATTTCAAACTTCCCATCTTTACCTTTAATTGGATCATAAGCTATAGCCAATATCGCTTGTTCAGAAATAATGCATGTATGAATGTATTCTCTTCTAATGTGTAATCTGCTAAGGTAGTTTCCATAGCAATACGAGCTTTTAAAATGACTGAAGCATTTTTGCGGATAATGTCGTTTCAAATACATACTCAAAACTCAAACTCAATTTTATATTTGCGTCCACTCTCTCCCGAGGACTCAATGCTTTAAATTTGTAACAATATATTATTTGATGCCTGGGAATTTTGCACATCGTTTGTGCCATTTTTAAACACCTTTTCTTTCTGAACTGTATTAAAAATTTCATGATATCTCCCAGTGTCTGAATTTCATTTGATTTTTAAACATTGCTTGCTTATCATTGTCGAGCCTCTTTTTAAATGATGATGTGCGCAAAAATGCAATCTGACTTTTTGGTAAAATTGGCTTTGAATCGCATAATATAATTAGACTCTTTAATGGACTCAATGATAATTATGATAATTCTTATAAATTCTCGTTACTACTTCCCAAGCTGCTTTAGAATTATTTCCAGAACCCAGCAATAAATGGGAAACAACATTTATTGCTTCCCCTTTATAGTACTTTTAAGGTATCTCAGCTTTAACTGTGCACTTGCTCCCCAAAGAGCCCGAAAAAATAGTCTCTATCCTTGAAAGTTCCAAAGACGGCTCCGCTAGGGCTTAGGTTCTGCTCCAATAAGTTTGTAATTTTTTCATCTGTTATGAAAGAGTTTCAACTTTCCTTTAATAGACTTAATTAAATGTTTGGTTTAAGTATATCTCTACTTCGATGGAACATTTAAGCTTGCCATCGGGCTCTTTTTTGGCGATATTTCTTATTTTCAGAACTTTGTGACTCTAAGGCTCCTAATCATTTTCTTTAGAATCTTTATGTTATTTATTTTTAGTCACTCTAATCTGATTTTCAATCAGGATTGCATTTTCGTTGGACGACATTGTTTTTATTTTTGAATCGATCCCATTATATTAATATTTCTAATATACTCGTATAGTCAAATAGTTTTTATATTTTAAGTATTGAGTTGTCCCGTCAGTTGACTACGGACAACGCTGAGAATTTTGTGATTAAAACTTTTTATTAAACTGCTTTTTTCGGATATGAGCTTAAAACTAATTCTGTAGCACAAAAATCTGAAATAAGCTGTGTGTTGTTTACATAATTTGGGAGCGGAATCGCTCGAATGGGATTTTGTTTGTTTTCAATATTTAAGGGCGAGGTCGAGCCTTCTACAAGGTGCAATTCAAAAGTTCCAGGACTTTTATTAAGAAACGAATATTATTTGTTTTTTTTTTTAAATTTATTGGTCGCTGTGTTTGACACCTAATAAAAAAAATATTTTTGAAGAAAATTATGCTGTCGCGAATTCTGCTGCTTAGTCTATTGAAGTCGCCAATATTGCTACTATGTATATGTATTCATATATTTTATGTATGTTTTTGTATATATATCATACATCCATCAAATGTACATATATATTCATAAATAAACATATTTACACATACATAAATACACATATTTATGAATATATTTTCATCCATCCGTTTCATCTATTCAAAATATAAAATAAGCTAAATTTCGAAAATATCTCCGATGTTTTTTTGTACCCATTCTGCCTATACGAGAAAACGAAAAATCGAAATTGTCCGTTTCGTCGAACTTCTTGACGAAGCCCAGAAGAACAAAAGTGCGCCGACTGCATTTTCCTCACGCAGACTAATTAAACGGTCCAGACCGACTATAGTCGTCAGTCGGTAAGTAATAACAGCATAGAGCAAGTCCGGGCTGTCTTCGGCTCCAAGAAAAGTTAACATTCCGACTCCGTCCGCCTTCACTTCAGTCACCACCAGGTTTCTGCCAAAAATTTCAAGCCACAATCCGGCCAACTATATTAATAAGTGAACCATCTTATCCGGATGCGTAGGAAATTCTTAATCAGGCACTTGTTGCAAATCCTAAGAAGTTCTGTCACTTCAATATTGACCGTCTCCTCCTGACCAAACGTCGCATCAAGATCGAAGCCTTAGCGTTCATCTTCGTATCCGGTTTTCTTTTTTAATTTTCTTAGAAGGTTTCCTGATCTTCCTCTAGCTGTTCCACTCTCTTAGGGGAGTTCGCAGATTTATGTGCAGATTGGCGCAGATATCCTCCCTTCCATAATCCTAGGCGGCTCCCTTCTTAATATATGTGGACTGACGCAGATACTCTCAGTTCCATAATCCTAGGCGGCTCGCTTTCTACTATTTGTGGATCACTTCTGCGTTTTTGGGTTGATTCTTTAGGTTGACTGAAAAACCCAACAAACACAAGATCCGTATTCGCCTTCACCACGCACATTGCGATCATTCAAGCTCAAAGTCTTGGAAACCTTCTCATTAAGCTTTTAGAGGTGGAGGATCTACCAAACCGACCGGTAGACCGACCAGTTGTGGAATGCGAGTCCAGTTTCGTCCGCACTACCTCTAGGAATAAAGATTTAAGATATTTTGTCACACTTCCCTTTAATGCTGAATGGGTAATCGAATTCATCTCCCAGCAGCGAAGACCGAAGTGGCACCTATCAAAATAGTTTTTCTACCTCGCTTTGAGCTCTGCACGTAGAATTATGTACAGTACTGATACCTTCCGTTCCGAAGTACGTCTACTCCTAGAGCGATTCTACTATTGTTTTGACATGGCCAAAAAACATCCTTGTTCTTGGACGATATTCGTCGCTTAAAAAGTTGCCAAGATCTCCGAAAGCCCTGTTGAAGTGATCTGGGAGCATGTCAGTTCCAAGTTCCATTCTTCCGACCTTGCTTGCCGAGGAGTGTCAGCACACGACTTGCGGGATAGCAAGCTGTGGTGGCAAGGACCTGAATGTATGAGAGCGGTTCGAGAGCTCTGGCCACACAACTCAATTGACATAGGCAATACTGATTTGGAGAAGCGGCCAGCCAAGCAATGTCTTCTGGCTGTCTCCATTCAAGACAACTTCCTCGTTCGCTTGTCTAGCTTCCACAAAGTCGTCTGAGTAACAGCAGTCATATATCGTTTTTTTAATCGATGCAAAAAGCCGGATGCTGAAATTTCGTCCCAATTTCGAGATGAGAGGCGCAAGATCACCTTATCCGGCTTACTCAACGATTCGATTTTCAAGCGAATTTAATTGTCTGCTTTTCAAGAGACCCATTCCAAAGTCTAGTCCTTTAGCTATCCTGACATTGACTTAAAAGGAATCCTCAGACCATGTGGATGTGTGAAGACGTCGGAGTCCTTGTATCACAACGAACGACATACGATCATTCTTTTATACTGTGCCAACTTAAGACTCCTCCTTGCTTCTTCACTCATAAAATCTCGTTGCATGGAGGGGATCAACTTATGATGGAGCTCATTCGATTCAGTTTCGATCAAGTTTTCACCGACAATGAAAAACGTTCGTGGGGGCCTCCAATGTGCTAACTCAAGACTTCTTGGAGACTACCAGGTCCACTAAAAACAACATAAGATCAATCACCCGGTGCTCCACATATGGGTAGCCTTTGGGAAGCAGGGATTAAGAGTTTCAAAACTCTTTTCTACAAGGCCACTTCTTCCTAAAAATATACTTCCGAAGAGCTTTCAGCTCTCCTATCCAAGATCGAAGCCTGTGTAAATTCAAGACCTCTTTCCGAGGACCTTACTGATTTAGCACTGACGCCAGCTGAGCATGAGAGGAACTCCGATACGGCCTCAATCATCAATAAATGGCAGCGTTTCGAGTCTCAGGATCAGCAGTTCTGCTTGCGCTTGAAGCACGAATACCTAAAGAAGCTGCACAAACGAAATAAATGGCAATCTCCCAATAGGAACATGCAGCAGAATAATATTGTTGCCATCAAAGACGACAAACTTCCTTCTAATGATTGGCGCTTCGAAAGGGTAACTAAAGATTACCCAGGCGAAGATGAACTTGTTCGTGTGTATGTATGTATGTGGAGTGTTTCGTCTGTAGTGACCTCGTCACTTGCAGACGAACAATTAGTAAACCACTGACCAAACTGGTGCTCCTTCCTCTTAAATCCTAGTCCTGGTCAAAATGCTCAACCTACGTGTTCGTCATATCCTGTTATTTAGTCATCCTTCATAATAACATCCAACATTCTTCTTTATCATCCACAAGCATTTTTTTAACAATGGCTCCACATCCAAAGAATGTCAATATCCCGACCTCGCAATTTTGGAGAGTTTTTTGCGGTTGAGTCTCCCGAGTAGCCCACGCGTTGCGGGAATGCAATCGCTTCCTCCAGCTGAGCGCAGATAAGAGGCTTCGCGCGGCAATATATAACCGCTACTGCCCGAACTGTTTGGCCCACCAACACTCTGGAGGAAGTAGCCGGTCCACGGACACTTGCCGTGTGTGCCAAGGAACAAGAACATCACATATTGCTGCACCTGGATGCTGGAGGCCTCAGTCAGCGAAAAAACTGCAAATAAGTAGAGGGCCCTAAGGCAAAGGACGACGGTTAACCAGCCAAGAGGCGCTATTTTTGCCGTTCTTGGGGTCTCCACCTCATCGCTCATCCAAAAAAAAAGCGTAAACGTGCTTACGTTGGGGTCTGTTCGGGTAGAAACGGGCGTCAAAACGTTCGCCACCCTAGCTTTAGGATCCGTGCTCGCTCCACAGCGAGCTTTGAATCGCATAATATAATTAGACTCTTTAATGGACTCAATGATAATTATGATAATTCTTATAAATTCTCGTTACTACTTCCCAAGCTGCTTTAGAATTATTTCCAGAACCCAGCAATAAATGGGAAACAACATTTATTGCTTCCCCTTTTATAGTACTTTTAAGGTATCTCAGCTTTAACTGTGCACTTGCTCCCTAAAGAGCCCGAAAAAATAGTCTCTATCCTTGAAAGTTCCAAAGACGGCTCCGCTAGGGCTTAGGTTCTGCTCCAATAAATTTGTAATTTTTTCATCTGTAATGAAAGAGTTTCAACTTTCCTTTAATAGACTTAATTAAATGTTTGGTTTAAGTATATCTCTACTTCGATGGAACACTTAAGCTTGCCATCGGGCTCTTTTTTGGCGATATTTCTTATTTTCAGAACTTTGTGACTCTAAGGCTCCTAATCATTTTCTTTAGAATCTTTATGTTATTTATTTTTAGTCACTCTAATCTGATTTTCAATCAGGATTGCATTTTCGTTGGACGACATTGTTTTTATTTTTGAATCGATCCCATTATATTAATATTTCTAATATACTCGTATAGTCAAATAGTTTTTATATTTTAAGTATTGAGTTGTCCCGTCAGTTGACTACGGACAACGCTGAGAATTTTGTGATTAAAACTTTTTATTAAACTGCTTTTTTCGGATATGAGCTTAAAACTAATTCTGTAGCACAAAAATCTGAAATAAGCTGTGTGTTGTTTACATAATTTGGGAGCGGAATCGCTCGAATGGGATTTTGTTTGTTTTCAATATTTAAGGGCGAGGTCGAGCCTTCTACAAGGTGCAATTCAAAAGTTCCAGGACTTTTATTAAGAAACGAATATTATTTGTTTTTTTTTTTAAATTTATTGGTCGCTGTGTTTGACACCTAATAAAAAAAATATTTTTGAAGAAAATTATGCTGTCGCGAATTCTGCTGCTTAGTCTATTGAAGTCGCCAATATTGCTACTATGTATATGTATTCATATATTTTATGTATGTTTTTGTATATATATCATACATCCATCAAATGTACATATATATTCATAAATAAACATATTTACACATACATAAATACACATATTTATGAATATATTTTCATCCATCCGTTTCATCTATTCAAAATATAAAATAAGCTAAATTTCGAAAATATCTCCGATGTTTTTTTGTACCCATTCTGCCTATACGAGAAAACGAAAAATCGAAATTGTCCGTTTCGTCGAACTTCTTGACGAAGCCCAGAAGAACAAAAGTGCGCCGACTGCATTTTCCTCACGCAGACTAATTAAACGGTCCAGACCGACTATAGTCGTCAGTCGGTAAGTAATAACAGCATAGAGCAAGTCCGGGCTGTCTTCGGCTCCAAGAAAAGTTAACATTCCGACTCCGTCCGCCTTCACTTCAGTCACCACCAGGTTTCTGCCAAAAATTTCAAGCCACAATCCGGCCAACTATATTAATAAGTGAACCATCTTATCCGGATGCGTAGGAAATTCTTAATCAGGCACTTGTTGCAAATCCTAAGAAGTTCTGTCACTTCAATATTGACCGTCTCCTCCTGACCAAACGTCGCATCAAGATCGAAGCCTTAGCGTTCATCTTCGTATCCGGTTTTCTTTTTTAATTTTCTTAGAAGGTTTCCTGATCTTCCTCTAGCTGTTCCACTCTCTTAGGGGAGTTCGCAGATTTATGTGCAGATTGACGCAGATATCCTCCCTTCCATAATCCTAGGCGGCTCCCTTCTTAATATATGTGGACTGACGCAGATACTCTCAGTTCCATAATCCTAGGCGGCTCGCTTTCTACTATTTGTGGATCACTTCTGCGTTTTTGGGTTGATTCTTTAGGTTGACTGAAAAACCCAACAAACACAAGATCCGTATTCGCCTTCACCACGCACATTGCGATCATTCAAGCTCAAAGTCTTGGAAACCTTCTCATTAAGCTTTTAGAGGTGGAGGATCTACCAAACCGACGGGTAGACCGACCAGTTGTGGAATGCGAGTCCAGTTTCGTCCGCACTACCTCTAGGAATAAAGATTTAAGATATTTTGTCACACTTCCCTTTAATGCTGAATGGGTAATCGAATTCATCTCCCAGCAGCGAAGACCGAAGTGGCACCTATCAAAATAGTTTTTCTACCTCGCTTTGAGCTCTGCACGTAGAATTATGTACAGTACTGATACCTTCCGTTCCGAAGTACGTCTACTCCTAGAGCGATTCTACTATTGTTTTGACATGGCCAAAAAACATCCTTGTTCTTGGACGATATTCGTCGCTTAAAAAGTTGCCAAGATCTCCGAAAGCCCTGTTGAAGTGATCTGGGAGCATGTCAGTTCCAAGTTCCATTCTTCCGACCTTGCTTGCCGAGGAGTGTCAGCACACGACTTGCGGGATAGCAAGCTGTGGTGGCAAGGACCTGAATGTATGAGAGCGGTTCGAGAGCTCTGGCCACACAACTCAATTGACATAGGCAATACTGATTTGGAGAAGCGGCCAGCCAAGCAATGTCTTCTGGCTGTCTCCATTCAAGACAACTTCCTCGTTCGCTTGTCTAGCTTCCACAAAGTCGTCTGAGTAACAGCAGTCATATATCGTTTTTTTAATCGATGCAAAAAGCCGGATGCTGAAATTTCGTCCCAATTTCGAGATGAGAGGCGCAAGATCACCTTATCCGGCTTACTCAACGATTCGATTTTCAAGCGAATTTAATTGTCTGCTTTTCAAGAGACCCATTCCAAAGTCTAGTCCTTTAGCTATCCTGACATTGACTTAAAAGGAATCCTCAGACCATGTGGATGTGTGAAGACGTCGGAGTCCTTGTATCACAACGAACGACATACGATCATTCTTTTATACTGTGCCAACTTAAGACTCCTCCTTGCTTCTTCACTCATAAAATCTCGTTGCATGGAGGGGATCAACTTATGATGGAGCTCATTCGATTCAGTTTCGATCAAGTTTTCACCGACAATGAAAAACGTTCGTGGGGGCCTCCAATGTGCTAACTCAAGACTTCTTGGAGACTACCAGGTCCACTAAAAACAACATAAGATCAATCACCCGGTGCTCCACATATGGGTAGCCTTTGGGAAGCAGGGATTAAGAGTTTCAAAACTCTTTTCTACAAGGCCACTTCTTCCTAAAAATATACTTCCGAAGAGCTTTCAGCTCTCCTATCCAAGATCGAAGCCTGTGTAAATTCAAGACCTCTTTCCGAGGACCTTACTGATTTAGCACTGACGCCAGCTGAGCATGAGAGGAACTCCGATACGGCCTCAATCATCAATAAATGGCAGCGTTTCGAGTCTCAGGATCAGCAGTTCTGCTTGCGCTTGAAGCACGAATACCTAAAGAAGCTGCACAAACGAAATAAATGGCAATCTCCCAATAGGAACATGCAGCAGAATAATATTGTTGCCATCAAAGACGACAAACTTCCTTCTAATGATTGGCGCTTCGAAAGGGTAACTAAAGATTACCCAGGCGAAGATGAACTTGTTCGTGTGTATGTATGTATGTGGAGTGTTTCGTCTGTAGTGACCTCGTCACTTGCAGACGAACAATTAGTAAACCACTGACCAAACTGGTGCTCCTTCCTCTTAAATCCTAGTCCTGGTCAAAATGCTCAACCTACGTGTTCGTCATATCCTGTTATTTAGTCATCCTTCATAATAACATCCAACATTCTTCTTTATCATCCACAAGCATTTTTTTAACAATGGCTCCACATCCAAAGAATGTCAATATCCCGACCTCGCAATTTTGGAGAGTTTTTTGCGGTTGAGTCTCCCGAGTAGCCCACGCGTTGCGGGAATGCAATCGCTTCCTCCAGCTGAGCGCAGATAAGAGGCTTCGCGCGGCAATATATAACCGCTACTGCCCGAACTGTTTGGCCCAGCAACACTCTGGAGGAAGTAGCCGGTCCACGGACACTTGCCGTGTGTGCCAAGGAACAAGAACATCACATATTGCTGCACCTGGATGCTGGAGGCCTCAGTCAGCGAAAAAACTGCAAATAAGTAGAGGGCCCTAAGGCAAAGGACGACGGTTAACCAGCCTAGAGGCGCTATTTTTGCCGTTCCTGGGGTCTCCACCTCATCGCTCATCCAAAAAAAAAGCGTAAACGTGCTTACGTTGGGGTCTGTTCGGGTAGAAACGGGCGTCAAAACGTTCGCCACCCTAGCTTTAGGATCCGTGCTCGCTCCACAGCCGCATAAATGCCTCCATGGCCACTGCGTTTGGCCTTCCAGTCGCCGAGGCCCAGCTCCAAGTCTGCACTCCCAAGGAGGCATTCCTCAGCATGACACCGGCTAATGAGTTGGTACTAGATGTGAAGTTTTAACATCAAATGGCCCTATAACGTTGAACATCTTGATTATGTTAACCAGCAATAGTATTTTTTAAAACAAACGAACCATTTTATGTACACAGTTTTTATAATATTTATGATATGCTAGGCAATTGTTTACGCACAATCAGTTATAAATTACAAAAATGGTACACAGTAATAGTAGTAGTGATAAAACATACAAATTAATTACTTCATTGTCGAGAAGTAACCAAAATTTGTATATCCAAAAGAGACCAGAACCAATTAAAAACTAAGGGCAGGATTAAATAAAATAAATCGATTTTTAATTGTTTCGATTAAATCACCTAAATCAGGATGAAATTTTAAAGTTGAAAGGTTTATTAAATAAATTTTAAAATCTTCAATTTAAAGAAAGAGATAAACTAACATTTACAAATACCCCAAGCTCCCCAATTTATTCATAACAGTACCCACTTACTCAAACGCACAGACACCGATCAGTTCTTTTTCATACCACACAGGTAGACTCCAAACTCTTCAACTCCAAGTAAGAGATGCTTCATACGTTGTCCGTGACAACATTTTCATTCTAGAAATCTGGTTGTATGTGCTCAGCTGGGATCAACACTTGCCAAGTTATCTCGAAAATAAATGGTGATGGTGAACACGAATGGGATTTCCAAAATGACCGTGATCTTCTAGGCGACATTCGTATCCCCAGGTGAGTATAATTCTGTGCAAAGGAGTTCACCCAGTACCATTGGTTCTTTGTTGCATCTTCGATGCAAAGCGCATATGGTGCAGCAATATACAGTCGCGTAGAAATAATCGTAATGAAATAATCCTACTTCCACTCATCTCCTTGCCGCGAATACCAGAGCTGCGCCTATAAAAATAGTAGCTCTACCTCACTGCTCGTACAATCATACATAGCACTTATTCCTTCCCTTCCGAAGTCATCCTGCATCTACTTTTGGACCGACTCTAAGATTGTTTTCGCATGATGCCACAGCTGTGGCCGACGTCTACGAGAAAATCCTCCAACCCGGTGTCGTTCTTTTTCTTTACTATTTTCTTTCAACCACATCAACCCCAGTCATAAGTTATTTATGTATAGTTATAAAGTTCAGAAAAAATTTTTATCTGATATATTATTTATTTTTTTAACAATTTATCAATGATCTACTAACTATCTATACAATGTAACTACTCTTAAAGGAATTCAAAAATTTTCGATTTATTAACATTAGGAAGAGGCTATAATTTTTACATATAGTGCGAAAGGATCGTGTTCAGTGTGATTGGATCTGCGAAACCGGAACGACTTAGTTATTCTATGAGGAACGGAAAAGATATAATTCCATTTAATCGCGGCAAGCTCAATCTGAAACATATATTACCGATATTGGAAATACTGTTGACGACATCATTTTAGCTAAATTGACTAATTATTTGCATTCTACTTCGACAGACTCAAATAAACTGGCACCTTTTAATTTAGACAACGGGAGTTATTCAGACCTTAAATACAATTCTATTACCCATTTTAAAAACAACAATTAGCTGAATATGAGTTTCATCCTTCCTCATTCTAATTAGATTTCCCGTTTGTCCGAACCGTTTTTCGCGGCTTCAATTATAGCCCGATCCTCCCAATTTAAACAATAACACAAATAAGCTTGGTCCATGTAAAGTAAAAATCATCTCCGGCACGCCGAATTTAAATATAGAGTTGCATAATTCGGCCTAGAATTTCATCATCCATTTTCTGACTCCCTTAACATCAGAAAATAGGAATCTCTTTGACAACATTGAGGATAATCTCTCTTAATCCGAGGCTTCAAGATTCTTAAGAAACTCAAATCAGAATTCAGTCTGAAACTTAGAAAAAAGAGAAAAAGAGAGAAACGAAATTGACAAATTGAATGGTGATAAGAGCATAGTTAATAAGTGAAATTATTGAGAATAAATATATTTAAAAAAAAAAAAATTTTTTTAAAATATGTTTTCACATATAAAAATTAAGTTTATATGTGTGTATAAGATGGACGACGATATGTTTTTCCCAGAAACGGGTTGTGATATTGTCACAGTTTTTTTACTTGATTTTTCCGAAAATGCTTTATTCCGATAAAGCAACATGTTCTGACTAAATAATATATGAACTGGCGTTGGGACTTTATTTCTTTTTATTAAAAATGGTGATTTTTTGATATGAACAGAATTCTAATGTACAATACATGCTTGTTTTAATAGTCAAGAAGTACAAAAAGGCATACCCTTTATGACGTTCTACATTTTATTAGACCTCTTGGCTTCTTTCGCCAATTGTGGTTCAGTTTCAAATAATGGTTTCGAAAATTATGGCTTCTGAATCTAGAGAATACTTCTAGGATTCCTCCCAAAATATCTTACTCCTTCCTCGCATGCAAAGCGGCCGTCGATACGCTTTCCGAGCTGAAAATACTACAATTTATTATCAACGAAGAGGACTCGATTAAACTGCATGCTTTTTCTGACGCTTCAATAAAGGCATATTCGGTTGCTGTTGCTTGCAGACTTTTGAAGCAAAAAACGGAATCTATTCTTTTTTAATAATGCAAAGACAAGGCTAGTACCGCTAAAACAACAATAGTGACAGACTACTTGAGCTGAAACTCTTCTTAATTTTATCAGTCAGTCTTTTTTTTAAATTAAATTGAGCCGCTTTTGTAAAAAATTATTTAGTTTCTGTGGAGATATTCACTATGGTCTTAAAAAGTCTTCCATTTTTATAAACTTTATGGGAAAGCAATCCAAAGAATACCTAAGCATTTTAGTCCTGGTCAACTTAGTACAGCTTTGTTTTTGGATAATAAAAAAGGCTCTGCGGTGAATTTTGCGGTGTGGACGAGTTATGCCTATGATATTTACATTCAACGCCAAATATAGTGCAGGAACATAAAATAATTTTATACTCTCACTATTCACTAAAATGGATAAACTGCACACAAAAGTATTTTTACCCTAGGTGAATGTGTCGCATACCATAAACATATGAGGATCACTTGTATCAGGATCTGTGTTCCAGAAAAGAATCTTCCCAACATTTGCAAAAATTATCGGCGTAAATATTTTTTACTATTAACAATGAATTTTGGCTATGATTACATGTATTTATTTTTAATTACCGACCTCTTACAAAAATAATTTAGAATTATTATAATATTAAAGAAATTTATTTGCATGCGTAATTTGAATAATTTTTTTCTTTATTTTCAGTTTTAAATAAGCTCTAACTTGTGATGTGTTAATTGAATTCTCCACCTCCTGAATTCGAAGAGGCATTTTTTACCGATTGTCAATTTAAGATTTGTTCGCTGCATCTCGATGTATCATAATAAGGAATTTAATATGGAATTTCTTATACGCTTGCTCAGTTTAGTTGCAATATCCTATACTTTCAATTCGTTTCATGTATTCCTAGCATTTTACAGGAGAAGTTTAACAGTAATATATTCGAGCGAAGCCAATGTTTATATAAGCTTCCAGTTCCAGAAGCAATGGCGGTTTCTATTGCTTAAAAGTCAGGCCTGCTTCTTTTTATTATGAACAGGATTATGAACATATCCCAAAGCTTTTAGTCACAAATCCGCAAGCTATAGCATTTTCAGTAGGCCGAATTTTTTTGACATTTTGTTAATGTGTTCTGGTCTTCATAAAAGTGGCTCTGAGCAAACTTTATCTTTCTGTCAAAAAAAGTGCAAGTTATAGCATTCTCGATCATTCAGTTAGCTAAAGCACAAAGTTGGCCGATCAGTATGATCCGATCCTCAAAAAATGGCCTCTGGTCTTATTTCAACTGTCATGTTAGCAAAAACATGGAACTTATAGCTTTCCCGAATTTTCAGTTAGCTACGCCGTATTGTCTGCGGATCCGAATTAAATTTTCTTATTGGGCTCAGATACTCATTGAAGTTTTTTTTTTTTTTTTTTTTTTATTTTTATTTAAAATCTGTCCGAATGGACAATCATTAAATGATTTGGCGGTGACCTTAACTAAAGGGGGTACAAGGAATGTACATAATATGAGTCTGACTTAGGTGTCTATTGTTGGGGGAGATCAAGCGGGTGTTTCCTTTTCAGGCGTCTTTGGGATTGGCTGTTTTCTAGGAGCTTGATGGCCAGGTGGTTGGGGTGATTGTCCAGTCTTTTTCTATATCTTTCACTGTGTCTGGTGATCTCCTCGGCTACCGAAGGAATTCCAAGCTCTTTGTGGATTATTGCGTTCTCGTGGTACGGATGAGCGTTAGATAATATTCTCAGACATTTATTCTGAAACCGCTGTATTCTGATGCGGTTGGAATAGCTTGCCGTGCCCCACAACAGAATCCCATAGGTCCAGATTGGCTTCAGCACTACTTTGTATGTGAGTAGTTTGAATTTTTCCCTGAGCTTGGATCTTCTGCCCAGGAGCCAGTGAAGTTGCCTGAGTCGTAGGTCGGCCTGGTTGCGCTTGTTGATTAGGTGTGGACGCCATGTGAGCCTGCGGTCCAGGGTCAGCCCTAGATATTTGGGAGTGTCATTCGTTGGAATGGTTTCCCCGTTGAGTGTGACGGGGGGGCAATAAAGCAAAGGTTGTATGGGAGGATTTCTCCGCGTTTACCACGATGTTCCATCGTTTCAGCCATGGATCTAGAGCATCCAGTTGTGTTTGTATGATGGCTGATGCATCCTGCGGATTCTTGGCGGAGGCTAGGAACGCGGTGTCGTCCGCGTATGTAGCTACTGTGAGGTTCCGAGAGGGGGTGATGGGAAGGTCCGCTGTGTAGAGTGTGTATAAGATGGGTCCAAGAACACTGCCTTGAGGTACTCCTGCTCTTATAGGCCTAGGCGTGCTGATTGATGATCCGCATCTCACTCGGAATTCTCTTTCCTCTATGTACGACTTGAGGAAGGCGAAGTGGGAACTTGGAAGGTTGGTTTTAATTTTGAACAGGAGTCCAGGGTGCCAGACTCTGTCAAACGCCTGTTTAACATCCAGCATAACGGCGCAGCAGTACTTCTTCTTTTCGAAGGCCTCTAGTATGCACTCAACAAGCCGGTGGCATTGCTCTGGTGTTCCATGAAGGCGTCTGAATCCAAACTGGTGATCAGGGATCAGTCCGGCCTCGTCCAACACTGGCAGTACTCTACGCAAAAATACTCTTTCAAGTATTTTGGAGAGGATTGCCAGCAAACTAATCGGACGATACGATGCTAGATTGGCTTCAGGTTTTCCAGGCTTGAGGAGGACAATTATTTCCGCACGCTTCCACACTTTCGGGAAGTACCCTAGACGGAGGCAGCTGTTAAAGATGTTAGCCAGCCTTTGGGAACAGATTAGGGGCAACATTTTCAGTGCTGTTGCATCAATTCGGTCAGGACCTGGTGACTTGCCATTTTTTAAGGAGGCGATCTCCTGCACAATCTCCTCTGGTTCGACGGGCTGTATTGGCGTGCCAGGAGCACTTGGGCTCTCTACGAACCTTATGATGGCAGCTCTCTCTTCGGCAGTGCATCTATCGAAAGGTGAGAAAGCACTATGTAAATGGTCGGCAAAGGCTTCTGCTCTTTCGATCTCAGACCGACACCAGGACCCGTCCACTTTGCGCACGGGTGATATCTTCTTAGCAGGTCTTTTAATGTGCCTCGTGACATTCCACAGATTGTGCTGCGGGTCTCCAGGTTCCAGCTCCTTGAGGAATCTATGGAAGGAGTCCTGCCGTAGGATGGTTAGCTTGTCCTTCAGTTCCTTGGTGGCACGATTAAGTGCTGTCTTGTCCCTGGGATTGCGCGATGAAAACCAGACTCTTCTGAGGCGCCTTTTTCGGCCACGAGGGCCGCGATTTCAGGAGACCACAAGTGCAAGTCTCTTTCAGGTGTTCTCGGGGTAGACGGAGGAGGTGGGTTCGCAAACTCAGCAGCATTGTGCATCTCTCTGGTTAAGTTTTCGATGGCCGCATCTATGTTGCTTGGTGTGGAAAGAGGGGGATCTGAGTTCAGGGAGGAAAGCATCCAAAACGTAAACTTGGGGGTATTTGTGTGTTTCCCAGTGAGTCTTCTAGGCGGGGTTTTTCTGAGGACGGGGATGTTTAGGAGCAAGTTTACTGCGCTGTGGTCGGATAGCAGTTTATCATAGCTTGAGCATGTTATTTTAGAGTGTCCTATGCCCTTGGAGACGGCGAAGTCCAGAAGATCCGGCTGCTTTGAAGGGTCGGAAGGCCAGTGTGTGGGTTCTCCAGTGGAATGGCAGTCCAGACTCTTCCGCTGCAGGTACTTGTAAAGCTTAATGCCTTTGGGGTTGTTTGTGCGGGACCCCCACCAGGAGTGTTTGGCGTTAAAGTCTCCGGCTGCTATAAAACGAGGTCCAAGGGACTCGAAGAAGTCCTGAAGGTGGGTCTCGGTTATCGAGTGTCTGGGTGGGAAGTAAACCGCACCAATGGTGATATCTCCCTGTGGGCTAGAAATCCTGGTCACGGCGCACTGAGCCCATTCCTCCTGAAACGCGGGAAGTTCCGTATACTGAATGCCACTCCTGATGAGCATAGCTGCTCCTCCGCGTGCTCTGCCAGATGGATGGTTGGCATGTAACAGATCGTATCCGCTAATTTTAAAGTAGGATCTGGGACAAAAGTGGGATTCCGAAACTAGAAGAACATCAATATTGTCTGTTTTCATGAGATGCTCTACTTCGGCTTTGCTCTTCTGCAAGCCGTTTGCGTTCCAAAAAACTATATTAAGCCTTATTTGCATTACTTTCTGTTGAGGAAGGGAGCTATAAACTGCGTCATCTGCGAGAACATCTGCGAAAGCATCTGTGGGATCAACCTTTCCATCATCCTCTCAATCGTTCCTTCCATGCGGGCAAACATCGTTTCAAGCTGGTTGAGATTTGGGGCTTCGGGAGTGGTTTGAGGGGTTTGTTGGTGATTCCTTGGCTGTGTTGCATGGTTTCCAAGAAGTGCGTCCCTGTAGCTCGTACCATTGATGACAGTTGGTATTTGGATGAGAGGTGGTTTGTTGCTGCTCTCAACGGGTCTGGCTTTAGGAGATAGCTGTGCCTTTGCCTTTTTGTAGGCAGGGCATCCTCTGTACAACGCAGGGTGATCAGCTTGACAATGTAAACAGCAAGCTTTCTCGGCATCTTTTTTGGTGCATGACCTAGAGTCGTGAGAATCACCACATTTCACGCAGCGATGTTCCAGGAAACAGTAGCGCTGGGTGTGTCCGAATCCTTGGCATCTGAAACATTGTGGAACATCGTTGAACTTCAGTGGGGGCTCAACGGTGACGACTGACCTGCAAATCCTCTTTATTTTCAATACCTCTGTGTTGTTGCTCGCTGGTTCTAGGTTGACAAAAAATATCCCCAGTGGTTGTTTGGATTTCCTGCCGATGGGATTGTGCAGATCCCTCACAGTATGGCCGTATTTGTGGAGTTCTTCCTTAATTTCAGTCTGGTCCGTTGAGTGGTGAAGTCCCTTGATGACCGCCCTGTATGCTCTCTCATCCTTTGGTTGGAAGGTGCGGTGCCTTTTGTTATGTGCCACGAGGTGCTGGCGTAGGGCTGTGTAGGACTCCTTATCTGGCATCATTATGCGTACATTATTATTTCTCACCGTTTTGTATGAGAAGTCGTTTTGGGAACCCACGAGAGTCGTTATCATTTTGACAATCTCGGTAATGTCGGTCACGTCTGGGATGTAGATCGGGGGAGGCTTGAGGGTTTTCGGGGTCGGGTTCGATTTCTCTACTGTTTTGGATGCCACTGCCTCTGCAGCAGGTTTGGGTTCGTCATGTTCTTCGTCATCTTCTTTGCTTGAGAGGGGGCAAAGAAGTTGTTTGCCAGCTTCCTATGCAGAGCTGCGCTGGTGCTAGGCGTGACGTCTGGCTCCTCTCCCTGCCTTTTAGGCGCGGGCTTACGCTTGATCTCCCCGGGCTCCGAGTCAGATGATCTCGAGCTTGAATCGCTGCTCGAGCTGCACTTCCCTGTTTTGAGAGCCTTTTTGCAGGGCGTTGTTTTTCCAAGCTTGGCGGTCCGCGCGGGGGCTTGCCAATCCATGCTGTAGGTTGTGGACGATTGAGTGGGGGGAGGGGGAACTAGGCACCGTTGGCCGGTGTGCCAACCGTTCTTTGCTTCTGCTGAGTTGTACACAGAATTTGGTAGGCAGCAGATGACGCTAACTCTGGAATGTGCGTTAGAGTTTGTAGCAGACCGTTAGGTTCGCAAGTTGAACCAATCAGACGCTATGTGACAGTTTCGGAATAGTGGGAGTAAAGGCACGATAAGAAACTTGCTGTCGATCCGCAGGTACGTCTGCACTCTTTGAGTGTTAGATCGCAACTGAAGGAGACTATTTTGAAGGCGACCAATAAATTTAAAAAAAAAACAAATAATATTCGTTTTTTAATAAAAGTCCTGGAACTTTTGAATTGCACCTTGGAGGTATTTTATAGATGGCCTTTGCTCCTCATAAAAGTGGCTCTGGGCTTATTTCAACTTTAATCAGTAAAAAAATGCAAATTAAAGCATATCGGATCGTTAAGTTATATGTCAGCTATAGGATATAGTCAACTACTCTTGACCTTATACTCGTACTCCGTTCAAAGAAAAACAATTTCTCAAAATTTTCAGAATTTTCAATTTTGGGGTGAAAATCATTCATTTTGTGACCAAATTCAGATATAAATAATTTTTTAATGCAAATCAACCACTCCATTCGCCATTGACAATGACATATACTGTTAATAAATCACATTGCGTTACAATGCTGATCTACGAGCAAGAGACATTTTTGGAAAATTTCACCACAGTGAATGAGATACAACTGCTCCAAAAACCTCAGCATCATAAGGGCTCACAGACACAAGCAATTCGTCACCTATGTCGACGACCGCCCACTTTTCTAATAAAAATCACATACTACCACGAATCGTAAAGGGTAAACATGGGTTCGTTTAGCAGGATATACAAGATTAAATAAAAATTTTTTATCTTTTTTTTAATCTTCCTCAACAAAGCCAAGGCATTTTTTTGATTAAAAGTACATTTTTCGCTAAAATAAAGACAGTGATCGCAATTGACACAAAATTTAGTTTTCCTGCTGCTTTAAATCGGAATAAAACTACTTCTTGAGACATCTTGGCGCCCAGGTCACTCATACTATTTATTAATGTTGTGTCGTTCGTGAACGAACGAACTAAATTGAACTACTCACCAAACTGAACGAACGAACTAGGTCTGTCTTTATAGTTCAATATAGTTCGTTAGTTTAATTTAGTTCACTTAGTTCAATATAGTTCATTTAGTTCAATATAGTTCACTTAGTTCAATATAGTTCACTTAGTTCAATATAGTTCACTTAGTTCACGTCGTTCATTTTGATCTCTTACCCCGATAGTTCGTTCGTTGTTCACTTAGTTCGATAGGTCGGTCTTAGTTCATTTAGTTCGAAAGTTCGCTTATCCAATATGCTGATTAATTTTCGCATACATTTAAAACTACGGTTTCCAAGTTTGCGCGTAATATGGCTTAAAAACGAAAGCAAAGCAAAGTTTGGAATTTCTTTGATTCAGTGGATGAGAAGAGTGCTAAATGCAAATACTGCAAAACTGTGCTTAGTGTGTCTGGTGGATCGCAAGGAAACTTATCGCGTCACCTTAAAAATAAGCACCCAGTAGCTTTTGAAGAAACAAAGAGCCAAACCAATGAAAGCCGACAGGAAGCAAATGTAAACATAATATTTTGATTTATTTATTTAAGTAGGCTTACTATATTCTTGATTTTTTTTAACATAGACTCAGATAATTGGACCCCAACAGCAAGTAATAACTTCGTTCATTCAACGACCACCGGCTGCCGGGAAAGCTGAGAAAATTGATAGGCAACTAGTTCGTATGATTGAAAAAGGTCATCATGCATTGCGAATTGTAGAAGAGCCTGATTTCAAGCAGCTCATACATGATGAGTCTAATTGCCCACTCGAAAAACGCTGTCCAACGTGCTTCTTCCAAAGCTTCGGGACGAAATTTTTGGTAGCGTCAAAGTAAAAATGGAGATGGCATCTGCAGTTTGTTTGACAACGGATGGTGGGACCTCTCTTGCAAATGAAAGTTATATTGCTGTTACAGCTCATTTTATTGAGAGTGAGGCGACTGTTATGAGCTATGATTGCATGCGTGGTGGTCAAAATCTGTGCGCATTTTTACAAAAAATAGCAGAAAGATGGAGTATAGAGAACAAAATATCTGCTGTGGTTTCCGATAATGCTGCAAATATTGTCAATGCCATTAAAACGGGAAATTGGCCACATATACCATGTTTTGCACATAGCTTGACTTAATTGTGCAAAAAGGACTCCGCGAAACCAGCGGTGTACAAAACAAAGTCAAATTGATTGTGGAGTTTTTCAATCGTAGCACTTTCGGCCTTAAGAAGCTGAAGTCAACTCAAACCTAATTGAACTTGACCGATCGCAAATTGATTCAAGATGTGTCAACTCGTTGGAACTCAACTTTCAAAATGCTAGAAAGGCTTGTTGTGTTGAAAGATGCTCTTATATTAACACTTTCTAATCTGCGTCCTGAATTAAACATATCTCAGAATGAGTGGGCGATAGTAGAAGAGTTACTGCCTATATTTAAACCATTCATGGAGGTAACAGAAGAAATATCAGCAGAAATGAAAGAAATTGTATGCGCATCTATATTCTTACAGCCTTAAGACTATGCCTTATGGCTACATCAGTTCCTTGCGAACGCCTATTGTCAAGTGCTGGGGAAATCATCCGAAAAAGACGGATGCTACTAAAACCTAATAAAGTGGAAAATCCAATGTTCCTACATATCAACATCTAGATGGATCACAGGTTATACCTGTAATAATATATACCTATAAAATATAATTTTATCATATTTTATTGAAAATGTTCCCTAATAAAGTTCTCTATTCTCTTTTCAGAAATCAAATTATTGCTTTAAAATTACTATATTATCTGTTTGTAAACTCTTTATTATTTCTTATTTTTATGATGTATAAGTGTTTTTGACATAAATTGAATAAATAATTTTAATTTTCAATGACAGCATCGTATGAAATAAATTCCTAACATTTTTTTTTTTTGAAGCATCTTTAAGCAAGTTTAAAAAATGAACGATTGAACTAAATGAACGACCTAGTTCATTGATTTTAAACGAACGAACGAACTTATTCTTCAAATTGAACTAGGATTACCCAACACTACTATTTATATCAATATTGCGGTAAGCTGGATATTTTTGCCAAGTGGAACTTTTCCGAAGCGTATTTATAGAGAAGCTGTTAACTTAAAAAAAAAAATATATAAAACCCTAGAGGCGAATAGTACGACACTCTAAACAGCTCAATCCACAAAGATCCATTTCTGCGTGTTCCTGAAAGGATTTGGTGCGTTTGTGAACCAAACAGAAGCAAAAAACGCGAATAGCGATAGACCTAACGGTAAATTGAAAGAATCAAGCATAAAAATATAACATTGACGGAATCTTAAAGCGAAAATCAGAAATTTATATGAAGAAAATTTGAAGAAAAACAAGAATTGAAGTAAGACGATCTACTTGTATGCTATTTCAGGGCTAACTCCAATTACGGCGATGATTGTCTATCCCGTAGCCGTATTCACGAGTGGTTTAAACGTTTTCAAGAGGGACGGGAGGACTTGGAAGACGACGAACGTTCGGTCCGGCCAAAAGATGTTATGAACGAAAAAATCACGGAAATTGTGCGTGAATTCATTAAAAAAGAGCCGAAATCATCGCTTAAATATATGGAATCGGAATTATCAATATTCAGGCAGAAGGAGACTATTTTGAAGGCGACCAATAAATTTAAAAAAAAAATAAATAATATTCGTTTTTTAATAAAAGTCCTGGAACTTTTGAATTGCACCTTGGAGGTATTTTATAGATGGCCTTTGCTCCTCATAAAAGTGGCTCTGGGCTTATTTCAACTTTAATCAGTAAAAAAATGCAAATTAAAGCATATCGGATCGTTAAGTTATATGGCAGCTATAGGATATAGTCAACTACTCTTGACCTTATACTCGTACTGCGTTCAAAGAAAAACAATTTCTCAAAATTTTCAGAATTTTCAATTTTGGGGTGAAAATCATTCATTTTGTGACCAAATTCAGATATAAATAATTTTTTAATGCAAATCAACCACTCCATTCGCCATTGACAATGACATATACTGTTAATAAATCACATTGCGTTACAATGCTGATCTACGAGCAAGAGACATTTTTGGAAAATTTCACCACAGTGAATGAGATACAACTGCTCCAAAAACCTCAGCATCATAAGGGCTCACAGACACAAGCAATTCGTCACCTATGTCGACGACCGCCCACTTTTCTAATAAAAATCACATACTACCACGAATCGTAAAGGGTAAACATGGGTTCGTTTAGCAGGATATACAAGATTAAATAAAAATTTTTTATCTTTTTTTTAATCTTCCTCAACAAAGCCAAGGCATTTTTTTGATTAAAAGTACATTTTTCGCTAAAATAAAGACAGTGATCGCAATTGACACAAAATTTAGTTTTCCTGCTGCTTTAAATCGGAATAAAACTACTTCTTGAGACATCTTGGCGCCCAGGTCACTCATACTATTTATTAATGTTGTGTCGTTCGTGAACGAACGAACTAAATTGAACTACTCACCAAACTGAACGAACGAACTAGGTCTGTCTTTATAGTTCAATATAGTTCGTTAGTTTAATTTAGTTCACTTAGTTCAATATAGTTCATTTAGTTCAATATAGTTCACTTAGTTCAATATAGTTCACTTAGTTCAATATAGTTCACTTAGTTCACGTCGTTCATTTTGATCTCTTACCCCGATAGTTCGTTCGTTGTTCACTTAGTTCGATAGGTCGGTCTTAGTTCATTTAGTTCGAAAGTTCGCTTATCCAATATGCTGATTAATTTTCGCATACATTTAAAACTACGGTTTCCAAGTTTGCGCGTAATATGGCTTAAAAACGAAAGCAAAGCAAAGTTTGGAATTTCTTTGATTCAGTGGATGAGAAGAGTGCTAAATGCAAATACTGCAAAACTGTGCTTAGTGTGTCTGGTGGATCGCAAGGAAACTTATCGCGTCACCTTAAAAATAAGCACCCAGTAGCTTTTGAAGAAACAAAGAGCCAAACCAATGAAAGCCGACAGGAAGCAAATGTAAACATAATATTTTGATTTATTTATTTAAGTAGGCTTACTATATTCTTGATTTTTTTTAACATAGACTCAGATAATTGGACCCCAACAGCAAGTAATAACTTCGTTCATTCAACGACCACCGGCTGCCGGGAAAGCTGAGAAAATTGATAGGCAACTAGTTCGTATGATTGAAAAAGGTCATCATGCATTGCGAATTGTAGAAGAGCCTGATTTCAAGCAGCTCATACATGATGAGTCTAATTGCCCACTCGAAAAACGCTGTCCAACGTGCTTCTTCCAAAGCTTCGGGACGAAATTTTTGGTAGCGTCAAAGTAAAAATGGAGATGGCATCTGCAGTTTGTTTGACAACGGATGGTGGGACCTCTCTTGCAAATGAAAGTTATATTGCTGTTACAGCTCATTTTATTGAGAGTGAGGCGACTGTTATGAGCTATGATTGCATGCGTGGTGGTCAAAATCTGTGCGCATTTTTACAAAAAATAGCAGAAAGATGGAGTATAGAGAACAAAATATCTGCTGTGGTTTCCGATAATGCTGCAAAAATTGTCAATGCCATTAAAACGGGAAATTGGCCACATATACCATGTTTTGCACATAGCTTGACTTAATTGTGCAAAAAGGACTCCGCGAAACCAGCGGTGTACAAAACAAAGTCAAATTGATTGTGGAGTTTTTCAATCGTAGCACTTTCGGCCTTAAGAAGCTGAAGTCAACTCAAACCTAATTGAACTTGACCGATCGCAAATTGATTCAAGATGTGTCAACTCGTTGGAACTCAACTTTCAAAATGCTAGAAAGGCTTGTTGTGTTGAAAGATGCTCTTATATTAACACTTTCTAATCTGCGTCCTGAATTAAACATATCTCAGAATGAGTGGGCGATAGTAGAAGAGTTACTGCCTATATTTAAACCATTCATGGAGGTAACAGAAGAAATATCAGCAGAAATGAAAGAAATTGTATGCGCATCTATATTCTTACAGCCTTAAGACTATGCCTTATGGCTACATCAGTTCCTTGCGAACGCCTATTGTCAAGTGCTGGGGAAATCATCCGAAAAAGACGGATGCTACTAAAACCTAATAAAGTGGAAAATCCAATGTTCCTACATATCAACATCTAGATGGATCACAGGTTATACCTGTAATAATATATACCTATAAAATATAATTTTATCATATTTTATTGAAAATGTTCCCTAATAAAGTTCTCTATTCTCTTTTCAGAAATCAAATTATTGCTTTAAAATTACTATATTATCTGTTTGTAAACTCTTTATTATTTCTTATTTTTATGATGTATAAGTGTTTTTGACATAAATTGAATAAATAATTTTAATTTTCAATGACAGCATCGTATGAAATAAATTCCTAACATTTTTTTTTTTTTTTGAAGCATCTTTAAGCAAGTTTAAAAAATGAACGATTGAACTAAATGAACGACCTAGTTCATTGATTTTAAACGAACGAACGAACTTATTCTTCAAATTGAACTAGGATTACCCAACACTACTATTTATATCAATATTGCGGTAAGCTGGATATTTTTGCCAAGTGGAACTTTTCCGAAGCGTATTTATAGAGAAGCTGTTAACTTAAAAAAAAAAATATATAAAACCCTAGAGGCGAATAGTACGACACTCTAAACAGCTCAATCCACAAAGATCCATTTCTGCGTGTTCCTGAAAGGATTTGGTGCGTTTGTGAACCAAACAGAAGCAAAAAACGCGAATAGCGATAGACCTAACGGTAAATTGAAAGAATCAAGCATAAAAATATAACATTGACGGAATCTTAAAGCGAAAATCAGAAATTTATATGAAGAAAATTTGAAGAAAAACAAGAATTGAAGTAAGACGATCTACTTGTATGCTAGTTCAGGGCTAACTCCAATTACAATTTTTTTAAACTCTGCGAAATTTGTCAACCCTGGCGTTAGTGTTTTTTTATTGTTGACAATCACGAAAGAGTGGGTTTTTTGTCGGAAACCCCAAAAGATAACATGCGAATTCTTCTTTTTATAGACAAACCAAGTACCGACGCGGCTATAACTTATTCTCGTTACACTCATCCCAGCCGACCAGAATCAGCCGAGTACTATCTTATGTTATGCGTATCCACAACCGAATGAATTCGTTAATTGCTACAATTTGCCACAGCTTATATAAAGGGGGCTGGAGGTAAGCTGGAAAGACTTTCTCAAAATAAATGTTTATATTATTCCGTTTGTTAAAGGGAAAGCCAACCAAAATACACTATTGATTTTTTCGCCAATCCACCGGGAGCCTCTGCTATGTACCGTATAATCTATGATTGGGGATAGAAAATCCACTCTAAAATGGACACTATAATGTTCACCCTACCTAGCTTTCGAGGATGCATTGAAGACGAGCCTATTAATCCGCGACAGCCTGGTTTTTTTTTATCAGCCATGTTAGTTATTTAATATGGATGATGTTATGAATTTATTTTGGATGCGAGCTTGATTAATACACAATAACTTTAAAAAAACAACATAGCAACAATAGTTAAAAGAACGAAAACTAATAATGTATGCTAAGGCACAGCGGCTAATTACGCTTCTAGTCTATAAACAGCGGAAGATAATGTAGATGTTAACATGTAGTGAATTAATTTTGGAAAGCAAAACAAAACATGTGTTTCTCCCATTATGGTGCTTAAAAGGGCTGCAGATGATGTTCATAATATGGTAGGTATAATTGCAAACTATTCAATAAAGAAGAAATCAATTGGAGTCGATTTATAATTCACTGAGCAAAAAGCATGCATATTTATGAAAGGCAAATAAGAGTTTGCTTATATTTTGTCCTGAAAATTGATCCAGATTTTGTAAAGGCCTAACCTAATTACCAAATATTCGGTAATGTAGTCAATTCATGAGATGCAAAAGCATATTGCTTAAACTGATTTGACGGATACAAAACACCAGAGTGTGTAATGGTCAATGTTCATAGCTGGAGAAGTATGGACTCGGGTCTACTCACTTCTCCTACTCGGACCTTGGGTTTGGGAAGGGATAGCGGACGGAATCCTCTAGTGCCTCAGTTCTTCGGCGTGCGTTGTTGCTACCTGTCCTACCCACGTATACATAAAGTAAATTGTATATGATTCCTACTGAGACTTCTATTCAACGTATCAAAAAAATTTAACAAAAGGAGGAAATACAAAAAACTGGAAACAAACACACTGAAGCTATCATCTTCAGGGCGAGATCTCAGGTGTTGACCGACGCTCGTAGTCTCTATCTTCCCAACCATAATCTACTTTTTCTAAAGACGGTTTTTTTTCGTTAAGTTGGAAGCGCTTTCCTTAGATACGACGCCTAAAATTAGCGCGATCTGCCAACCAGTTTGTTTGCAGCATGTGTTAAAATCAGTCGACCGACAGTCCTGCGATTTTCTTTTACGACCTATATCGAGTCGAAACGAATACAACAAAGTGGTAACTTGAGTTTTGAAAACAAAAAAAGTCACATGGGGCTAAATCCGGTGAATACGGTGGGTAATCGGTAGTATTGAACGAGTTTTTGGTCTCAAAATCGTTCACAAGTACAGTTTGGTGCGATGGCACGTCAGGTCTTTTGGAAAAAGCCAAGTATTGACGCGTGTCATTCCCAAATTATCCGTCAAAATCAAACGAGCTGTTTCACGGCTGATGTTTATCTTATGTGCTATCTCTCTAAAACTCGCATGACGATTTTCGAGCACGATTTCCTTCACTTTTATGTTATCGTCTGTGTTAGACGTCGAAGGACGACCGGAACGAGGAATGTCTTCGACGGTTTCTCGTTTAATTTACAAAAATTCAATTTGTATTGTAATGGCTGGAACTTGCAATTGCTTTTTTTGTTTATCTTTTGTTTTACAGGATAATGTACATATTTGTATATTAATAATTTTAACTTATTTAGTGATTTTAATTTAAAATTTTGAGACAGTTAGGGGTATCTAGGAGAGCTCAATGCACTTTAAATTGGTGTTAGTTTTTTCAAAAGTGGCATAGTCCGTCGCCGATTGGATTTAAAGGGAATAAGAAATGAGGTTAGACTTTACTCACCGTTTTACCATTTTCATTTATTTCCTTCTCCTACGATGGAAGGTCTTCCACCGCAGTGAGGAGTATGATAAGGATATTGTTTTACCTTAAGGAAATAAAATTTTTATTATTTATTTTATTCCCTAACCTTAATATTTTTTATTTTACTAGATTGCACTCATCCGTCTTCCTCGGGCGAATTTTTTTTTTACCATGGACTCTAAAATTAGCGTTTTCTAGGTGTGAAGTTAATTACTTAGTTCTCACTATTCCCGGAGCCGAATGGCTCAATGTTTGCCTCTGTTTATTACCTCTTATTCGGTTGTTTTTTAGATGGGCCGACACGGTAATGTTGCACTCTGCCCAAAAATTGGGTTTTTTTTTTGTGATTTCGTTCTTTGGGAACTACATTTGAAACACACATGACAGATTCGCCACTTTCCCTTTTTTTCAGGGTTTCATCTGACCAAGGGCCAGAGCGGCGTTATCGAACCGTTCATCTGGGTGACAAGCGAATTCCGCTGCTCAGCGGACTGGTCCGACCACTGTGGTTACCATTGCGATCTGCCTGATTGATTGTTCTTTTCCAGGCACAAAAGCCTTTGCTTGAAGGTTCGAGTGTGGCTAAGTTAGCAAGGTGTCTTTACCCCGTGTGGTTATGAGTTTTTGGATATTTTCGCCCCCAATAGGACGCCCTGCAAAAGGCGGGCCATTACTAGTGCCAGGAACAATCAACAGTTAAATGCGACTATTGTAACGGTGACCATAAATTGAACTATCCTTACAGCCCAAGTTGGAAGAGCTTTCTCAGTATACGATTTAAAAACAATAGCCTGACACAATGGCCTGAAGATGGACCCGCCGCGGACCTAATAGGTCACTCCCACGTTTACATTTTGAGTCTAACGAGCTTCCCGAGGTCGTACGGTTGAAGGTGCTACCCCTGCTAGCATTCGCAGTATGGGGGCGCCCTCAAGTTTCTCAAAATAGGAATCAAGATCTGTTTACAATAGAGGAAATTAAAAACCTAACTGTTAAGTAAAGAAACAAAAATGATCTTATAAATTGCCAAAAAAAAAAACAGACCAGTTTAAGGTGATTACATTGTTAGCTTGCAAATGCTTAATATTGTATATTGGTTGATCAAGTGGTGATCGTGACGTAGAATGCCAGAGGTGTAAGAAGCAAGAAAGACAATTTAATTTTATTCTCAAACATGAAATCGATATTTTTGTTTTACCGAACCTTGGCTGATTAGCTTCATCAAAATAAAAAAATCCCATCTGCCGCTGTTATAGGTAAAGTAGCAAAAATTATATCAGTATTTCTTTACTTTTTCTTCCAAACGCTAGAGTCATCGAATCCATAGGTATTTAAATCATATGCCCAACAGGAACTCAGACGGCTATGTTGTTTTGCTATTTCCCTTTTCTATTCGAAACAAAAACTTAAAATTAACCTGCGTTTTTAAGGAAATATTAACTGCAATTTTATATTATCGTGGACGTTAATTGTCGTTGCGAAGTTAGGGATATATAAGAGCCAATACCTACGGTAATAAACAGGACCCTTAAAGCTAATCTCAGGGTCCATTTCTCTCACGACTACACTTATATCTAATCTATTGCTATTACAAAGAATGTCCCACTTCTTAGTACCTGGGTTATGTACAGTTTAGCTTCAGACCACATATCATTTAAACCATCCTCCACACTTCAAAAGCTGTTAAGTCGTTTTATTTTGATATTAAGATGACTAATTTGACAAAACTTAAGAGAAGTATTATAACTTCTTATTGCGTCGATGGTCTTTTGGAAGGATCATGCGATTAGTGAACCGAATGATCTGAATATTAACTGAATAGTTCAGTGTGCTAACGTTGTGCTTGGTTTGTAACGACCGTTGACTTCTTTTCCCTATTGGATTCTCTTATGTTCTGCCTTTATCAGCATTATTTGCTATTCCTTGTACATTTTGCATCTCATCTCTAGCGCTGTACTCTTTGCTTCTTGTTTTCAAATTTCGGCGTTGTGCTTAGCCATTATATCTTAGGTGCTGAAAATGGTGCTTAACTAAAGACAGATCCTGGAAGAAAAATTCATAGACAATTGAAGTTATTATAAGGGGCGAACTGATAACAGATTCCGTTAAATGAAAATCAGGTCAACAGGCTCATTAACAGACAAAGGAGAGACAAAAGGAAGAAACGTAGACCCAAGATGCCTTAATAAACAAATCAATTAATTTTGAATATATTAATAATGAAATTTTTGTCACATAAAAACATAAAAGTGATTCATACGTACAGTTCTAAAAAACTGTTTTATAAAATCTGGGCTAGTGTCAACTATTATTTTATAAATTTCCTTTTGACGTATTGCTCGCAAAACTTGGCGATAGGAGTCCGGGCTGGCTTGCCTTATATACATTTCAGTTTTTGTCTCACTTGTAGAGTGCATCAGATTAAAGAGTCCTTTAAGAAATATAAATAATATATGAATAAATAAAGTAATTTTTAAGAAATTAAATTAATTTTTATTATTGTTCTCAACCATACCCAGGGCCAGATTAAGAGGGGCCCACTACGCCGCTGCAATGAGCCCCCCAAGATAACAAGAACCTTGTTTGTTTCTCTTGACGGGCCTTAATACGTGTCCCGGCCCCAGGGCCACCAACTCGGCCCTGTCTTAACTCGGCCCTGAAAATAGCTTACATATCAAAAATATATAGTTTGCTTATTTATTTATTTATATACATTAAAAAAATGTCTAATCTTGGTCATTGCGCCTGTTAATCCAATGATTAAATATTAAAAGAACTTGTTAAGCTACGGGTATATTGACCAATTGCGTTATTTTAAGGATTACCTTCCGAATCGATTGCTATGTTATTGTCATATCTTGCACTTATACAAATTGCACGTTGAAGAAGAAGTAAGTTCAGAATATGTTTGTCTGAAACTTATATTATGGATATAAAACTGCACCGTTTATAGCTTGGTAAATTAATGGAGACAAAGCACAAAATGAAAGTAAAAAAAATCCTTAAGAGATACATTAGAAGTGGTCACCATTATTGCTGTTCCCAGAATGGCAATTAGCTAGAATGCCAGAATCTCCTGGAAAGCACATGCCACAGCGTAGTGTTTCGTCAGCGTATTATTTCATTTTCTTATATTATGACTTGAATTTATTTTTATATAGTATTGTAACTTCATATTTATTTCAATGCGGTATTCCGGGGTTGCTTCTTTATTGATGGGCCAATAGATGCCATGGAGACTTTTCTGTCGCGACTAAATGATGTTCTCATTTTAGTTGTCGTGTAGTAGTAAAAAAATTAGTTAGGATTATATTGGCTATTCGGGCTGTGTAAGCAGAGAATAATGTAAGCACACCAGTTTCTTGATAAAATTTAATTTAATTAAAATTGAACAATTATCTGCGAAATATAAATACAATAAAACTATTCTAAAAGGATTTATAATTGTTCATTTTACTTCATTTATTTTATTTAATAATACATTTTTTTAGTTTCAATTAAAATATTTTTTCTTTAATTTCCTTTTGCTTGATTATGCTATTAGCACAAAAGCATCAAAGTCAAAGTCAAAAGAAGCACTTTAAGTCAAAAATAGGGTCAGTTTAACAGGAATACAGCTAACGTTTTAAATCTTGTTGTTTAGTTTTTTGAAATAGTTTTTTGAAATATGACTGGAACCTTGAGAATCCGTGATCAAGAATTCGTGAACAACACTGTGCTTGGGCCAGGTTATGGGATCTAAAGCTTAAGCAAGGCAAGCACCGATAAAGTTATTTAAAATGAAGAGCTATGTTGAGATTATTTGATAGGGTACACCTAACGTCATTTTCAGTGGCGTAAGGCATAAGATGCGATACGAAAATAGATTTCCGGGGAGCGACAGCTCTCAGCGTAACTCCTGAAGATCGCGCTTCACCCTTTAATGGCTTTGGTGATGTCACTGCGGGTTGGCGCGGCGGCAAGCGGGATCAGTCGCAAACTAGTGGTAAACTTCTCGCAAGGTGGTTAGGATGTGATGTTATTTGGCTCATTTACTTTTGTTTTTGAGCAACAGGCTGGCTGTACGGTTGAAGGTTTCTCCTGTATGAGGCCAGATGAGAGATTCCTAACGGCAGATTCCGGCGGATCATTTTTTCAAAAGAGGCAAATCCCGGATTTTGAAGAGGTATGTTGGCCATAATATAATTTACTGGCAAATAATGACGCTGGAGCGGTGCATACAATATATTCATTTGCTGGTTGTTGTTGGGAATTTTCCGGCGTGGTGATTCACATAGGAGTTCAAGGCCCAGAATTAAAGATTCATGACATAAACTGTTGGCACGTCCCCATAGTTGGGAACCGTACGTCCAAATGGGTTATAGTACGGAGTTTTAGAGGACCATGTAGTTAAGACAGAGGCATGACCGAAAGCTCATAAACCAGTGGAGGCTACTAGCCTTAAGCTTAAGGTGTGTTCTTTTGATTTCGATGTGCCTGTTCCAGGTCGAGCCTTCGGTCGAGGTGCACTCCAAGATACGTCACTTCATTTTCATTTGGGAGCATGTTGTTGTTTAAGGTAATTGAAGGACAGTCTTGGCGATTGAGTGTGAATGTTATATGTGTACATTTTTGTTCGTTTATTTTGAATAGCCAGTCAGATAGCGACTTCTCTACGGCCACTAGATAAGAAGAGAGTTGAGTTATTGCTTTTACAGGGCATTTGGATCGACTTAAAATCGCTGTGTCGTCGCCAAACGTGGAAGTTGTTAGTAACCTGCTTGTGGGTATGTCTACTGTATAAAGGACGTACAGCTTTGGTCCAAGTAAGCTACCTTCTGGAACTTCAGCGTTTATATCTCACAGCAAAGCTTCTGTTGTAGAGATACGACTTCAGGAGTTTTTGGGTATTTTGGGGAAGCATTGGTTTAATTTTGAGTATTAATCCATCGTGCCAGACTTTGTCAAAAGCCTGAGGTACATTCAAAAATATTACAGTGCAATATTCCCGTTTTTCGAAAACAGATCGTATTTCTGGTGTTATTCGATTGACTTGTTCAATGGCTCCAACGTTAAAGATGCGTTTCAAATGTGGTAGCTCTTTTTTTTATCGCGGCCACATCCACCATTGATAGTCGTTATTCCTTAATAAAAAAAGATTGGCCAATTGAATATCATATAAATAAGGCTAATTCGTAATTGTAGGAGGTGAACACGTTTCTTGAAAGAATGTTACGAATAGATCATCAATACACTAATCAGTAGTACAGATTAATTTTCACATGTATTAAAACACATGTATTGGTGTTTACAAAATTATAAAAACTGATATGGATTTTCTAGGGTCGAAAGTGCCACGGCTCTAAAAAATTTGATTCCATCAGGATCAGGCGCACGGCATAGGTATTGAAGCCGACTTAAAGAATTTCTTACGTGGTTAATTTGACCTAGGGACATTTCGAGCATAGGCGCAGTGAGTTGAAAGTGATAATGATGGTGATTTCTCTCTCTCTCTCTCTCTCGGTATTTGACCAAATGAGTTCTGGTCGATTGAAGTATCCCAGATTCACTAGCACGTCACTATCTAATATGCGATTAAAAACCGAGTGAATGGTATACGAGTGATTCCAGAGCGTACGCAGCTCCTAAGATGGTATGTAAAAGCATGTAATAAACAGCGAGTGAGCAGCCATACCGATTTCCACACAGAGGAATTAAATATCACCAGGATTTGGTAACTCTTCAGAAGCGAAATCGGAGTCTACAGGTATAAGGATTGCTTTTCCTCTTCGCCGTCGGCCTTCTAAAAATTGTGTAACTATCTGGTAAAAATTTAAAGCTAAATATATGCGGCTTTAGATAAGTTCGGTATAGAAAATGATATAGGATGCAAAAGAGGAACTATCAGAAGTCTAGCCGCCTAGTTTTATTGTAGGTAAGAAAAATAGGTGTTGTTAGTTTTTGAAGAAGAAGATTTGAATGAAAAAGAAGATGAAAAAGATTTTGGGAGATTAACCAGCATATGCTTGATAAATTTTTTGCAGGCTTGGTAAATTTTAGTAGAAAGCAGAAATATTAATTTCCCATGTGTCAGGGGATAGCCGTGAAATAAAAATGTGTTTGCAAGGGGAATCACCTGTAGGGGTTTTGCTGTTACGGTTGGTAAGACATCAGTCCGTAACGGGGGTCCGGGCGGTGGATTTTTGTGAGTGAATTTTAAGGGGTCCATTCCCCTGGGGAATCACTTGAAGTGATACCATGGAAGACAAATTAAACAAGATTTGCACGATTGTTGTGTTGAATTCAGTTGTCGAATTTTTGTTTACCACTCCAGATCTAGGGGTAGCAAGAGATATGAGCGTTATGACGGCTGATCAGGCTGAAGAGCGATCTTGGCATAAACGGCATTCATTACAGCGGATTTTTTACGCTTGGGATACTTATTCAGCTGGAGGCAGGTAAATTGGGAATCAAGCGCAGGGGCATTTTTAGTCCCACGCATAAAATTTCTCATCTCGCTCGACATCTAGTATAAAAAAGTGGAAGCTAGCACTACGGGAATTGCCGGGAATTGCATATACAACGTTTTTACACAGGCAGCAGGTGATGCTATGTTAGGACGCAGAAATTGGCTTGGTTTTCGATTTTATAGCACAGACACCATTAAACTCCATATTAGACAAGAAATTTAAACAACAAAACTTATACAACAAATTATTACCTTAAACCACTTTTCTTAAAAGTAAGATTAGTAGATATAGAGGGATAATAGAAAGGATGCAACAAGAGCGCAAACTGATAGAAAACTGCAGAAACGAAAACAGAGGTATTTTGGGTAAATTAAAATAAATAAATTTGTCACCGAAATATATAATATACCGGAAATAAGATGAGTGTATAATTATTTTCTTTGTTAAAATAAAGGCCATTTTGTTAAAGATAAGGTAAGCAAAAGACGAAGAGCTCACAAAAAAAAAACATGATCGTTAATACCACAAGACCGTGAAAAATTGTCCAGTTTTTATACCTTTGATAATGGTATTACAATTTTGTTTCTCAGTTTGAAAGCTAGAGTCTTAGCTTTTCTGGTTCCACTGTATACTGAGGCACATCTTCTGGTTCTTTTCCTTTTCGGGATTCCTCGCCTGTTAGCTGAATTCTTGGGAAAGTAACGTGGAGTCAAATCTTAAAACTGTGGGGACACCTCCCGATCCAAAGGGCTGACCTTCCATATTGGTCATAACAATTTTTTAATAAGTTTTTTTACGTGCCCACCAAATATTAAGTATGTAGCCTGATAATCGCCTAATATAAAATCGTTGCTGACCTTCCAGTTGCACTTCCAGATTAATGAACTGCTTACGAACGTAATGTAATATATAGTATATATATATATATATATATATTTATATATATATTTATATATATATATATGTATAATATATACGTAATTAAATAGACCAGCGCCCTGCCCTACAATATGTTAGTTTTTGAGCACGGTAGGTCACGACCACTTCCAGACTCGCGAAGTGCTCCTGAAATCCCCTCCTTAGAGATATGAAATTTAAGTCTCACCAACAACAATTGGGGATCTGCATTACTAGTCCGTAACGACCTTTCTAAAATATCCCATTTAGTCGGGGCGTATTAGCCATAGAAAGTAATCCAAGCATTTTAAAGTTCCATGGTGGGATATTTGTCGATTGCGAAATCACGCTCTTGTCGCGACCTTGTATCCAGCCGGCTTAGTTGTGTAAATTTTGTAGGTGTTATGTTGGCGAGGGAGTCAACATGCCCTCTCTTTCCGGCCACAGGAAAACAACACCGACCCAGCAACAAAAAACTGAGAGCCGAGCAAATTCTCTCTCCGGCCACAGAGAGACAACACCGACCCAGCAACAAACAACTGAGAGCTGAGCAAAAATTCAACGAAGATCGCCAATACGAACTCGGACGAAGACGCATTTGGCAGAAGCATACAACTTTTGTGATAAAGAGGATCATTTCTCAGTTCATACCCCAAGCAGCTCAGTGTTTTTTTTGAAAGCTTTCCTCCCTCGGCCAAAGGATTGTAACTGGCGCAGCCGGACTACGGACAAGGGATTAACAATGCCCACTACGCTTATCGTTCTAATTCTAAACAGTTGATGAACATGTGACGGCAGTGGTGGTGGGGATTTTAGTAGGGAGTGGTGAAATGATAAATTAAATAAAAATTTATTGAAACATAATGTCGTGCAAGTGCAAATAAAACAAAACAAACCAAACAAACACCCAAAATTTTCCCTATACAAAAAATAATAAAAATAATAAAATAAAAATAAAATTAAAATTTTTACAGTGATACGATTTACTTCGTCCAAATCAAGTAAGCATGCATGTGTTTGTGGCGCAACACAAACACCTACATGCTTACTTGATTTGGCCGAAGAAACCGTTCAAGTACTTTACCACACACTATCCGAGACACATTTTCATTACAAAAACAAAAAAAATTTAAAAAAATAAGCAATACTTAAATAATGAAATAATTAAATAATAAAAATATGAGCCTGAACGACACTCGCGCTCAGCGAAAGCGCGAGCAAGACGATCGCCGGCTCTTAATTCAACGTAACAACGCGTACTTTTCTTATGTCTCCGCGACAACTTCAAACGCAGACAACGAGCGGCAAATAACCCCTAACCCAACGAACCTTCTTGTACCAACAGATCAAGAAAGAGCGCGCTCTTGCTCTCCCGCACTTCTAGCTCCGCTATCTGCAACAACAACAACTGAAGCAATACTGACAGCCCGCTCTACTTTTCCGTTGGCTGCACCCGCTCACTATTAATGAAATCAAACTTCAAACGAAAACGGAGGAAAACTACAGAAACGTTACAAACTATCTTACTGCAAACAAAACATGCTTTTACACCTACCAGCTTAAAAGTAGCAAGGGTCTACAAGTAGTACCGAAGGGCATTGAGCCTGATGTAAAGCCCGAAGAGACAACAAGTATTGCTCCCTGGCCTATACCAAGCACTAACAAGATAAGTTTTGCAAACGTTTTAAAATCAGATATGACGCCTCCAACCCAAAACTCCCAAACCTCACATGAAGAACACACAAAATTGGACACACAACAAAATTATCGGCCATCTGAGCAGCAAGAAACGAAAACTGAAGCTATGATGAAATCCTTACAACAGAGCATGATGGAATTCATGACATTTATGCGAACCACCATTCAATACATGATGCGTAATCAAAACCTTTTGATACAAATGCTTGTCTCCCAACAATCAAAATAAATAATGGCTACCTTACGCAAACTTGAGCTAGCGCAATTCCTACACGAGAAGCATATCGACGTAATGCTTCTTTCGGAAACTCATCTTACAAGCAAATATAACTTTCAAATAAGAGATTACCACTTCTATGGTACAAATCACCCCGATGGTAGAGCACATGGTGGGACCGGCATTCTAATTAGGAACCGTATGAAGCACCACTTTTACAGTTTTAAAGAGTTTGCTGAAATTCATCTTCAGGCCACATCTATCAATATACAGCTGGAGGACAATACTCACCTCACACTAGCGGCCGTATTCTAACAAAAGCTAAAAATAGCCACACGGAAGCTGACCAAATCTCTAAAACAAGAGGAAGAATACGCTCAGAGCCGATATATAGAGCAACTTTCACCAACAGGTACTAAACATAAGTCTCTGTGGAGAAGCCACCAAACTTTTCGCCTACCGACTGAAATCGTTTTGCCCATATGGAATGCCTCAGGCGGCTGGGCACGTAGTGATGTGTTTCGTCCAAAAAAAATATCTAACATAATTAAAGATAGTCTCAGCCCGAAAAAATCCCCCGGCTACGACCTTATTACCCCGGAAATGATCATCGAGCTGCCACATTCTGCAGTTCGCTACCTAACGCAGCTCTTTAATGCCATCACAAAACTTAGCTACTTTCCACAACGATGGAAGAGATCAATCATTATAATGATATCGAAGCCTGGTAAGGACCATCCTACAGACCAATAAGTCTGCTCTAAGTCTGAGAGCCGACAATATAATCCCAGCCCATCAATTTGGCTTTCGCGAAAGCCACGGAACCATTGAACAGGTGAATCGAATAACAACGGAGATAAGAACTGCATTTGAAAATCGAGAATACTGTACAGCCGTATTTCTAGACGTATCCCAAGTATTCGACAGTCTGGCTAGATGGCCTAATGTTTAAAGTTGAAACAGCTTTACCCGAAAGCACACACAAACTTCTAAAGTCATACCTATATGACAGAAAGTTTGCAAAGTTGCGGTGCAACACTGCCACTTCCACTGACTACGAAATTAAGTCTGGAGTCCTCAAGGCAGCTTTCTTGGGCCTACTTTATACCTCATCTATACTGCTGACATTCCTATAAATAGTCGCCTCACAGTGTCCACGTTTGCCGACGATACAGCTATCCTTAGCCGTTCAAGGTACCCAATCCAAGCTACAGCACAGCTGGCATTGCATCTCATAGACATTGAGAAGTGGCTCTCTGACTGCAGAATAAAAGTAAACGAAAAAAAATGCAAGCACGTGCCATTTACGCTAAACAGACAAGATTGCCCACCACTTTTGTTGAACAACATACAACTCCCGAAAGCAGATGAGGTAAGGTACCTAGGAGTACACCTAGACAGAAGACTCACATGGCGCAGGCACATTGAAGCTAAAAAAACCCATCTTAAACTCAAAGCCAACAACAACTTACACTGGCTCTCCGCTCAGCCTGGACCACAAGGTCTCACTCTATAATGCTGTATTGAAACCCATCTGGACCTGTGGCGCACAGCTATGGGGCAACGCCAGCAACAGCAATATTGACATCGTACAGCGAGCACAATCAAAGATTCTGAGAACCATCACTGGGGCACCGTGGTTCGTTTCGAATGAAAACATCCAAAGAGACTTAAATATTCCACCAGTCATCAATGTAATCACAGATCTTGTGGAAAAATATCATAGCAAGCTTTCCTCGCACCCCAACCACCTAGCGAGAAACCTAACCCAGCTCAGCAGTCGTTCCCGTCTTCGATGAAAGGACCTACCAACCCAGCGAAGAAATTTTTAGGGACGTCTAATCTCAGAATAGTTGGAAAAATAAAACAACAGTTTAGAAAAAATTTGTAATAGTTAAGATTTTCAAACTTATTGCTAGTTCTTATTCAAGAAGATTCAATAAATAAAAGCAAAGTTAAAATAAAAAAAACTCCCTTTATTTTAAAGAAGTCCAAGGCTGACGAGGTCAGTCTTATGTTAGATGAATAAAGGGTAGGCTCACCTGTAGCTAAATCTTGGCTAGAGCTATTTACGATGGCCTCATGTAGCCGTTTTCCTCGACTGCATGCTCTAAGGTTGCCCCACCATTGGTGCTTTGCATTGTAATCGCCTCCTGCTATACATTTAGGGTCCAATGCGATTAGTAGTTGGTCGAAGTCGTTTTTGGTCTAGGGCTCGTTGGGAGGAAGATACAAAGAGGCTATATTGAGGATACCACCATTCGTTGGTATATCGAGACTGGTTACCTGGGAGTCAGTTCGCATTATTGGCTTATTTTGTCTGTGGCTGATTAGAGTTTTAATAAATATTGCTGAGCCTCCCCTGGCGTTGTTACTATGGTGGTTCGCGAGAACTTGGACCGTGAAGTCTTGTACAATACAAAATTCTTTTGGATGGAAATTGTCCAGTTTTTATACCTTTGATAATGGTATTACAATTTTGTTTCTCAGTTTGAAAGCTAGAGTCTTAGCTTTTCTGGTTCCACTGTATACTGAGGCGCATCTTCTGGTTCTTTTCCTTTTCGGGATTCCTCGCCTGTTAGCTGAATTCTTGGGAAAGTTACGTGGAGACAAATCTTAAAACTGTGGGGACACCTCCCGATCCAAAGGGCTGACCTTCCATATTGGTCATAACAATTTTTTAATAAGTTTTTTTACGTGCCCCCCAAATATTAAGTATGTAGCCTGATAATCGCCTAATATAAAATCGTTGCTGACCTTCCAGTTGCACTTCCAGATTAATGAACTGCTTACGAACGTAATGTAATATATTGTATATATATTACGTATTATTGTATAATATATACGTAATATAATAGACCAGCGCCCTGCCCTACAATATGTTAGTTTTTGAGCACGGTAGGTCACGACCACTTCCAGAGTCGCGAAGTGCTCCTGAAAGCCCCTCCTTAGAGATATGAAATTTAAGTCTCACCAACAACAATTGGGGATCTGCATTACTAGTCCGTAACGACCTTTCTAAAATATCCCATTTAGTCGGGGCGTATTAGCCATAGAAAGTAATCCAAGCATTTTAAAGTTCCATGGTGGGATATTTGTCGATTGCGAAATCACGCTCTTGTCGCGACCTTGTATCCAGCCGGCTTAGTTGTGTAAATTTTGTAGGTGTTATGTTGGCGAGGGAGTCAACATGCCCTCTCTTTCCGGCCACAGGAAAACAACACCGACCCAGCAACAAAAAACTGAGAGCCGAGCAAATTCTCTCTCCGGCCACAGAGAGACAACACCGACCCAGCAACAAACAACTGAGAGCTGAGCAAAAATTCAACGAAGATCGCCAATACGAACTCGGACGAAGACGCATTTGGCAGAAGCATACAACTTTTGTGATAAAGAGGATCATTTCTCAGTTCATACCCCAAGCTGCTCAGTGTTTTTTTTTAAAGCTTTCCTCCCTCGGCCACAGGATTGTAACTGGCGCAGCCGGACTACGGACAAGGGATTAACAATGCCCACTACGCTTATCGTTCTAATTCTAAACAGTTGATGAACATGTGACGGCATGGTGGTGGGGATTTTAGTAGAGAGTGGTGAAATGATAAATTAAATAAAAATTTATTAAAACATAATGTCGTGCAAGTGCAAATAAAACAAAACAAACCAAACAAACACCCAAAATTTTCCCTATACAAAAAAGAATAAAAATAATAAAATAAAAATAAAATTAAAATTTTTACAGTGATACTCTTGTATCACTCTTGTAAAACTCTTGCGACGTCGACGCATCACTGTACATTGGCTGCCGCCAAGAGCTGATGTCGCGCCAGAGTGCCAGCGCGACGCTTGACGCCGTGTTCGCTTGCACACTGTTGAATTCTTTTTGCACACCACGCACTGCAAGAATAGAACCACTTAAAAAAAAAATAAAATTTTTTTTTAAATAAATAAAAGCAATACAATTAATTCAAGAAATGTATTATATATATGTATATAAAAAGAAAAAAAATAAGTTCAAGTACTTTACCACACACTATCCGAGACACATTTTCATTACAAAAACAAAAAAAAATTTAAAAAAATAGACAATACTTAAATAATGAAATAATTAAATAATAAAAATATGAGCCTGAACGACACTCGCGCTCAGCGAAAGCGCGAGCCGGCTCTTAATTCAACGTAACAACGCGTACTTTTCTTATGTCTCCGCGACAAGAAAGAGCGCGCTCTTGCTCTCCCGCACTTCTAGCTCCGCTATCTGCAACAACAACAACTGAAGCAATACTGACAGCCCGCTCTAGTTTTCCGTTGGCTGCACCCGCTCACTATTAATGAAATCAAACTTCAAACGAAAACGGAGGAAAACTACAGAAACGTTACAAACTATCTTACTGCAAACAAAACATGCTTTTACACCTACCAGCTTAAAAGTAGCAAGGGTCTACAAGTAGTACCGAAGGGCATTGAGCCTGATGTAAAGCCCGAAGAGACAACAAGTATTGCTCCCTGGCCTATACCAAGCACTAACAAGATAAGTTTTGCAAACGTTTTAAAATCAGGTATGACGCCTCCAACCCAAAACTCCCAAACCTCACATGAAGAACACACAAAATTGGACACACAACAAAATTATCGGCCATCTGAGCAGCAAGAAACGAAAACTGAAGCTATGATGAAATCCTTACAACAGAGCATGATGGAATTCATGACATTTATGCGAACCACCATTCAATACATGATGCGTAATCAAAACCTTTTGATACAAATGCTTGTCTCCCAACAATCAAAATAAATAATGGCTACCTTACGCAAACTTGAGCTAGCGCAATTCCTACACGAGAAGCATATCGACGTAATGCTTCTTTCGGAAACTCATCTTACAAGCAAATATAACTTTCAAATAAGAGATTACCACTTCTATGGTACAAATCACCCCGATGGTAGAGCACATGGTGGGACCGGCATTCTAATTAGGAACCGTATGAAGCACCACTTTTACAGTTTTAAAGAGTTTGCTGAAATTCATCTTCAGGCCACATCTATCAATATACAGCTGGAGGACAATACTCACCTCACACTAGCGGCCGTATTCTAACAAAAGCTAAAAATAGCCACACGGAAGCTGACCAAATCTCTAAAACAAGAGGAAGAATACGCTCAGAGCCGATATATAGAGCAACTTTCACCAACAGGTACTAAACATAAGTCTCTGTGGAGAAGCCACCAAACTTTTCGCCTACCGACTGAAATCGTTTTGCCCATATGGAATGCCTCAGGCGGCTGGGCACGTAGTGATGTGTTTCGTCCAAAAAAAATATCTAACATAATTAAAGATAGTCTCAGCCCGAAAAAATCCCCCGGCTACGACCTTATTACCCCGGAAATGATCATCGAGCTGCCACATTCTGCAGTTCGCTACCTAACGCAGCTCTTTAATGCCATCACAAAACTTAGCTACTTTCCACAACGATGGAAGAGATCAATCATTATAATGATATCGAAGCCTGGTAAGGACCATCCTACAGACCAATAAGTCTGCTCTAAGTCTGAGAGCCGACAATATAATCCCAGCCCATCAATTTGGCTTTCGCGAAAGCCACGGAACCATTGAACAGGTGAATCGAATAACAACGGAGATAAGAACTGCATTTGAAAATCGAGAATACTGTACAGCCGTATTTCTAGACGTATCCCAAGTATTCGACAGTCTGGCTAGATGGCCTAATGTTTAAAGTTGAAACAGCTTTACCCGAAAGCACACACAAACTTCTAAAGTCATACCTATATGACAGAAAGTTTGCAAAGTTGCGGTGCAACACTGCCACTTCCACTGACTACGAAATTAAGTCTGGAGTCCTCAAGGCAGCTTTCTTGGGCCTACTTTATACCTCATCTATACTGCTGACATTCCTATAAATAGTCGCCTCACAGTGTCCACGTTTGCCGACGATACAGCTATCCTTAGCCGTTCAAGGTACCCAATCCAAGCTACAGCACAGCTGGCATTGCATCTCATAGACATTGAGAAGTGGCTCTCTGACTGCAGAATAAAAGTAAACGAAAAAAAATGCAAGCACGTGCCATTTACGCTAAACAGACAAGATTGCCCACCACTTTTGTTGAACAACATACAACTCCCGAAAGCAGATGAGGTAAGGTACCTAGGAGTACACCTAGACAGAAGACTCACATGGCGCAGGCACATTGAAGCTAAAAAAACCCATCTTAAACTCAAAGCCAACAACAACTTACACTGGCTCTCCGCTCAGCCTGGACCACAAGGTCTCACTCTATAATGCTGTATTGAAACCCATCTGGACCTGTGGCGCACAGCTATGGGGCAACGCCAGCAACAGCAATATTGACATCGTACAGCGAGCACAATCAAAGATTCTGAGAACCATCACTGGGGCACCGTGGTTCGTTTCGAATGAAAACATCCAAAGAGACTTAAATATTCCACCAGTCATCAATGTAATCACAGATCTTGTGGAAAAATATCATAGCAAGCTTTCCTCGCACCCCAACCACCTAGCGAGAAACCTAACCCAGCTCAGCAGTCGTTCCCGTCTTCGATGAAAGGACCTACCAACCCAGCGAAGAAATTTTTAGGGACGTCTAATCTCAGAATAGTTGGAAAAATAAAACAACAGTTTAGAAAAAATTTGTAATAGTTAAGATTTTCAAACTTATTGCTAGTTCTTATTCAAGAAGATTCAATAAATAAAAGCAAAGTTAAAATAAAAAAAACTCCCTTTATTTTAAAGAAGTCCAAGGCTGACGAGGTCAGTCTTATGTTAGATGAATAAAGGGTAGGCTCACCTGTAGCTAAATCTTGGCTAGAGCTATTTACGATGGCCTCATGTAGCCGTTTTCCTCGACTGCATGCTCTAAGGTTGCCCCACCATTGGTGCTTTGCATTGTAATCGCCTCCTGCTATACATTTAGGGTCCAATGCGATTAGTAGTTGGTCGAAGTCGTTTTTGGTCTAGGGCTCGTTGGGAGGAAGATACAAAGAGGCTATATTGAGGATACCACCATTCGTTGGTATATCGAGACTGGTTACCTGGGAGTCAGTTCGCATTATTGGCTTATTTTGTCTGTGGCTGATTAGAGTTTTAATAAATATTGCTGAGCCTCCCCTGGCGTTGTTACTATGGTGGTTCGCGAGAACTTGGACTATTTCTCGAAAAGCCTTGTTTGCTTCGATCATTTCATTGATTAGTCTAAGTAAATGATCCAATCGATCGTTTATATCCTGGATAGCCTTTTCAACAGAAGGATATTTCTTGTTAGAGCTGCAATCTTCGCCACTTACAATCGAATTTTGTTTAGCTGGAACGCTAGAGTTGTTTCGAGTACTGGTCCTTACTATGTCTGCATACGAACATCCGTTTCTGACATTCGGGGTGATCGTTACTTCTGCACGGCGGCTTTCAAACTCTCCATTTTTATTGAGGTTGGGAGATCTAATTCCTGGTTTTAATTTTTTTGTTAACTGTATTCTGACTTTGCAACCTTCAAAACTGGCAGGATGATTCTGCATGCAGTTTTCGTATGTGTACTGTTTGTTAAGCTGGGCCTCTCATTTTTTTGAGTTGGTAAGACGCGGTCCCGCACAATTTCCACAAGTTGTCTTTAAGAAACAACAATTGCGGGTGTGGCCAAAAATTTTGGCAGTTGAAACATTGAGCTATATTTTTGGTTTGAGTGGCCTTCTCTGCCGTTATCCTGTGCCTTCCAATTCGATTCACTTTAAGTGACTCGGCCACATTGGAAGTTGGCTTGAGGTTTATAAAAAACAAATTTTGCCTCGTTTTTAAATTGATAGCTTCTTCGTCAATTGGAATTTCTTGCCATCTAGGTTTCCTTAGCGAGTAGATATTTAAAACCACGAAGCCTTTATCAGTGAAACAGCGCTCAATTTCTTCCTTAAAAACTGATGAGTGTAGATTCTTCAGCACCAGCCTGTAAGGTTTCTCCTCACGGAGCTGATGGTGCCAGAACTCACATTCCAAGGCAGTCAAACTACGGACCACATTTTTAAAGGCTGTTGCATCTGACGTGTAGATTCACGAAATTCCTGCTCTAGAGGTCCGAATGATATAATATTCCGTGGGATTGCTTGATTAAGAGAGATTTCTAGAGTTCCGATGTTATTGACGTGGGGAACACATATAGGAGGTGGTTTTGCAGTTGCCGTTTGATGCGGCTGGATATTATTCGAAAATAATTCAGCGTTACTTTCAATAGCTTCCTCGAAAGTCTCCATCTCGTCAACAGGACTAATCTCCTAAGCTAAAAATGCGAAGCGATTGTTGCGAAGGCCAGTTGAGGACGAAGAAGTTTTTGTCGGAGACGCAAGGGAAGAGGTTTCTTTGCTCTTTTTCTTGTTTGAATATTCTTTATCAGAGTCGGTAGGGACCCGTTTCGTACGTCTAGGCGGGGCATGCTCTAAAAGGAGCATCCTGTTTGTGGTACCTCTTGGAAGCTATCAGCACCTAAAACTGAAATAGACTCCAACTATCTATAAGCAATCTTGGCTCGTAGCTCTGCTTTAGTGCACCCAGCGACTCCCGACATCTCGGATTCTATCGACCATACTTTCTGTTGAAGCACTTTTTTTTTTATTTCCTCGATGAAATAATAAAATTTGGTTATTTTTGCCAAAAACTAAGTTTTTTTCTATTTTTGTCGGAAAAAATTTCATTTTTTTTTTTTTTTTTCTATTAAAATTGTATATATTTACATTGCAGTCTTCTGTTACTATTTATAGTAACTTCTACTGCAGAGATTCATAATGAAAATAAAATAAAACTGATCCCTTTCTCAATGAAATTGTGACAATCGAAACTGAAACAGAAAACGAAAAGAAGCAAAACGGGGGAAAAAGATAATCGAAGTAATTGAATCCGTGGAGGCTGGCCACAACCCTAGCAGACTTGATGTCATTCCGACAGAAGGGCATGATAAGGGCTTTCATTCCACCATAAATTTTTTCTGCACAGGTTCTGCAGCAAAATCATTGCTGATATTGGTAAAGTTTTGTATGCCAAAACTGCATTTTTCCCACCAATAACAGGAAAAAAATTAATTGGCTCAAATCACTAAATCCACACGCTGAGGGTACTGTACCTGAACAGGCGAAACTTCAAGCAAAAATTGACCAAGGCTCGATCCGTTGCAAGCTCAGTGTTACCGAGGCCTGGCCCACAACCGAGCATTCTGATCTGTGAAGCTGGAGTTGGAGAGCCAGCCGTAAAGTAATAAGATGGAAGTCGAACCAGAATCCAGTAGCGCTTGACAAGGTAGAAAAGAACGCTCCTCAAGCGGCACCGAGCAAAAAGAGTGGCAACAACCATGCATGCGGATCCATTCTTGTAAAATTTAAGTCAGCCCCCTTGGTTGGCTGGCAGAAGCGTAGATCAGGGTCAGGCACCTCTGGTCCACCAAAAACGCCATGGACTTCCACGTTGGGAGTCTGTAAGCCTTGGCTCCTGCTAGCGAATCCACCCACGATCATTTCTATCTGGGTCAAAACTCTAAAAGATGATTAACACGAGCACCTTTAAACTTGGAAGCGGACTCATTAGAGCTCGCATATGTAACGATCGAGGGAATACGATATTCTCATACTTATGGGCGACGGAATCTTTTAGTTTATTAGCTCTTTGGCGTGGGGTGGATTGTTGCTACCTATCCTAACCACATCTATATAAATTAATTTATTAACATTTTTTTGGATATATTTTTTTTTTGTTTTTCTCCTTTTATAGGCTAATGTACACATATTGGAACAAATTAAATTACATATTGAGATTATTTTACGTTGTTATATTTTTTTGATGAGTGAGACATGTAAGGGTAGCTTGAAGAATTTAATGGCTTTAAATTAGTAGTATCTTTTACAAAACAAATTTGTTCTAATCTAGGGCTAATTGGATTTAAAGGGAAGGAAATTAAAACACTAAAATTTTCTACTTACTGTTTTACCAAGATTTTTTTTATTTTCTTCTCCTACAATGAAAGGCTCTTTAGGTGAGGAGAGTGCCGATGAGTTTATTTTACCTTAAGCAACAATAATTGTAGATCATAATTGGATCATAAATTGGAATAAGAGCCTAGGGGTTTAGTTAATTTAAATGTTCTTTATTTTTTTGTGATTTATAACAGTTTTCTGCTCAATTGCCCGGAAAATTTTCTCCTCCTTCTTTGTACTTCATTCCTGGCGTTAATTATCTAGTTGTTTCGATCCAAATAGCCACCTGGCCCACTGTTTCCCCCCCTGAGCGCTGGCTGTTTTTTTCTGCAAGGTAAGGTCTGCACGCCTTCATAACGCACAGAATACCCCTGTACAATCAAAAACATCCCCAGAAGTCTTTTTAACTATGGCAAAGAGGTCCAAATTTGGTCTTCAGACCACCTTAAACAATACGACCTTCGCAAACGCCCCAAAATCGGGACTTACAGGACCAAGCCCTACGACAACAACTTTGCATGCTGCCCAAACTGATCCGACCTCGAATCCCCCATCATCGACGCAACAACAAGTAGCTTTGAAACTAGGATGCATACTCTGCAGCAGCAGATGATCGAATTCATGTCCTTCATTAGGACTACCATGCAAGACCCTATGCGAAACCAAAATATCCTCATGAAGATGCTGGTATCCCAAAACTCAAAATAATTAATGGCTGTTCTACGAATCGAATTCGTGTCCTTCATGAGGACTAACATGCAAGACCTTATGCGAAACCACAATATCCTCATCAAGATGCTTGTATCCCAAAACTCAAAATAATTAGAACGCCAACGACGTTTCACTGCATAATCTTGAGATAACTCCATTCCTGCATGACAATCATATTGACGTACTGCTACTGTCAGAAACATATCTCACTTCTTTGTACAACTTTCAAATAAGTGGCTTTTTGTTCTACGGAACAAGTCCAGATGGAAAAGCACATTGCGGAACAGGTATCTTGATTAGGAACCAATCAAACACCACAACCATACCGAGTTTGGGAAAAACTACTTGCAGCCCACATCCATAAATGTACAACTAGGAAGCGGCAATCTTATCCTCGCAACGGTATATTGTTCGCCTCGTTTCAACGTTTCCGAACAACAATTTCTGGACTTCTTCAACACCCTAGGGGACCACTTCATTGCTGCAGGTGACTACAACGCAAAACACACCCACTGGAGATCATGCCTCTCCCCTAAAGGGAAACAGTTGTATAACGCCATCATAATAGCAAACAGAAAGCTTGACTGCGTCTATTCAGGCAGACCATCATACTGGCCTACTGACTTGAAAAAAATTCCTGACATGATCAACTTCGCAATAACCAAATATATCCCTCCAAACTTCATCAGTGCCGAATCTCTACTGCATCATCAATCACTCGCCAGTACTTTTAAATCTCAACTTCCTCCAACGTCCTGAGACTACAAAGCAGGCTAGCATATTAACATCAAAGAGAACAAACTGGGTCAAATACAGAAAATGCATAAGTTCACCCATTGAGCTGAACCCAATGCTAAGCTTTGATGCCAAGATTAAATCCGCAGCAAACACCCTTGAGAGAGTCTTAGCTACAGCCTCCAGAATTTCGACACCTCAAATAGAGAGTGCACCTAGCAGACCCAGGATAACAGACGCAGACATCGAGCGGCTCGTTCTTGAAAAACGACGTATGCGACGGGATTAGCAAGTTCATAGATCACCAATCGGAAAGCAAAGACTCGAAAATGCCTCGAAAATGAAACTTTCAATTTCAAACAGTAAAAACCCACTAGCTCATCCCAGTTTAACCACACCGGCAGAAACTATATCACGATTAAAAAATAATACTGGTGGATGGGCCCGCAGCGATTAAAATAGAGCTACCACATTTGCAACGCATCTTTAACGTGTGTTCCAGTCGAATCCTGCTACAAGCTCGCTTGTATTACCCACAGTAACTGACAACGACCAAGCACCACATGAGCCAATCGAATTTCAAGCTAATGAAATATCTAAAATCATAAAGGATAAACTAAATCTAAAAAGTCCCCAGGATATGATCTTATAACTCTAAAGATTATTATCGAGCTTCCATACTGTGCTGTATAAACTATTTCCTTGCTTTTTAACGCAGGCAAGGACCACTCAGTTACCTTTTCGTACAGGCCTATAAGTCTATTGTCTTGTCTCTCAAAACTGTTTAAAAAATGTCAGATGCCCCGAAAAACCCCCTACCTAAGGACACGCAATCTTATTCCTGTGCATCAGTTTGGTTTTCGAGAGAAAATTGAAACCATTGAACAAGTCAATCACATAACATCAGAAATACGACCTGCTATCGAAAAACGGGAATAATGCACTGCAATATTTTTGAATGTACCTCAGGCTTTTGACAAAGTCTGGCACGATGGATTAATACTCCACACTTAACTTAAACTTCCAGAAGGTACTTGGACCAACTCTGTACGTCCCATATACAACAGACATACCCACAAGCAGACTACTAACAACTTCTACGTTTTCCGACGACACATCATTCTTAAGTCGATCCAAATGCCCTGTACAAGCCACAACTAAACTCTCCTCTCACCTAGTGGTCCTGGAGAAGTGGTTATCTGACTGGCGAATCAAAATAAACGAATAAAAATGTAAGCATGTAACATTTAAACTCAATCGGCTTCAATCACCTTAAAAAACACCGTACTACCGAAAGCAAATGAAGTTACGTATCTCGGAGTGCACCCCGACCGACGGCTCACCTGCCGCAGGCAGATCGAAGCCAAAAGATCACATCTAAGCTTAAGGCTAGTGTCTCCACTGTCTCATCAACTCTTAGTCATTCCTTTGTCTGGACTACAGGGTCCTACTCTACAACTCCGTACTAAATCCAATTTGGACTTACGGCTCCCAACTTTGGGGAAGCGCCAGCAGTAGTAACATTGTGATCATGCAAAGGGCCCAATCAAATACCTTAACATTATATCCGTTAGAGAAGGAATAACCCATCAAAAACAAAAGTACATGAGCAAATTAATGTCAGACCCTAACCACCTTGCCAGAAGTTTACCACGAGTTTGCGATCGATTCCGCAATGACCTAGGTCCTTTTTTCCAGACCACAGTTAAAAAGACTGTTTTTTTTTTTATCATTCTTATTTTGTATTTAAAATCTGTCCGAATGGACAATCATTAAATGATTTGGGGGTGACATTGACTTAAGGGAGGTACATGGAATGTATATCTTATGAGTCTGACTTAGGTGTCTATTGGTGGGGGTGGTCAAGCGGGTGTTTCCTTTTCAGGCGTCTTAGGGATTGGCTGTTATCTAGGAGCTTGATGGCCAGTTGGTTGGGGTGGTTGTCCAGTCTTTTTGTATATCTTTCGCTGAGTCGGGTAATCTCCTCTCCTACCGAAGGAATTCCAAGCTCTTTGTGGATTATTGAGATTTCATGGTACGGATGGGCGTTAGAAAATGTTTTCAGACATTTATTCTGAAACCGCTTTATTCTGATGCGGTTGGAACAGCTTGCCGTGCCCCACAACTGAATCCCATATGTTCAGATTGGCTTCAGCACTACTTTGTAAATAAGGAGTTTGAGTTTTTCCTTCCTCGTCCAAAACTGGCAGTACTCTACGTAAAAATACTCTTTCAAATATTTTAGAGAGGATTGCCAGCAAACTAATCGGACGATACGATGCTAGATTGGCTTCAGGTTTTCCAGGCTTGAGGAGGACAATTATTTCAGCACGCTTCCACACTTTTGGGAAGTACCCTAGACAGAGGCAGCTGTTGCACATTTTTTACATTTTTAAGGGATATCGCACTTGAGGAAAATATAACCAACGTCTAAATACTAATTAGTTAGTTAGCTAGTTAGCTAGTGAGTTAGAACTATGATAGCATCCGAGAAGCAGTAGAAACAGGGGAAAAACGAAATTCAAATGAAATTGAATTGAAATTTAGAGTGTGTCTGCAGCGTCTATAATGTGTACTGTGGGGATAAGTTTACTACGTAGGCGCTGAACACGTAGAAACGATGGAGAATCCCACATTCTATAGGTACGAGCCGGTAGTATCTAGGTTAGATTCTCAGCTTAAAATTGCAATCCATTGATAAATAAATTTATTTTGATAGCCTAATAATAGGACACTCGTGTGGACGTCTTTTAATTAAAATATAATTTTTCCGGCCATACAGCATGTTTTGCCGCTCTTCAATCGAGTGCACTCAGCATTAAATAAGTAATCTAACGTCTCTGTTACCGATGTCGTCGTCGCTAATCGGCAAACTTTAAAAAATTCTTCCGTACTTTTTGTAAAAGTTATTTTAGAGCGTCAATAAAAAACTTTCCACGAAAAGAAATATTGAAGAATATATATCAACGTTAAAAGGATACACATGACGACATTAAATTACTACTGCAATATACTAATCAGAAGACACTTCACTTTCATAACAAACGGAATTGTTTTTTTCTTGCGATCATTCGATTTTGTTATTATTAAAACGATTCCATTCGCACTCGCTTTTCCGCGGTACCGTATTTGGTGTGTATAAATTATTTTATTATTTACCCAAGTAAGGTACTGTGCCCTATTTATTTATATTCCTTTTTCTTACGTTTACTGCAATTTGTACTTTTGCAATAACTCACTCTCTCCTAGTTTGCGCTCTTTTTTCCATTATCTCTTCGTTTTATCGCTCTCTTATTAAACAAGTACAGTGGTTTAAGGCTACTAGTTTGTGTAAAATTAAATATTTGTTGTCAATATATCTTTTTATATATTTTAAATATCCAATTTTTTAAAAAAAAATTTAATAATGGAATTTTATAGCATCTGCGCTATAAAATCGTGCAATAAGCCGATTTGCGCGTCCCAGCCTAGCATCCCCTGTTGGCTGTGTGAAAACGTAGTACATACTAAATGTGCCGGTTTCACCTCCTCAGTTTCGGATGCAATCTCTAGAAACGCTGGTTTCTACTTTTGCCGCAGGGGATGTCGCGCGGTTCAAAAAGAAATGCGAACGTTCATGCGGCAAACTAAAAACGGTTTCAAAGACTTGATCGGTGGTTTCCGTAAAATCAACGACCAACTCTCTGCGCTGGATTCCCAATAAGCAGCCTACACCTACTAAATGAATCTCCAAAGCGTAAAAAACCCGCTATTAGGGACTCCGTATGCACGGATATCGCTATTCAGCCTGATCAGCCGACGACCATGCAGCCGCTCATAACTCTTACCACCCCAAGAGTAGGAGTTGGAAACGCAAATGCGGTTTCTGAATTTGACTCCATAATCGAGCATAACTCGTTTGAATTACCATCCATGGTTTCATTCCTCCGGTGATTCCTCCGGCACGAGTAGAATCGAACCCCTTAAAATCCACTGTTAAGTGTAAACCACCGTCCGGACCAACGGTACGGACTGATGTCACGGTCTTACCAACCGTAACACCAAAGCACTTACAGGTCATTCTCCCCTCTAAACACATATTTATTTCACGGCTGTCCCCTGGCACCTCAGAGATTGATATCTCGGCATATATCCAGCCAAATCTAAAGCCCTTGTTAGAGTGGAGGACATTAGGAAATTTAAATATACTTACTCGAGGCTTACGTCATCTTTTAAGATACGTGTACCTTTGCTGATGTTCGATACGATCTGTTCGCCCAGCTTTTGGCCGCAGAACATATTCGTACAAAAACATCAGCCGAGTACAGTTAAAAAAAAAGTTAATAAGCCTATGGTAGTTAAACTACCAAAGCTTAAAAACCCTGTACCGTCTTCGTCTTCCGTACCTAAACCTTCATCCTCAAAAAACTAACAACATCTATCACTAAAAAAAATCAAAATATTAGGGGGCTTCGGAGTAAGCTCCCTAAACTTTATTCTGATAGTTCATCTTTTACATTCCAGATTGTAGTCTTCACAGAGACCTGGTTAAAGCCAGAGATTTTTAGCTCCGAAATTTTCCCAGACAGGTACACCAATTACAGACGGGACCGACCACTACGAAGGGGAGGAGGAGTCCTAATCTCTGTAGACTCCGATTTCGCTTATGAAGAGGTTAAGTTACTGAATCCTGGTGATATTGAATTCCTATGTGTGAAAATCACTATGTCGCTTTAATCACATGCTCATATTTACCACCTTCTTCAGAACCACCTACATACTGCCACCACTTATCTGTCATTCAGCTGGTTTCTAACCGCATGTCCGACAGTCACCTTCTAGTGACTCTAAGAGACTTCAATTTCGAGAATTCACCATCTTTAACTGATTTTACTGAGGGTATGTTCGACATATCCCTTGGTCAAATAAACCACGAAAGGAATTGTTTAGGTCGGCTTCTAGATCTATGTTTTGTTTCTGATACAGACGGAATAACCGTTTCCAGAGCCATGACACTTTCGTTCCCAGAAGATCCTTACCACCCAGCGCTTGAGGTGTCGATTGAAACCCTTACTGCTAAAAACTTTCAGTTTCGCCATGGAGTTCATAAAACTCGCTGCTTTCGCAAGGCTGATTTTCAGAGACTAAGCAATTTAATATTTCTATATTTGATTGGTCCGATCTCTGGGAATGCACCGATATTAATATCGCTTTAGAAATATTCTACAAAATGCTTAACGCTTTCTTCGACTCTTGCCTGCCATGGAAGTATCCATCCGTCTCGACTAACCCTCCTTCGTTTACAAGGAACCTTAAAAACTTAAAATACATTAAAAATAGACTTCTTAAGAGACATAAAAAAAACTGGCTGTAATGTAACTTTCTCAAGATACTTACAGCTCGGTCAAATTTCACCGTGCATAACGCTGAGTGTTATAAGAATTATATATACCGCTGTCGGATCCAGTTAACTCAGGATCCGAAGCAGTTTTATAATTTTGTTAACACTAAGCGTGCGCAGGTAACTTCTCCCCCCCCCCCCTAATTTCGTTTGAAAATGTATCTGCGACTACTGATCAGGGTATTGCCGATCTATTCGCAACTTTCTTTCAAACAACGTACTCATTTCCTATAATTATGGATCAGCCTTTTTCATATAACATTCAATAAGCCAATCTTATTTTCAGACCAACTTTCTCCGAAAGCACGGTGTTATCGGATCTTCTGAGGGTGAAACCAGTTTTCGCCAGGTCCTGATGGTGTTCCTGTCTGTGTACTGAAACACTGCGCTAAGCCATTGTGCAGGCCTCTTCTAAAACTTTTCTCTTTGTCTCTGGAAACTTAGATTTTTCCCCAAATGTGGAATGAATTCTTTATAATTCCCATACATAAAAAAGGAAAAAAATCGGATGCTACAAACTATAGAGGAATCTCTAAAATGTCAGCAATTCCAAAGCTTTTTTAAAAATTGGTAAGCCCACATCTTTAACTATGCAGTTCAATTATTTCTCCATGCCAGCATGGTTTTGTAAAGCGTCGCTCCATCACCACAAACCTCTTGGAGCTGACTTTATTGTAGATGGCTTCCGTAAAGGCCTACCAACAGATGTCATTTATACTGATTTTAGTAAAGCATTTGACTCTGTCAACCACTCACTCCTTTTGAGTAAACTTAGTATCCTAAGATTTCCCTCAAACCTTCTCACGTGGATTTCTAGCTACACTCTCGCCTTGTTAGTGCTACATCGGGAGTCCCCCAAGAAAGCCATCTTGGGCTACTTCTTTTCACTATCTTTATTAACGACCTCTGGTTCTTATGTATGCAGACGACGTTAAGCTTTGTCTTCAATACAAATCCCCTTCTGCCCAATATTAACTTCAGTCGGATTTGGACAATTTTCAAAATTGGTGTTCCACCAATCTCTTAAAACTTAATGGGTCAAAATGAAAGCTTATGTCTTTCTATCGTTCGTGCCCTATCCAGGCGACATACTTTCTCTATGGGATTTCCTTAGATAGATTAACCCAGGTTAACGATCTTGGTGTCCTATTAGATGCTAAACTTAAGTTTTCCGACCATATTTCAACGATGGTTAATAAAGCCAAAGGCGTGCTTGGCTTCATTAAAAGATGATCTAAGGAATTCAATGACCCTTACATTACTAAAACATATTATGTATCTTTAGTACGTCCAAATGCGTTTGGAGTCCTCAGTATGGGGTTCATCAAGATCGCATTGAATCCGTTCAAAAGAATTTCTTGATGTTTGCTCTTAGGGGACTCAACTGGGATGCAAATCTTCACCTCCCATCTTATTCTAACAGACTCCTTCTAATTAATTTACCTTCCCGAACCAATCGTAGAAAGATGCTGGAGGTCGTTTTCCTTTATAACCTTCTTAATGGTAATGTAGACAGCCAGCATCTACTAACACGACTAACATTTAACATTCCAAATAGACGTACTACAAATTTTAGTCCCCTATTCCTAAGTTGTTGTAGATCTACACATGCCCAGCATGAGTCTTTCAGGGTTTTATGTTCTGACTACAATGACTTATACTCTATTACTTCACTCTCCAAGTCCACTTCTATCAAATCCTCAATTCTCAACTACCTTTCAGAGGAACAAACGAACTCTACTCTTTCCTCCTAATCTCTTCTAAACATTATTCTCTCGGGTCTATCCCAGCGATCCGAGCCGTACGATAAACGGCAGCGCCCCTTGGCCGGTTGGGTGGGAGGTGGTCTGTAAGTTATGCAGTGGGAGCCGCTCGAAAAAAAAATATCCGGATAAAAACTGAATTGTAGAGTGCCAAGCATATTATTCCATATATGTATATACGTACATTCTAATTAATTTAACGCCGTAAAATTATTTAGTTCGATGAAATGAAGCGATTAAAGAGTAAAAAATGAAAAAAGTTCATAAAAAAATGCCGAGCTAAGGGCAACATAAAAAAAAATACCAGCGGTTTAAAATTTACTCCAATTGTCCAACTAGTTCTTCCAATTAAGAAAATTTAATTCAAATGGTTACCAAGTGGTCCATAAATTTAAAATAAATACAATTCAATTTATTAATGAAATATTTGCAAAAAAACCCTCTTATCTTATTAAATTAGTTACCACACTGTTAAGTACTCTCAGAATATGGTGAAAAATCCGATGAAAGTTTTAATTTATTTAACAATTTAACAATGATCTGCTAAATATAATATATATAATGCAATTATTATAAGAAGAATTCCAAAATTTTCGATTTGCTAACATTAAGGGAGAGTTCAGGGCATAAAGTATTGGATAAGGGGATATAGTTTTTACAAATAGGGCGAAAGGGATCATGTTCAGCGTAATTGGATCCGCAAAAAGGTAACCATAGGGGTCGGAAGGACCTAGTTTTCCTATTAGGGATGAAAAAATACAGTTGCTTTATAAGGTGCTTGGAATCAACCATGCCATGGAGAAGCATATGTAGAAACATGACCCCAGCACAGGTTTGGCGCTCCTTCAAAGGAAGTAACTTTAATAATTTAGGCCTGCAACATACCGGCGGGAGTCGATTATCAGGATCCCAGTTTAATTTTCTTAGTGCAAGTAACAGAAACTGCTTTTGCACCGACTCAATGCTATTTTGATGAGAGGAGTATTGAGGTCTCCAAACGCACGAGCAGTATTCAAGGATAGGACGAACTAGGGTGATATATAAGCATCTGGTGGTGAAAGGATCAACGCCTAATACAGGCTAACATTCCTCTGGTTTTTTTCGCTGTCACAGAAATGTGATCATTAAACTTAAGTTTATGATCAAAAAGAACTCCAAGATTTTTGATTTTGGAAATACGATCAAGGACGTGATTTTCGAGGGACTAAGGGATAATAGCCAGTACACTACGATGAAATGTCATAAGAATGCATTTTGAGCAGTTTAGGAAAAGAAGATTGCTTGAGCACCACGAATAAATCTAATGCATCTAGGTCTAAAGCAGAAAATGTTCCGAGAAGAACAAGGAGAACTTAACATCATCAACATACATAAGCTGGGAAGATCGTGGTCCTAGATAACTACCCTGCGGGACACCCAGATGAGATGGGACATCGGGATGAGACATGGATGACCATTGACTTGGTAGTTTTGAATAGAACACACTGAGTTTGATTTAAAAGCTAGGAACCAATCCACATAGCCTATTTGGTGGAAAATAATATATGGCCAATAAGCGAGAGTTTCCATAGCAGGAGCTAATGGTTAACTGAATCAAATGCCGTGCTAAAGTCAGTATAAATAAAAATTAATTTAAATTAAAATTCAATTGCAAAAGGATTAGTGATAGTAATACGTTTCACTGAGTAAATGTTGTTTACGGCAATGAGAACGCCACCTCCAAAGTTTGTGCGATCTTCCTGAATTGCGATGAAATTTATATATACAGCGACATAACCAAATCTCAATGTATCCCATTGTCCAATACATTTCTTTTAACCCATTATAATTGTATCACACAAAGTAATACTAGATCAGCATATTTAAACACGCACCCTAAGTGCAATCGGTCATTAACATTCCCATGCCCGATCAGACATAAACATAAGCATCCACTGGCATCTCTCCATAATTAACCAGATGAACACTAATAATACTTAAAATAAAAATTCTAGGACTCATGTTTCGTCATCTAGACATATCGGCACCAAAGAAAGCCACCGAGGCTTGATCGCCAGATAAATTAGGATATAAGTTTGAGTTAAGATTTGTCCCTACAACTGTATACAGCTAAATTTCCGCCTTTGGGTTTATTCTGAAATATAAATTATATTTTTTAAAGAAATCTCCGGAGTATCTCCGGAGTTGTAATTATAAAAATATAGAATTTTATTATCTATGACATAGAAGTTTAGCCAGGTTTCTGTAAGCACAATAGTATCAAAGTCAAAAGAAGCACTCTTAGTAAACCTTTTGGTAGCAACAAGAAAAAATTTTGTAGCTCAGTTTTTTGGAATAGCTACAGGACTGGAACCTTGAGAATTTCTGGTCAAGAATTTATGAACACTGTGCTCGGGCCAGGTTACAGGGTGTAAAGCTTTAGCAAGGCTAGCACCGGTAAAGTTATTTCGAATGAACATGTGCTACGTCTATGTTTAAGATTAAATTTGGTTCAAAAAAGTTTAAAGGGAGCTATATTGAGATTATTTGAAATGTGACTGAGAGGAAATTGAGAAACTGTTCACTTAATGAAGCGAATTGTTTTCGAACCTCCCGGAAACCATTTCGAGTTTGCCGCGCGCATCACTCCTTCTATCTTTCGACTGGCCAAACGGACCAGGTCAGACCGATGCCTTTACCCAAGAAACCACCAAGTCGGTCATAATGACCGTCTTCAGAGCATTTAATATGCGAGAAATTATCGCAAAGCCAGCCAGCAAGTCAGATAGAAGTCGCCCGTAATAGCGCCTCCAAATTCGCATCTCTTTGAGAAGCGAATACATTTTGAGTTAAGAAAAATAAACTAAAAACAGATGGTCCGGCGAATGCAGAGAAATGCGATGAAGAGAGCGATCCAACGTCAGTAACGTGGGAGAGGCTTAAGCGTAGAGGAGTAGGAGTAGCAATCCAGAAAGAGATGAAGATCTTTAGGATCTTTATGATTTGAGATTCTAAAGATCCTAAAAAATGGGAGATCCAAAAAAAAGCAGTGAGCAGATTGTGGTTAAAATTACAAAATTACAAAACAACGCCTGTGCTATCGTATGAGTAGGACGCGTTTTGTTTTTCCGGTTCACCTAAATCTGTACCACTTCAACAAAGACCACGGTTGTGGCATTATTCTTATTAATCTGCGAGTGCAGAAAGTGCAAACAAAGTGACTTAGTTGACTTTGTCATCTATATCAAATCATCATCTATACTTTGTAGCCGCACCTGTTCTCTGGTAGCCCGCATAGCGATCAACTATTAAAGCTTAAGATTTAAGCTCTATCGGCCGATATAGCTCTTGTCTGGTCTACAAGTTTAGCCGGTTTCAGAACCTGGTCAGCAAATGTACTTCTGACCATTCTTTAACTTTATCAAATAAAGTTTTAAGTAATTGCTAGAAAACATGGACAATTTATCGCCAAGTAAATCCATTGATTCGACGCAATGGAGTTAGTTGCAGACTTCGGCTCATCAGAACTGCGCGCTGGAACGCAAGCATATTTGCGCAATGGCGGGTCACGCGAATGCCTAGCCATTTCCGCCCGATGGGATCTCACAACCTGTACAGCCACTAGTACGGCAACTTTAAGTATCTCCACAATGTCATCCCAGTACAATTCAACACCAACACGGAATTCGCCGAAGAGCTGGACGCCCTCATTGGACCCACCTTCTCAATCAAAACCTTAAATTCAGGTGATTGTGCTATACAGTGCAACTCATCTGACGACTACAGAACTGTGGCCTGTCACTTCTCTTTCACCACCACCAGCTACCTGAGGATCGGCCCTTCCGTATTGTCATGCGTAATATTCATTACGGTGTTCCATCGGAAGACATTATCGAATGCCTGCAGAAGGAAGGTCACCACGTCCTCCGCATTTACACCCCTCATACCAAGGTAACGAAACTCCCACTGAGCATGAGATTCATCGACCTCAAAAAAGACGAGAGTAACAACATCCTAAAAAAACATCTCTGCTGTCTGCAGACATAAAGTTAGCTGGGAAAAGCGGCGTAAACAGACCGAGCCTATCCAATGCCTCAGGTGCCAGGAATATGAAAACACTAAGGCACACTACTCGACATCATATATGCATCCAGTGCAGTAAGAATCATCCAACTTCTGAATGCAAACTGGAACCGGACGATCCTAAATGCTGCTATCACTGTGGAAACTCTCACGCAGCCAACTTTAAAGGTTGCAAAAAATATCTTCAAATCAATTTTAAAATTAAGCAGCAGCTGAAGGTCACTCCATCATCCTACCAAGTACTACCGCTACCTATGGCAAGCAAACTTACGCGAACGTAGCCTTCATTAATAAAACGGTCGATCAAATCCGTCAGTCCAGTACACCACCAGTTTACAACCCGCTCCCCCAGGTCATCAACACAAACGATACTTTGGATGCCAAGTTGGATCAGATCATCACGAAGCTCGAAAGGATGACGTCAATGATGGATTCCTTCATGCAAGTTATCCTTCGCATGCTCCCTCTCCACACCACCTCTCACAATGGGTCGATTTAAAATAGCCTGAAACCCCAACAGGGTCTCCTCGAAGGTCAAGGAGATTATTGCCTTTATAGAACTCCATAACATCGACATCATAATGTTGTCTGAGACGTACTTCTACAGGGTCCGGCACTCGAAGTGTAACCAATTCAAAAAGCCTTAAATTCAGTTTGGAAAATTACTTTTACTCGATTCAAAGTACAAAATGTGTTAAAATAATACAAAATTCACAAACAATTTACTTTTGCTCGATATGACTACGCTCCAAAAACGAATCGCAAGCTGCCCGAATGTGACTTGCAGGTATTTTGGCCCACTCGCGAACAACGGCTTTTTTCAGTGCCTCGAGACTGATCTACCTTTTAGTTCGGACCCTGCTCTCCAAAATGGCCCAAAGAGAATAATCCATCGGATTCGCGTCTGGTGAATTCGAGAGCCATTGTGCGGTCGTTATGAAGTTCGGGACGTTGTTTTTCAGCAATTCTTGGTTCACTCGAGCTTTATGAGACGGAGCCGAGTCCTGTTGAAATGTCCATGGTCTGCCACCGAAATGTTTGTCTGCCCATGGCTTCAGAGCAACCTCCAGAATATTTTCCCGATAATATTGCGCATTTACCTTGACGCCAGGTTCGATAAAAACGATTGGAGATCGCCCATCTGCGGTTACAGCAGCCCAAACCATTATCTGGGGCGGGTTCTGCCTCCTGATGGCCAATCGATGACTTAAATTCTTCTCTGAACGGTCGGTCAAGTAAACCCTATCGTTTTGAGAGTTTACGAATTGCTCAATTGTAAAAATTTTCTCGTCAGAAAACACAATGTTCGGAAATTGACCACTTTCGGCCAAGCGAAGCAACTCCTTGGAGCGTCTGAAGGCCATAGTCAAGGCAAAAGGAGGTCATATCGAGCAAAAGTAAATTGTTTCTGAATTTTGTATTATTTTAACACATTTTGTACTTTGAATCGAGTAATAGTAATTTTCCAAACTGAATTTACGGCTTTTTTAAATGGTTACACTTCGAGTGCCGGACCCTGTATTCGCGGTCCGTCTTTAGAATTCCCGGCATCACCCTACACTCTGCCAACCACCCGGATGGCAGGCAGCACTAAGTTGCGGCAATTATTCTAAAATCCACAATCTCCCATCAACCCTCCTTTAAACTCTCTGAAGAGCACCTACAAGCAGTCGGCATTAAACTGTCTGCAAGCAGAGGATCTTTCGATGTTGCCTCGGTTTACCCTGCCCCCTGCTTACAGGTGGGCGGAGGCAGACTTTCTGGCACTTCTCTCCCAATTTCTAGGAAATACCTTGCTGCAGGTGACTGCAACGCTAAGCATAGGTGGAGGGGGAACCACAGAATGTGGAATGCGTAGGTAATAACCGTCACTGAGCTTTCATATGACCATCTCCCGCTCCTATTTGAACTGGACGAGGAGGCCCAATACTTTCAGGGAACCCCTAGAATGCTGCCCCAGCATAAAACGTTGCTCTATTTAAAACACACATCGAGGATACCGTCGCGCTCAATATTCCCATAAAGACTAGCGACGAGCTGGATGCTTATGTCGGCTACTTCACTCCAACACCGCACCAAGTAACCCGAAAACTGTTAGAAGACCAATACTAAATCCGGAGGCAAGAGCTCTTCTGAACCTCAAACGGCACCTCAGGAGGCATTTTAGAACAACAGGAGATCCTGCAACTAAGTAATCCCTCTCAAGTGTCACAAACAGACTGCGTCGGATGCTTGCCAAAAACCGCCAGTAAAACCTCAACAGCCTATTTGAGGGAGGTGGCCCTTACAACAGCAGCGACTTCTTATTCTGGAAGCTAATGAGAGGAATAAAGAGGCAGCCGCTCTGCCAATTGCCCGTTTTGAGACACCAGGGCCTATGGCTCAAAATGGATTGGGACAAAGCGAAAGCATTTGCTGAGCATTTATTTTCCACCTTCACCTCCTTCCATTTGAAGGACGACTACCACGGAGAAGAAGTAGCCCATCCCATAAAACATACCACGCTGCAAGAAGTCGCTCTGCAGCAGCTTGACAGGCTGAGAATTATTCAGACACGTGCTGTTTGGCTTGCGTCCGGACTCCCCTGATTCGTCTCCAATCACGCTATCCTAAGGGATCTCCGGATTTCTCTGATTAGTGATCAGATCAACCTCCACAGCAGCCGATACGCGGAAAAATTGGCGACACACCAAACTCTCTGGCAAGTGATCTCACCAATACTGTTCTCCGACGTCTGAAGAGGATCCACCCCTCTAATCTCCCTACCCGCATAATATCATAAGATTCTACCTTTTCCGCCAATCTGTTAAATGTACGTTAGTTAAGTCTTTATGTAACAAAATATAATACTCCATATCCATCTTCCGGTTATATTCAGAAGGCTCTGAATTCATTCCGAAGCAAATAAATAAAACAAAAAAAAGGTATCTTAAATGTACCTATAATATTAACAATAAATAAAATGCTCATGTAATGGGAATAATCAAAGAAAAAAATAAATTTAAAAAAATTGAAAAAGGCTACAAAATTGTATCAGAAAAGTTAAAAAAATTTCAAATGTCTCTTTAGAACTTTTTTTGGCTGTTAAATTTTCTGTCAAACGGTACTTTGAAGATTTTTCGAATGGGATGAATGGGAATGGGTTTATGAAAAAAACTAAAAAAAAATAAGCCAAAGTACGCTACCTGCTGGGAACGGAATTCACAATGCTATTATTATTAAACACACATCCTAACAAGAGGCAAGGTGTCACCGAACGGAACATTTATAACTCAAAGGAGGAAAAGTATATGTCACCATATCTTTAAAAATCCCCAGTAGCAGTATGCTTGAAGCCTCCTGGATTTTACCTGGATGCGTTTCGGAAATTTCGACTTGAAACAACGAAACCACCGCCAAAACAACGCGAAACAAATTAGAAAAATAAAGACGGCCGATTGGTGTAAAATTAATATTATATATGGGCTTATGTCCTGATATCACTGCTATCACTGTGGAAACTCTCACGCAGCCAACTTTAAAGGTTGCAAAAAATATCTTCAAATCAATTTTAAAATTAAGCAGCAGCTGAAGGTCACTCCATCATCCTACCAAGTACTACCGCTACCTATGGCAAGCAAACTTACGCGAACGTAGCCTTCATTAATAAAACGGTCGATCAAATCCGTCAGTCCAGTACACCACCAGTTTACAACCCGCTCCCCCAGGTCATCAACACAAACGATACTTTGGATGCCAAGTTGGATCAGATCATCACGAAGCTCGAAAGGATGACGTCAATGATGGATTCCTTCATGCAAGTTATCCTTCGCATGCTCCCTCTCCACACCACCTCTCACAATGGGTCGATTTAAAATAGCCTGAAACCCCAACAGGGTCTCCTCGAAGGTCAAGGAGATTATTGCCTTTATAGAACTCCATAACATCGACATCATAATGTTGTCTGAGACGTACTTCTACAGGGTCCGGCACTCAAAGTGTAACCAATTCAAAAAGCCTTAAATTCAGTTTGGAAAATTACTTTTACTCGATTCAAAGTACAAAATGTGTTAAAATAATACAAAATTCACAAACAATTTACTTTTGCTCGATATGACTACGCTCCAAAAACGAATCGCAAGCTGCTCGAATGTGACTTGCAGGTATTTTGGCCCACTCGCGAACAACGGCTTTTTTCAGTGCCTCGAGACTGATCTACCTTTTAGTTCGGACCCTGCTCTCCAAAATGGCCCAAAGAGAATAATCCATCGGATTCGCGTCTGGTGAATTCGAGAGCCATTGTGCGGTCGTTATGAAGTTCGGGACGTTGTTTTTCAGCAATTCTTGGTTCACTCGAGCTTTATGAGACGGAGCCGAGTCCTGTTGAAATGTCCATGGTCTGCCACCGAAATGTTTGTCTGCCCATGGCTTCAGAGCAACCTCCAGAATATTTTCCCGATAATATTGCGCATTTACCTTGACGCCAGGTTCGATAAAAACGATTGGAGATCGCCCATCTGCGGTTACAGCAGCCCAAACCATTATCTGGGGCGGGTTCTGCCTCCTGATGGCCAATCGATGACTTAAATTCTTCTCTGAACGGTCGGTCAAGTAAACCCTATCGTTTTGAGAGTTTACGAATTGCTCAATTGTAAAAATTTTCTCGTCAGAAAACACAATGTTCGGAAATTGACCACTTTCGGCCAACCGAAGCAACTCCTTGGAGCGTCTGAAGGCCATAGTCAAGGCAAAAGGAGGTCATATCGAGCAAAAGTAAATTGTTTCTGAATTTTGTATTATTTTAACACATTTTGTACTTTGAATCGAGTAATAGTAATTTTCCAAACTGAATTTACGGCTTTTTTAAATGGTTACACTTCGAGTGCCGGACCCTGTATTCGCGGTCCGTCTTTAGAATTCCCGGCATCACCCTACACTCTGCCAACCACCCGGATGGCAGGCAGCACTAAGTTGCGGCAATTATTCTAAAATCCACAATCTCCCATCAACCCTCCTTTAAACTCTCTGAAGAGCACCTACAAGCAGTCGGCATTAAACTGTCTGCAAGCAGAGGATCTTTCGATGTTGCCTCGGTTTACCCTGCCCCCTGCTTACAGGTGGGCGGAGGCAGACTTTCTGGCACTTCTCTCCCAATTTCTAGGAAATACCTTGCTGCAGGTGACTGCAACGCTAAGCATAGGTGGAGGGGGAACCACAGAATGTGGAATGCGTAGGTAATAACCGTCACTGAGCTTTCATATGACCATCTCCCGCTCCTATTTGAACTGGACGAGGAGGCCCAATACTTTCAGGGAACCCCTAGAATGCTGCCCCAGCATAAAACGTTGCTCTATTTAAAACACACATCGAGGATACCGTCGCGCTCAATATTCCCATAAAGACTAGCGACGAGCTGGATGCTTATGTCGGCTACTTCACTCCAACACCGCACCAAGTAACCCGAAAACTGTTAGAAGACCAATACTAAATCCGGAGGCAAGAGCTCTTCTGAACCTCAAACGGCACCTCAGGAGGCATTTTAGAACAACAGGAGATCCTGCAACTAAGTAATCCCTCTCAAGTGTCACAAACAGACTGCGTCGGATGCTTGCCAAAAACCGCCAGTAAAACCTCAACAGCCTATTTGAGGGAGGTGGCCCTTACAACAGCAGCGACTTCTTATTCTGGAAGCTAATGAGAGGAATAAAGAGGCAGCCGCTCTGCCAATTGCCCGTTTTGAGACACCAGGGCCTATGGCTCAAAATGGATTGGGACAAAGCGAAAGCATTTGCTGAGCATTTATTTTCCACCTTCACCTCCTTCCATTTGAAGGACGACTACCACGGAGAAGAAGTAGCCCATCCCATAAAACATACCACGCTGCAAGAAGTCGCTCTGCAGCAGCTTGACAGGCTGAGAATTATTCAGACACGTGCTGTTTGGCTTGCGTCCGGACTCCCCTGATTCGTCTCCAATCACGCTATCCTAAGGGATCTCCGGATTTCTCTGATTAGTGATCAGATCAACCTCCACAGCAGCCGATACGCGGAAAAATTGGCGACACACCAAACTCTCTGGCAAGTGATCTCACCAATACTGTTCTCCGACGTCTGAAGAGGATCCACCCTCTAATCTCCCTACCCGCATAATATCATAAGATTCTACCTTTTCTGCCAATCTGTTAAATGTACGTTAGTTAAGTCTTTATGTAACAAAATATAATACTCCATATCCATCTTCCGGTTATATTCAGAAGGCTCTGAATTCATTCCGAAGCAAATAAATAAAACAAAAAAAAGGTATCTTAAATGTACCTATAATATTAACAATAAATAAAATGCTCATGTAATGGGAATAATCAAAGAAAAAAAATAAATTTAAAAAAATTGAAAAAGGCTACAAAATTGTATCAGAAAAGTTAAAAAAATTTCAAATGTCTCTTTAGAACTTTTTTTGGCTGTTAAATTTTCTGTCAAACGGTACTTTGAAGATTTTTCGAATGGGATGAATGGGAATGGGTTTATGAAAAAAACTAAAAAAAAATAAGCCAAAGTACGCTACCTGCTGGGAACGGAATTCACAATGCTATTATTATTAAACACACATCCTAACAAGAGGCAAGGTGTCACCGAACGGAACATTTATAACTTAAAGGAGGAAAAGTATATGTCACCATATCTTTAAAAATCCCCAGTAGCAGTATGCTTGAAGCCTCCTGGATTTTACCTGGATGCGTTTCGGAAATTTCGACTTGAAACAACGAAACCACCGCCAAAACAACGCGAAACAAATTAGAAAAATAAAGACGGCCGATTGGTGTAAAATTAATATTATATATGGGCTTATGTCCTGATAAAAGGCTCACAAAAATGGAAGCTATACGGCGTAGTCTAACGATCCCGATTGCGGCGCCGAGGGAGTCTAGAGGCATGAATTAATTTAAGCAATTAATTTATATATCTGCTTGGCAGATCTGTAGGGTGAATGCGCTGGAGCCTCCTTCTCGCGCTCAGTCTCATTACACGTCTCCTCGTCAATAGTTTTCGAGCCAACTGGTTCAGGTGGTTTCCCAATTTATTTACGTACGCGGTTGCTTGTTTGTTTATGACATCGCCAATCCTTGGTACCTTCAGCTCTTGTTCAATGTCTTTGTTGCGGATGTACCAAGACGCTCCAGATAGTTTACGCAAGATTTCCGACTGCGCCACACGAATTTTGTTGAGGTGCGACTTTGTGGCGAAGCCATACACTTGGATGCCATATTTCTAAATAGGAGCCAAGACAACCTTATAAATATTGGCCTTGTTGGAAATTGAGCGCTTGTTTCCAGGAACATTCTCTGGTGCGTCCAAAGACTGGGACCATTTTTTCGAGCTCTTTAAAACGCTAGTTTATTCAAGGGCAGACTTAAGCTAATCATTAAAGCTAAGCTCAACCTCAAAAGTGCAATGAAAGGGGAGGCTAGGAATGTTTTTCCCCATTTATTGCTGGGTTCTGGCAATTACTATGATGCAGCTTGGGAACTGCTACCAAGAAGGTACGAGAATAATAGAAAAATATTCTCGGACCAGTTAAATCGACTAATGGAGCTTTTAAAAATCAATATAAATTCATATAGGCATTTAAAAAATTGTATTAACGGTATTAATGAATCTATTTATACGATGCGACTTAAAGCAAATCTGACTGAAGAATTAGATAGTATTTTTTCGCATATCATTATGAGCAATATGAGTGCAATGTTAAAAAATCAAGTGAAATTCAGACACTGAGAGATGTCATGGAATTTTTAGATCAAAGGATTACTTCGTTGACCTCAGTAGAAAAAGAAATCAATGTAGAAATGGTGTTTAAAAATGATACCAACAAAGTGAATTGCCCGATGCGCAAAATGCCAAGGCATCAAATGATATATTGTCATGAATTTAAATCAATGAGTCCCCAGAAAAGAGTGGACGAAGCTAGAAAATTGAGTTTGTGTTTTAAATGTTTGAAGCGGCATTATCCGCAAAAATTACCACCAAAGCATGTTACACATTGGAAAAGAATATTTAAATACATGCATTACTTCTGAACAAGTGTTATTGTCCACAGCTTATGTTTAAATTAAAGGTAAAAAAATATAGAGCTTTGATTGATAATAGTTCACAACACTTATATAATAATATCCAAAAAAGCGGCACAAATATTAAAATTCCCGTAAATCGGGTCTCATAGGGAGCTTAGTGGAATATTATCTATAAATAAGCTCACCGAGTGAGTTGAAAAATTCCAAGAATTGGTCCTCAGAAACTACAAAACGAGGTGGGCAGTAGACTGCGGTCAGGGTGACGGAGCCGCTGCGGGATTGCATGCTTATGGAAGTGGATCGCAGGTAGTCCATTTCATTTCTGTTATATAGGTGTTGTTTGTACGATTTCTAATTAGTATTCCAGTGCCGCCATGGGCGTTGCCGTCCGGATGGTTTGTAGCGTAGAATAGGTATCCTGGAATATGAAAGCTGTGCTTGTCTGTTAGATGCTGTAGTATGCATACATATTGTTTATATATAGTACCTAGAGTACTTAGTAAATACAACGTAACATTTTGTTGCAGTGTTTACATAAACAGAGCTCCGATCTTTAACCCAAGTGACCGAAATATGATTCGATCGGCACGTTCACAGAAAGTGCCAGTGCCAGCATTCTATTACACTCTCCGACCACTTGACCGAACTCAAGTGTATGCAGATACCCTCGCGCTCCAGCTTAAGAGAGCATAATTATATATATAACACATATATACATATAGAATATACATAACCGTCTCTCGCTGCTGGCCAACTCTGGGAAGCACAGCGATCAGACTTAGGCTTACTTAGAATCTGAGGAATAATGTAAAATCAGATTCAACTACACCCTGGAAACGGCACCTTCACATGACGTCAATTTTTTTTGGGCTAGGAACTGTGAAAGTTCGATTTTGTGCCGTAAACGCCATTTGCGTTCCATATAGATATTTGAAGTGGAGACATTATTTGGATTTAAGTGTCACAAGTAGGTGTGTCAACACACCCTTTTATGGTTTGCTGAAGTGAGAGTGCCGTGTAAGACAGGCCCGGTTGTGGCGGAGTGTGCCTGATGTGGGTGGTCTGAGCGCTTATTGATTCTCCGCGTTTGATAAGGCAGCTCTTTAGTCGCTTTTAAGCTACACATACACGCCGGTTCGCTGCGTGACTTTCGCCGCAGTTGCTACACATTTTTGCAGAGATGTCTTCCTTGTTGTTGTGGCAGCTCGCTGTGCTAAGAGCTTCACCACAAACTACACAAATACATTTCAGCGTACAGTTAGCCTTAGTATTGCCATATTCTTGGCAGTTAGTGCACTGCACTTGGCGATTGCGCTTGTGTGGCTCTATCACTTTAATATGGCGATGCAGTAGGAGCTGTAGCTTGTAGATTGGGTGAACTTCCTTTTTTTCAGTGCCTGGCTCTCTGGCTCCAACTAGATTTTGAACATTGGTTGTAGTTACTTATTTTTGTTTTATATGTTTATGATCATTTTTGCATTAAAGTTATTTTCCTTCAGCGTTTCTACGATTTCAATGGTCGAAACAGTTGGCGCAATTCCTTTTAGAACAACCTATAGGCTCCTTGCGCTTCGTAGCTGGAATGTATAAAAGTATGTTCCTGCTTAATCCAAGAATTTGGTTAGTAGACAGTTAGACGATGGACATTTGTTTCATTTATGTTCCCTTTTCTTAAGGGGATTACATAAAATGAGTTTTCTCCAATTGGAAGGTCTTTAGGTGACTTTTTCGGTTGTATAGTTTCACCAGTAGAATTAGCCAGCAGCTCAAATCTGTTGGTGTTTGATGGCGTTTTATTAGTTAGCATGTTTGTATTGTAGCGTGTAATTTTTGACTTGTTTTCTGTTTGCTGATTTCTGTACTTTTGAGGGCTAAGTTTTCTTTTTATTGTTATGTAGCGATCTATTCGAGTCTGTATGGTCGACCCGGCATTCTTGTTTACTTTTTGATTTGTATATGCTGCAGCAGAAACGCTAAGTTTTGTTTTTGTTTTGATGGCTGTTTCAGTGAGAAAGCTTGCGTCGACGAAATTGAGCGAGCTGACGATGCCCTTCCAGTTGTAGTTGTGATTGCAGTTGCAGTGGTTGTTGTTGTCACAGTACGAGTCACCGAAGGTAAGCGTAGAGAGACATGTCGACAATGAATTGCAGGAATAGCCGGCGGCACTTCAGAATGACATTCGGTTCATGTGTACGAATCATCATACAATACGCATAATTTTTAATGGAAACCAATAAAAGCAATAATGGAACAAATAAGTATGTGAATATTGTACCTTTAATTGGATCGACCATCTTCAACGTGATCTATCCGTCTTGCCCTTGCCAATAAATGAGTGGATATTGTAACGCATTGTACAAACGATGTGTCTCGTTTGGACAATTCATGATATAGCTTCTTTGCTGAAAGACAATGTCTCGCGATTTAGTTGGATCACCAACCATAATTGCATGAGCATCATTAACGGTGGGTACATTAAATCTTCGCAAATGTTCACCTGTTGGGGTACAATCTGTTCTTATGACAAATTTATGCGTATCCGATGGCATTCGTTCCAATGCTGTTTTGAACATATTAACCACAGCATTATTAGCGTAAATAATGCTTGCAACTGTTCAATAATTCGTCTCTTTAACTGTTGTGTTCCCTGTATATTGCACCGCATAATCAGCTGATCCACCATCGACGAAATGAAATATATTTGCAGAAATTGATGCTGTTCATCTGGTGTTGGCACCATTGACCCATGCAAATGATATATTTGTCGTTGTATATGTAATATGTATGTATAGTTAGTTGTTATGTGTTGCAATTCATTGTGTTGGTGTGAGTGATTGGTTATGTGTGTTGTATCTTTTACCTTGCAAGTCGGCATGAAGTCGCCTTCTCGAATGATATTGGCTCCAAAGGAAGTCATGAGAAAGCAGTTACTTAAAAGTTAAGTTAAAAATTTGCACAATACACGTGATTGATTTGATGGTTTCCAATTGAAATGTTAGGAAATGAATAAAATTTTTTTTTTACATTTTTTTTTCACAATTTCACAGTGAACACAATACCGGTTTGTCACATGAAATTAACTGAGCAGAGAAAAATGAGTATATATAGATAAAAAGGAATCTAAAAGACATCCGACCAACAACTAAATGTATATATATGCATACATGCATTTTTTGACCGATCCTTTCAAAACAACACAACAAACATTTTTAGGACTGATCCCTTAAAGGAATATGTGTGTCGCATGCGTAAGATAACACCACGCTGCTAGCGTTTATATGAATAAAACAGTTTCTAAACCGATCAACCCCAAGGTGGAGGGAAAATGTAGTAAAAAAAACTTTTAATACACGGTGTTTTCTAGCAGATGAATTTTTAAATCAAATACAAGTTAAAATAGATCCGCATATCCCCAAGTAATTTAAAGTGAATCGCTATTGCAAAATTGAGTAGAAAGAAGTTATGAAATAGTGAAGTTTAGAAACATAAAAAACAGAAGAAATGACGGAAATTTTTTGAAATCCAATAAATCCATCATTTAATAATCATACGGCAGAAGTAGCTGAACTGCCAAGAAAAAAAATTTATATTTTATATTATATATATATATATATATAATTAAATACTTGTATAAGACGTATGTCAAAAAAATATAATTTTTATTTGACGGAAATTATAACAAGGGAAGAACACCGACCGATTTGGATTAGGTCTCAAACTGAACTCCACTTATTGATCTTGATTGATTTACGATCAAGCCTCGGTCTTGAACTCTCGAAGATGGACTTTGGTTTTAAGAGAAATTGGGGGAAACTCTTTGGAGTTTCTGACAATTAATTTACTCTTGGATTCAAGTGCATTCGCTCTTGGATACAAGTGATCTTTGATTCTTGGTGGTCCGATCTTGTAATCTAACACTTTTGTTTTCGAGTTTTTTACGAGTCCGAACTTTGATCGTCTGTACTTGACAATAGGGAATATAAACATCCTGTGTTAGGATTTGGGGTTTTTCCATTAGGAGTGTCTGGAGGATTCATATTACAATTGACTTTGGGATTTTTCCATTAGGATTCTAACATAGGGTGTTTTGTTTATTAGTGTGGGATTCGGATTACAATTGAATAGTGTGGGAAAGTGTGGGGTACTTATATAGTATATAGTAGGCTTATGTAGGCATATCATAAGTACTTATGTACTGTGGATATGTCACTCCCCCAACCATTGAATTTAGCCTGTCCTCAGGCGGATAAGCTTGAGTACATCATTTTGTTATTTGCTGACGGAATTTGATCATTTACATTAGTATTTTGGTTCGGATGTTCTTCAGTTTGCTTAGAATATTTTACAATCAGTTTCTTAGGGATATTCTTAAATTTATAGGCTAGATACAATGTCAAGCTAATAATGGTAATTACAAATGTAGTTATGCTTATGATTTGGAATACACTGTAATATTTTACATGTGAATTTATTATTTCCTTGGTTTGTAAATACGCCATAGGTTCTAATTTTTTTACGTTATTTGTAATATAAACAGTTTGTGTAAAATCTGCTAAACTATTTGAAATTATAAATTCATTAATTTGAGTTGTACAATTTTTAATTTTTATAATATTATTTCCTGATACTATAATCTTATTTTTTGTGCAATCTTGATTTACAATTGTTTCTGGTAGATTCCAGGTAATTAAGATGTTTGGTTCTATATCATTTATTTGAAAATTCTTATGGGTTTTTGTGTATTTACATTCGGTTGGTTCCTGTTTTATAATTCCAACTATACATTTATCAAATATTACTTTCTCTGTATCTTTTTGATACACTTGATTGTTATAAATGTAGAATTTATCAAAGGTATGCTCAGTTAGAATATAGCCATGTTCGTCTGGGTAAGGTACTATTTGGAAAATCGGAGTTTCTGCAATTTCGCTGGGGACGTGAGAAATAATGAGGATTTCCTTTGTATCAGTTTTAAGCCAGGTTGATGTTTTTATTCTCAGAATCTTTTCCGAATTTACTTGTTTTAAGTAATCATGTTTTAGCAACTTTGGGTTAAAGATTCCCAGCCTTGTTAACTGCATTCCTAATTCGATGACCTCTATGTACTCAGCAAATTGTTGTAGGTTGAAGATTAATATTGCTATTTGTTGGTCTCTCTCTCTCTTTACTCCGAGTTTATTAATAACTTCAATACCACTATTAATCACGTCTATTACCATGTCTAAATCGTGTTTTTGTACGGTGTTTTCTGATAAGTTATTAATTCGCTCTTCTAATTCAGCTTTGTCGTTTTGGTCAAGGGTACCGAACAAATATTTATAAGCTGTTCCTACTACATTTAAAAGACCTCTTTTATGCCTTCCAACAATTCGTAAACCGTTAATTTCTCGTTTTAATTTTTCTGCTAGGTACTGCACTTGTGGTACACTCGAGAAATTTTTAGCTTCTTCTATTAAGGTTTTGAATGTTATCATGGTCTTTGTTATGTTTATAGTGAAAGAATGGTAATCATAAGTTGTGGGTATCTCTACTGTTCCTGTTTGGAATATAAGATAACCGTTCTTTGCACTAAGCGGGCTTACTTCGATGTTACTGCTTTGGACCGTATTGATAAGAGAGATTATACAAATAAGCAATATTGGGATGAAGCCTGTACTCCTCTTATTCTTCCTCGACTTGTCTGGAATTATCATATTTACTTTTGTTAAACTTCTTTTTCTTTTTAAATTTAGACTTATAATGTACAATTTTTCTCCCTCTATTTGTTTCCTCAAAATGCTTACTATCCACTTGTTCAATCCTACCTGTTTTCTTAAAGGGATTGGTAACTTTACTTTTTACTAGTGGAGCTTGCTTGTATTTTAAATCGACTTCAAAATCATGTCTCTTTTTATTAAGCTGCTCGATTTTGCTGATTTTGTTTTGTTGAACGTTAAAGTCTGGGGTTCCTGCATACAGAAAAATATCTGCTGGACATCTCTTGGTAGTATTATGTTTTGTTTTATGATTACAAATGTATAAGATTGTTTCAAATCTTGTACATCTATTTTCAATGTTTTGTTCACTGCCAATGATTCTTAATTTTTCGTTTACCGTTTTATGAAACCTTTTGATATCTGATATGCCATTTTTGCTTGTAGTGACAGAAATGTTTACACCTTCGGATTTAACCAATTGTGTAAAGCTACGCACATAAATGCTGAATCTTTATCTGCTTTTATTTCTTGAGGTTTTCCCATATCGTTGAATATCTTCATAATGGCTCTTTTTGCTTCCAGCCAATCTCTACTGTTTACTTCAATTAATGATGCAAATTTCGAATAGATATCAATACAAGATAAGAAGATCTGATTCCCCGTGAGATAAAAATCTATTACGTATCTTTCTCTGGCATTCATTATTTCGGGTGTAGTCTCGTAGGTTAACCTTGTATCTCTGTGTTCTGTTTTCGCAATATTACAAATCTCACATTCGTTGATAATGTTTTGAATTAACTTTTGGCTATCCGGGTAATAGTATTTTTCCTTAAACCAACTAATGGTTTTTTCTATTCCTGGATGTAGAACTTCCTTGTGCCTTTTTACGATTAAATCCTAAAATTCAGCATAAGTTAGTATGTCAATTCGTTTTTCTGTACATTTCAGCAATTTTTCGGCAACCTCATTAACCATGGCTTCTTCTATTTTTGTGCGGGAAAGAGCATCCGCTACATAATTTTCTTTGCCAGGGATATATTTGATTTTATAATCAAATTCGTTTAATTTAATATTTCATCTTTGTAATTTCATATTGGGTTCTTTAATATTATTGAGCCAAACCAAAGGTTTGTGATCACTTAATATTTCAAATGGCCTTCCAAATAGGTATGACCTGAAATATTTTGTTGCCCAAACTATAGCTAGTAATTCTTTTTCAATCGTAGCATAATTAGTTTCATGTTCGTTCAGCGTTCTGCTGGCATAACAAATGGGCTTTTGGTTCTGTGATAACACTTCACCAATGGCTACATTACTCGAGTCAGTTGTTAAAGAAAAAGACTTTGAAAAATCAGGGTAGATTAAAATCGGATCTGATGTTATCAAAACTTTTAGTCTTTCAAATGACTCGATGTAATCTTTGCATTTTGTGTCTATTATTGCACCTTTCTTTTATTTAAGGGTCATGGGTTTAACTATTTTCGCAAAATTAGGAATGAATTTGCGATAGAATCCACATAAACCCAAAAATGATTTTATTTGCTTAGGTGTCTTAGGTATTGGAAAATTCGTAATTGCCTTTGTTTTATTAGGGTTAGGTTTTATTCCGTCAGTAGTTACAATGTGTCCTAGAAATTCAGTCTCCTTATTCATAAACTCACATTTATCTAACTGCAATTTTAAGTTTGCATCCCTGAGCTTTCCAAAGACTTTACTTAGAGACAAAATATGTTCTTCCAATGAAGTGGAATAAATTATTATGTCATCCAAGTATACTAAACAATCTTTATAAATTAAATCTTCTAAAAGATTGTTCATGCATCTTTGAAAAGTTGCCGGGGCATTTTTCAAACCAAACGGCATACGTGTGTATTCGTAATGTCCATGTTTAGTAGAAAATGCAGTTTTGGCAACGGAGTTTTCATCCATTTGAATCTGATGGAAACCTTTGGCCAGATCAATTGTAGTAAAATATTGACATCTGCCGAGTTTATCCAATATTTCGTCCATTCGTGGAATTGGGAATTTATCATTGACTGTAATTTCATTAAGGTTTCTGTAATCTACTACTAACCTAAATTTTTGTTTCCCAGAAGCGTCTGCTTTCTTGGGGACCACCCAAATGGGGGAACAATATGGGGATTTTGATTTACGAATTATCCCTTGCTCTATCATTTCTTTAATTTGTTTATTGACTTCTAAGTCAAAACTTTGAGCATATTTATATGGTTTGCGATAGACTGGATCTTCATGGTGAGTTTGGATGACATGTTTAATTGTACTTGTGAAGGTCAAACTTTCACCTTCTTTGTACTGAATGTCTCTATAATTATATAAGACCTTCTTTAAACATTCAGCCTCTTCAGCATTTAGATGCTCGAGTCTATATTTGTTACATCCGCGTAATTCGTTATTAATCGCGAAGTTAATTATATCGTCTCTAATAGACGTAGGATCAAGATGTGTTTCATCATTGTCCATTTTGTTGGTGCAAACTTTTGGAGTGAGGCATTTGATTGATGCGGTCTCCTCCTTTTGTTGCTTTTGTGTAAGCTTTGGTTTAACCTTTTGCTTTTTTGTGTTGGTCTGCTCCACTTTAGCTGAATCAACTTTTGGTTTTGGGTCAAGGCATTTTTTGGATGCGGTCTCGCCCTTTTTTTCTTCGTATTTGAAGAAATGTCATTTTCATAATCAATTTTCGCCTTTGAATCTTCTAGATACTTTCGACCTAACAGGGTATCATAATTATCGGAAAAATTATGGACATAGAATTTTTGTTCGGACGGACATATTAGGGTAGATTTCATCATAATACTTTTATTTAATTTTGTTGGCCCATTAATTGTATATACCGTCAAATCTTCTTTTATTTCGTCTACTCTAGCATAATTTTCCTTTATGATGTTGATGGAGGATCCTGTGTCGATCATTCCCTTATAAATTTTATTGTGATAAGTTATGTTAATAAATGGGTTGACTCTTCGCCCTCCGATTCCTGAATTTCCGAGGCAGTTTGATGAAAATTTACGTCCATTCTACTCTGATCACTCTGACTTTTTCTTTGTCTTTTCGCTGGTCTATTATTATTCGCATTATTCGAACTTGAAGGTACTTGATGATTAATAGGATTATTCTGTCTCCCTTGATTTAAAGAATTTCTGAATGTGTTATAATCTCCCCTTTGATTGGGAGGAGTGGGACGAGTCGAATTTTGCGTTTGGTTATTATTTAAGTTCGGATTTGGATTCGGACGATTAGGGTTGTTGAAATTTTGATTTGTTGAGGGGTAATAGTTACTATAATTATGGTGTCTACTATTATAGTACCTCTGATTATTTCTTGGGGGATTTCCTCTATTATTCCCATTTTGCCCCTCCGATCTTCTAAAATATTGCTCTTCTGGATTTGAATCGTAAAGTCCAAGCTCCATTGTAGCTTGTTTTAATTTAGGGATTGTGTCAATATCCTTACGGGCTAACGACATGTACATTCTATCCGGCAATTTCCTATCTATTGTTGTTCTAATTGTACTTTTGAGCATTTCGGTATAATTGGACTTATTAATAGGATCTACTTCTAACTCAAGCTTATCATAGATATTTCTATATTGTATTTCGAGTTTTCCTATGAACTTACTTATGCTACCGGGATACTGTGTGTCTTCTAGTTGTTTCATCAGTGTTACGTAGGGTCTATGGTCCTTGAATGATGTGGCTAATGCTGCTCTCATGTCCTTCCATGTTGTTGCGTTCGCCTGGATGACCGCTTCCAATGCTGAGTCCACCAGTACTCGTCGTACTGCTCCATATATTACGTGGGCTTGTCTAGCATCTTGGGTTGGGTACATACTAAGCAGTTGCTCAACTTGGCTGATGAATCCCGATAATTTTCCTGGTGTTCCATCGTAGTAGTGTAGTTCCTTAATTTGTGCCAATACCTGGTTTAGGTGCATTTCCGATAGTTGTGGAGTTGCCATTGTTGTTGTGGTTTTGTTTTTTGTTTGATGTGTTGGATGTTAATAAGTTTTTGTTGGTTTTTTGTTGGTTTTTTGTTGAGTCTCGATAAGACTCCGGAATTAAAAATTGTATTTAATTTTATTTCCGACCGCACGGGATTTTTTTGTTTTTAGAATTCTACTTGCACGTAGATGCTTTTGCGGATCACTAACTTTCGAATCACTGATTTTAATTCGCTGATTTCGGATAGCTAGTCGTATGGCTTATCCTTTAGTTAATCAGTACCGTATTAAAAAGGACTCTTTTTATTTAGATGATCCTACCGACTGCGCTAATTAAATACTTGTATAGGGAATATAAACATCCTGTGTTAGGATTTGGGTTTTTTCCATTAGGAGTGTCTGGAGGATTCATATTACAATTGACTTTGGGATTTTTCCATTAGGATTCTAACATAGGGTATTTTGTTTATTGGTGTGGGATTCGGATTACAATTGAATAGTGTGGGAAAGTGTGGGGTACTTATATAGTATATAGTAGGCTTATGTAGGCATATCATAAGTACTTATGTACTGTGGATATGTCACTATATATATCTTATATATAAAAATGAAACGCAAAATGTGTTGGTAACGGCATAACTCAACAACGCCGGGACCAATTTGGCCAAATCTTTTTTTAAAATGTTCGTTGAAGTTCAAGGATGGTTTTTACGGAGAGAAAAATTAGAATTATTGCTGGAAAACCCCTGAAAATAGCCCTCTTCTTTTTCCCATACAAATAATTTGTAACTAAAACGTAGTTAATCGTAGTAATCTACTGAGTTTGCTTTTGACAACTGATTAATTTAAAATCGGATCAGTAATTTGTTACGGAACATAAACCAGCCACGTCTATGTAATGACACCCGGCTTGCGGTGAAGAAATTATTGAACAACGTCATCGAAGCCACAATTTTGAAAGGGAAGTACAAAGGCGAAGATGTTTTAATCCCACGCATCCCTATGATACCGAACGATATGCCATTCAGCTTTGAGAGTTTACAGTTTCCAGTGCGGCTTGCATTTGCAATGTCAATAAATAAATCACAAGGGCAGTCGCTAAGTGTATGTGGCAACAATCTAGAAAATCCATGTTTTTCACATGGTCAATTGTATGTTGCCTGTTCCCGTGTTGAAAAACCATCAGATTTGTTTATCTATGCGCCAGGTAATCAAACAAAAAACATCGTATACCACAAAGCACTACAATGATAATAATCTATAATATAAAAATGAATCGCAAAATGTATGTTATATGCGCACATATTGGGTATCTACTGTATACAATTAGAGCCGAATATTTTGTTAAAACATAATGTCAAACTAAACGGTTCAGCCCAAGGGAAAGCATAAGAAGATCACTGACTTCAGCTGAACCGTTACTACAAAAGTAGATAATCACATGCGCTCAGAGAACACTCTCTCTATACGCTAAAATAAGAAATATATATGAAAACCGCTCCGCTGCTGGCGTCACGGCAGTGCAACTTTGCGGTTTTAGGCTAAGCGAACCTTTATAAGCAGATATTAAGAACAGTCGAAGAATAAATTTCGGTGCGGGACCTTCCCTGCTCCCTGATAATTAGTTGGACTTTTTCTGGGTCAGGACTCTACTATTATATAACGACCGCCCTTAATCACGTGGCCACTTAAACCCGTGGCTATTAGAGCATACTTAATGAATTAAATATTCTGTTGCACACCCTTCGTCAAAGTAATTTTAAGCCTATAAACGTGGAGAATCGAATAAAAAGTGCAGCGCCCTGAACTATTACGCCTACCGCTTATTGATTCGAAATAATGAGAGTTATATTTTAAAATTAATTACAATTTGCCACAGGAAAGCGTGGCAGGGTGAAGCTATTATATATATATATATGTATATATATTTATATTTATATATATTATATTTAAAAACGAAGACTTAGCCTTTATACGCCATTGTGGTTAAACGGAGTTATTCATTTTTAAGAGATATGAGCCGCTAAGTGCACACTTCGATTAACTCCACCTTTTGAAATACAGGTATCCCCGAAATTTATATGAAAACTAAGGTTTAGATAACGCGGATTTTCATAACGCGCAATTCTTCTAGAACAAAACTATCGTGTTATACGAGGGATACCTGTATTTCAAATTTAAGTGTCAAAGGCCTTGGTATAGTCATAACTTTATATATTTATAATAACTTTCCCGATTAGCACCGTTAAATTACAATTTCATTTGGCCATTGAATAATAAGTAATTAATTTCAGAAGCCATTTCGATTAACTTTATACCCCAATGTAAATCGTTTTGAAAAGGCCGTATCTGTTCTAGCTGAGCATAGACACTTATTTATTTTTAAACATCCGAAGATGTGCTCTACCGTTCAATAATATCATATTGTGTGTCAGCGTTGTATTATGAATTTTGCCCAAAAATTATGCAACAATGAGAAGCATAATACAAATGGTAGTTAGTATAGAAGTGATCTCGCAATATAAATGTTACTGTGTACTAAGACTAAGAAGTCTTTTCAATATTACTCGTACATTGTTTTTAAAGAAATAATTATTATACTGAGTGATGTGAGTAAGGAAAGCAGTGAAGATACGACTTCAATACGATTTATCAACAAAAGGTATAAAAATTATTGATCAGCCTTTATTATTTCATAAAGGAAGAACTGTGACAAAGGAGAAATGGAGAGTTTTGATGGGCCTGCTAAAATTAATTCCTCCTGTTAAACACGATACTACAATAACTTGTCAACAAATCGAAATAAAGATTCCTTGCCTACAGCTGATGAAGAAGAAATTATGTATAATATTGCTGAAATATCCCAAAGAATATTACTCCAAACATAAACCTGCTATAAAGTAACTAAAAAAAATTAAAAGCTGTGTTTAAAATGTATAAAATTTAAACTTTTTCTTAATAAAAACTTAAATATTTAAAGTATAAATTTAATCTTATTATTTTTTCAGTTGCCAAATCGATTAACTCCACCAGTCACATAAAAACTGTAACATTACTGACGATTGTTTACTTTTTTATTTATTTTATATACCGTTAGATTAAAGCTATTACTGCAATTGTGCATTCTACATTACAAATTTGAATTCCCATCACCACAGGAATTTTTAAAAACAATATGGTATATATTACATCATCGCGTTTTTCCACTTTTTGTTTTATGGAGCTAATCGATGCTAATCGGATTTTGTAAGTAGTACAGATCGTATGGAAATTTTCCATTTAGACCAGTTTCTCATAAAATTGATTTTGGAAAAGTACCAAGTTTCAACAGCGGAAAACACGAAATTACTGGAATTTCCGGTCGTTAAGTTTCATGGCAACTATAAGTTATAGTCAGACGATCCGTATAAATTTTCCGCCTTTTTTTTAAGAAAAAAATACCAATCTACTGCCAAAGACAAGCAATAGCATTTCCGATTGATTCGTTAATTGGCAGCTGTATATTTACTACCAGCAAATGAAAGAAGGGTGTGCGCCAAGATTTAAGCATATATGTATGTGCTTAAGCATTGAACATGTTTACTATATATATTAAAATATAAAATTAATGTAAAAGGGATAGGAACAACAATAAGACACTTCACTTTCATAGCGAACGGACGTGTTTTTTTCTTATGATCATTCGATTTTGTTATTATAATTTTGCAAAAAACAAACTGGCGTTTGTTAAGAAATGAATTATTTAAATCAAATACCTAAAACAATTCCATTCGCACTCGCGTCTGCGCAGTACCGTATTTGGTGTGTTTAAATTGTTTTATTATTTACCCAAGTAATGAACTGTACCCTATTTATTTATATTCCTTTTTCTTAGGTTTACTGCAATTTGTACTTTTGCAATAACTCACTCTCTCCTAGTTTGCGCTTTTTTTTCAATTAACTCTTTGTTTTATTGCGCTCTTATTAAACAAGTACCGTGGTTTTAGGCTACTAGTTTGTGTAAAATTAATTATTTGTTGTCAATATATCTTTTTATATATTTTAAATATCTAGTTTTTATCAAAAAAAAATTTATGATGGAATTTTATAGCATCTGCGCTATAAGATCGTGCAATAAATCAATAGTAAGGGGTAAGGTAAGAAGATCGGAGCACCTTCTGAGGATACAGCTAAGTACGTTGTCTGGGCCTGGTGAAAATGACATTTTAATTGATGAAAGAGCCGTAAACACATCATGACAGTGGAATTTAGAAAGGAAAATGTTATTTATGTAGGGTAAATGATATGGATAGTTAGAGGAGGGATCAAATGAATTATTGGGTTGCCCAAAAAGTAATTGCGGATTTTTTAAAAGAAAGTAAATGCATTTTTAATAAAACTTAGAATAAACTTTAATCAAATATATAATTGCCATTTTGTTCGATAACCTTTTGCCATCTTCCTGGCAAATTTAGTATTCCACGCTCATATAACTTCTGGCCTTTATCTGCAAAAAACTGAACCAAGTGCGATTTTATAGCCTCATCATTGCCGAAAGTTTTACCATTTAAGGAGTTCTGCAAAGATCGAAATAAATGGTAGTCTGATGGTGCAAGGTCAGGGCTATATGGTGGATGCATCAAAAGTTCCCAGCCAAGCTCACTCAGTTTTTGGCGAGTGACCAAAGATGTGTGCGGTCTAGCGTTGTCCTGGTGGAATATAACACCTTTACGATTGACCAATTCTGGTCGCTTCTCCTTAATGGCTGTATTCAATTTGTCCAATTGTTGACAGTAAACATCCGAATTAATCGTTTGGTTCCTTGGAAGCAGCTCAAAATATACGACACCCTTCCAATCCCACCAAACAGACAGCATAACCTTCTTTTGGTGGATATCAGCCTTTGAAGTGGTTTGAGCTGGTTCACCATGCTTGGACCATGATCGTTTTCGACTAACGTTGTTGTAAACAATCCATTTTTCATCTCCAGTTATGATTCGTTTTAAAAACGGATCGAATTCATTGCGTTTAAGGTGCATATCACAAGCGTTGATTCGGTGTGTTGAATGAATTTCTTTCAATACATTTGGTACCCAAATATCAAGCTTTTTCACCAGTCCAAGACTTTTTATGTGATAATGAACGGTTGATTTTGGTATATTTAACTTCTCTCCTACCTCACGCTCAGTTACATGACGATCCAATTCGATTAATGCTTTGATTTGGTCATCATCAACTTCATTTGGCCAATAGATGAGTAGGTTGATTGAAAAAATGACGCAAAAAGATTACCAATGCCGAGATGCGAAGAGGCGGAAGTAATATTATATGAGAGGGAAGGGGGAAAGGATTGGATTTGCGTTTAGAGTTTACAAAAGTGTAAGAAGAGCTTGGATCGTTGCGAAAATTGAGTTTGCATTTAAAATATAATTTTTATATAGTTGATTGTTAAGGCCAACAAACTGGTTGCGGATTAGAAGGTAATTAGAAAGATGTAACAAGGTTGGAGACTTTAATGACTTTTTGTAAGCTCTAGATTTCCTATTTTTAAGGAGATAGAGGTGCTTATTAAACCATGGAGGTTTAGACGTTGATGGAGTCAATGTTTCAGGGACAGATTTATTTATGGCGATATTAATTACTTTATAAAAAGAGTCTGTAGCTTCCTCGATACTGCTAAAACTAGAAAGATAACTCCAGTCAATATTAGTCAGGTGATTTCTTAGGTCACAAAAGTTGGTTTTTTTTAAAGCATTTTTGACGAGGCTGCTCGCTATTACCGGGGGGGACTCCAGGAGAGTCAAAAATTAGCGAGACTAAGAGTGTTGGGTGGTGAGAGTCCTCAGGAGTAGATAAGGGAGGAGACCTTGCAATAGTGGCAGAGGACGAAGTATGAGAGGTCAAGCGACCTGCCACGGGGAGTTCCTTATAGGGCTAAGTTTGAAAACGGCAGAGTCGGCTAAGCCATCAAGGAAGTCATTTTGGTTAGTGGGTAAAAGCGAGTTATCCTCATCCGAGTTAATCCATGAAATGAGGGGCAGATTGAATTCCCCCCTAACTAGAATAGGATCACTCAGAGAAGGAATGTAGGAACAGGCGATGAAAAGGTTAAAGGACTCAGAATGAATTTTAACGGCTAAAAATTCAATTCCGAAAGGATTAGTAATTGTAATACGTTCAACTGTGTAGGTGTTGTTTACGGCAATCAGAACGCCATCTCCGAAGGTTGGGTCGATCTTCCCGAAAGACAGTGTATTTCGATACCAAAATTTCATTGTCTATGACAGTTGAGTTTAGCCAGGTTTCTGTTAGCACAATAGTATCGAAGTCAAAGGAAGCACAGTTAGTATAAAGTAAGTTCAGTTTTCCAAGAATACTGCGACCGTTTTGGTTGCAACAAGAAAAAATCTTGTTGCTTAGTCTTTTGGAACTGGACTGGAACCTTGAGAATCTCTGGTCAAGAATTCATGGGCAATACTGTGCTCGGGCCAGGTAGTAGGATCTAAAGATTTGGCAAGGGAAGCTTCTGGTAACATTATTTTAAATGAGGATATGCTACGTTTATGCTTAAAATTAAATTTGGTCACAAAAAGTTCTGAGGAAGCTATATTTGGATTGTTTGCAAGGTGAAACCTAACGTTATCTGCAGAGGCATCAGGCATAAGCCGCGATACAAAGATGGGCTTACGGGGAGCCCAAGCTCTCAGTGTAAGTCCAGAAGATCGCGTTTGAGTTGGAACACCCGTCAATCGCTTTGGTGATTTTACAACGGGTAGGCGGGTAGGTGCGGCGACAGGCAGGCGTAGTGATGGAGCGGCAGGCTGGCTTGGTGATATGACTATTGAAGATTTTTCGAGTATGGGACTAGATGGGGGATTCCGACTGGCAGGTTCCGGCGGATCAACTTTTGCCGTGGAAAGACCAGGTTTGTAGTAGCTAGAATGGGTGGCTGTTCGCCAGGGGCATCAACCATAGCATTGCTTACTGGCAAATGTGTGTCTGGAGTGGTAAATATATTCAAATTCTGGTTATTATTAGGAATTTTCCGGCGTGGTGATTTGCTCAGTAGTTCAAGGCCCAGAAATAGAGATTCGAGGTTTAAAAACAGCTCGTTCAATGAGACAAATTGTTTCCGAACCTCCCGGAAACCATTTCGAGTTTGCCGCATAAACATGCGCATCTCGCATTCAATCTCTCGACAGGCCAAACAGAACCATGTCAACCCAATGCCTTTGCCCAGGAGATCACCAAGTCGGCTATAATGACCAACACCAGCGCATTTCATGTGCGAGCAATTGTCGCATAGCCAGCAAGTTAGATAGGAGTCGCCGGTAATAGCTCCTCCAAATACGCATCTCTTTGAGGTACAAACCAAAGACATTTTGGGTAATAAGAGAGAGACTGCGCTCAAAAACAGAATGGTCCAGCGAATGTACGATGAAGAGAGTGATCCAGCGACGTTAACGTGGGAGCGATTTCAGGCGAAACAGCAGGAGCAGCGTCAATCCAGAGGGAGATGAAGAAGCTCCACAAAAGGGGGAGTGTGATAGAGAGCGGTGAGCAGCTTGTTTACGCAGCAGCACGGATATCGCTATTCAGCCTGATCAGCCGACGACCATGCAGCCTCTCATAACGCTTACCACCCCAAGAGCAGGAGTTGGAAACACAAATGTGGTTTCCGAATATGACTCCATAATCGAGCATAACTCGTCTGAAGTACCATCCAGGCTATCACTTCAGGTGATTCCTCCGGCACGAGTAGAGTCGAAGCCCTTAAAATCCACTGCTAAGGATAAAGCGCCGTCCGGACCCCCGGTACAGACTGATGTCGCGGTCTTACCAACCGTAACACCAAAGCCCTTACAGGTCATTCTCCCCTCTAAACACATATTTATTTCACGGCTGGCCCCTGACACCTCAGAGATTGATTTCTCGGCATATATCCAAGCCAAATCTAAAGCCGTTGTTAGAGTGGAGGACATTAGGAAATTTAAATATACTTACTCGAGGCTTACGTCATCTTTTAAGATACGTGTACCTTTGCCGATGTTCGATACGATCGTTCGCCCAGCTTTTGGCCGGTGAACATATTCGTACAAGAATATCAGCCGAGTACAGTTAAAAAAAAGTTAATAAGCCTGTGGGAGTTAGACTCCCAAAGAATAAAAACCCTGTACCGTCTTCGTCTTCCGTAGCTAAACCTTCATCCTCAAAAAACTAACAACATCTATCACTCTTACCTATCAAAATACTGGCGGGCTTCGGAGTAAGCTCCCTAGACTGTATTCTGTGAGTTCATCTTTTGCATCGCAGATTGTAGTCTTCACAGAAACCTGGTTAAAGCCAGAGATTTTTAGCTCCAAAATTTTCCCAGACAGGTACACCACTTACAAAGGGGAGGAGGAGTCCTAATCTCTGTAGACTCCGACTTCGCTTCTTTGCTTTAGCTGAACTTATTTGGTCAAACATCGAGAATTCGCCATCTTTAACCCTCTCAACACATCATGATTTTACTGAGGGTATGTTCGACATATCCCTTGGTCAAATAAACCACGTAAGGAATTCTTTAGGTCGGCTTCTAGATCTATGTTTCGTTTCTGACCCAGATGGAATACGATGGATCCTTTCCACCCAACGCTTGAGGTGTCGATTGAAACCCTTACTGCTAGAAACTTTCAGTCTCGCCATGGAGTTCATAAAACTCGCTGCTTTTGCAAGGCTGATTTTTAGAGACCAAGCAATTTAATTTCTACGTTTTATTGGTCCGATCTCTGGGAATGCACCGATATTAATATCGCTTTAGAAACATTCTACAAAATGCTTAACGCTTTCTACGACTCTTGCGTGCCATGGATGTATCCATCCGCCTCGGCTGACCCTCCTTGGCTTACAAGGAGCCTTAAAAACTTAAAATACAATAAAAATAGACTCCTTAAGAGACATAAGAAAACTGGATGTAATGTAACTTTCTCAAGATACTTAGTAGCTCGGTCAAATTTCACCGTGCATAACGCTGAGTGTTATAAGAATTATATATACCGCTGTCGGATTCAGTTAACTCAGGATCCAAAGCAGTTTTATAATTTTGTTAACACTAAGCGAAAGCAGGTATATTCTTCCCCCCCCCCCCCCCTAATTTCGTTTGAAAATGTATCTGCGACTACTGATCAGGGTATCGCCGATCTATTCACAACTTTCTTTCAAACAATGTACCCATTTCCTACAATTATGGATCAGCCTTATTCATACAACATTCAATCAGCCAATCTTATTTTCAGAACAACTTTCTCCGAAAGTACTGTATTATCGGATCTTCTGAGGGTGAAACCAGTCTATTCTCCAGATCCTGATGGTGTTCCTGCCTGTGTACTGAAAAACTGCGCTAAGCCATTGAGCAGGCTTCTTCTAAAACTTTTCTCTTTGTCTCTGGAAACTTCGATTTTTCCCCAAATGTGGAAGGAATCCTTCATAATTCCCCAACACAAAAAAGGAAAAAAAAATTGGTGTTCCACCAATCTCTTAAAACTTAATGGGTCAAAATGAAAGCTTATGTCTTTCTATCGTTCGTGCCCTTTCCAGGCGACATACTTTCTCTATGGGATTTCCTTAGATAGATTAACCCAGGTTAACGATCTTGGTGTCCTATTAGATGCTAAACTTAAATTTTCCGACCATATTTCAACGATGGTTAATAAAGCCAAAGGCGTGCTTGGCTTCATTAAGAGATGGTCTAAGGAATTCAATGACCCTTACATTACTAAAACATATTATGTATCTTTAGTACGTCCAATTCTGGAGTACGGGTCATGCATTTGGAGCCCTCAGTATGGGGTTCATCAAGATCGCATTGAATCTGTTGAAAAGAATTTCTTGATGTTTGCTCTTAGGGGACTCAACTGGGATGCAAATCTTCACCTCCCATCTTATTCTAACAGACTCCTTCTAATTAATTTACCTTCCCGAACCAATCGTAGAAAGATTCTGGGGGTCGTTTTCCTTTATAACCTTATTAATGGTAATATAGACAGCCAGCATCTACTAACACGACTAACATTTAACATTCCAAATAGACGTACTACAAATTTTAGTCCCCTATTCCTAAGTTGTTGTAGATCTACACATGCCCAGCATGAGTCTTTCAGGGTTTTATGTTCTGACTACAATGACTTATACTCTATTACTTCACTCTCCAAGTCCACTTCTATCAAATCCTCAATTCTCACCTACCTTTCAGGGTAAAAAACGAACTCTACTTTTTTCTCGTAATCTTTTCTACACTTTATTCTCTCGGGTCTATCCCCGCGATCCGAACGGCAGCACCTCTCGTTCGGTTGGGCGGGTGGTGGGCTGTACGTTATTCAGTGGGAGACCCGTGAAAACAACCAATTTAATAAACAATCGGATTAGCGCATTCAACTTTAACCCCGACGGACGTGTTCCTAACAGAGCTCGAGTTAATATTGAAGTTTAAGTGCAAAAATTCAAGACCAAGTGCAACCTAATAAATTCTGATAAAGACATTAAGAAGACCCCTAAGCCGCCACCAATCTACATCAGAGATATAATGATATAAAAGCGAAAAGACGCTAATACATATTTATATGTGTTAAAAGCCTTATATATTTCTGTGAATAAAATAATCAAAAAAACAAGTGAAAACAACACACAAAACTAAATATGAGTGCAACCGGCGCTCAAAATCAAAATCAGAAGCGAGAGCTTCAAGCTAAATAAAACAAAAACAACTCCTACCTCTCACTCACCTATTAATACATATATAATATAATACACATATTAAATCACACTGACAATTATCAAAGCTTGCACCCTCAAAGTGATGAAAGAGCGCGATCTTGCTCTCCAGCATTGGAGAGACCCAACAGTTACCCTCAGCAACGGAGAGCAGAATGCGTGCCAAATTTACCTGTGCGTATACCAACAACAACTTCCGCTATACCAATAAACACACACTCAACTCCCCCGCTCACATCAGTTACGCTCCCAGCTCTCCCACTCTCAACTCTTCCGCTCTCAGCAACCTCAGAAACCAATACCACAACTGCAGCAACTATAGCAACATAAACTACAGTTTGCTATGCTTCAATGCCGATACGCTCTTCTTCAGCGAATATTTAAACGCCCACAACCTCAATACCCGCTCCACCAATAAAAAGCAAAACTCAATCCTCTCTCCCAACAGCAAAAAAAAGTTCCTCGACCATACAGACTGGTATAGATCGATATATACAAATAAAGCGAAAACTAAGCCCGCAAAATTCTTCAATTGGTAATAAATCAAAAATAAATTGTGACATAACAAGACGGAAAACCAATATGCCCAACAATGATAACCGATTTGCCATTTTGGCCGATGATTTAGACGATCTGCCAAATTCTGATAAAGACATTAAGAAGACCCCTAAGCCGCCTCCAATCTACATCAGAGAAAAAAGTTCCAGCGCCCTCGTAAACAAAATAATGGGCCTTATTGGGAAAGACAGTTTCCACATAATTCCCCTGACCAAGGGCAACATTCATGAAACAAAAGTGCAAGTCAAAACGGAATTAAACTTCAGAGCGCTTACCAAATACCTCAACGATGCCAAGAAAAACTTTTATACGTACCAGCTAAAAAGCAGCAAGGGACTACAAATAGTTAAAAAAGGCCTTGAGCCTGAAATAAATCCTGAGGAAATATCAGGAGCCCTAATAGAACAAGGTTTTAAGTCGAAATCAGTTATCAACATATTTAACAAAGATAAAAAGCCACAACCTCTTTTCAAGGTCGAACTTGAACTAGACTCTTGGGCATTGAAGAAAAACGAGAGTCACCCCATCTATAGGATACAATATCTCTTACACCGAAGAATCTCTGTTGAAGAGCCGCATAAGCGCAAAGGACCAGTACAGTGTGCAAATTGCCAAGAATATGGCCATACAAAAACTTATTGTACCCTTCGCACTGTATGTGTAGCTTGTGGTGAGCTTCACAGCTCTGTTAACTGCCTATCAAGCAAAGCTAACCCCGGCATGAAAAAGTGTAGTAATTGCGGAGGAAACAACACAACAAACTACAGAGGTTGCCCTGTATACAAGGACCTAAAAAATAGGCGTCACCAAAAAGTTACTATGATGCGTGGGCAAAAGCACGCCGAGCACAATTATACCTTCAAAATATACACCTGATGCCCACTTAAACAGTCTGACCAAAAGGAACGTAACATTTGCAAGTGCGCTTAAATCAGGTTTTTACGTAGGTCCATAGAGTTATGGAATGCCAACGGCGTTTCGCGACACAAGCTTGAAATGGCTCAATTTCTCCAACATATCGATGTAATGCTCCTTTCTGAAACACATCTTACAAACAACCACCCTGATGGTAAAGCACATGGAGGCACTGGAGTCCTGATTAGAAACCGCATAAAACATACTTTCCGCAACGACTTTGCGACAAACTACTTACAGGCAACATCTTTAAATATACAGCTGGGCAACGGACAAATAACACTTGCTGCCCACCTCGCTTTACGATATCCGAAAACCAATTTTTGGATTTTTTCAACACACTAGGGGATCGGCCAACGGACCCCAGAAAGATACCAGACTTGATTGACTTTGCTGTTACAAGAAACATCTCACATAATTGAGCAGCTTGTCTTGGAAAAGCGACGCTTACGACGAGAATGGCAATCTTATAGATTGCCATTTGCAAAACAAAGTCTCAAAAACGCAACTCGTAGATTAAGAAAGGAGGTAATCAACGAGCAGGAATACGCACAACGCCGTTACATATTGCAATTAGCACCTTTTAGCACAAAATATCCATTATGGAGAGCACACCCATCTCTAAGCCCCCCGGTAGAATCTGTTATGCCAATAAGAAATTCCGCACGTGAATGGGTCCGTAGCGATAAAAATAGGGCTTCTACTTTCGCGGAGCACCTTCAAAACGTGTTTCAACCAAACCCAGCAATGAATAATTTCGTATTACAAGAGCAAACAATTGTAAGCCAAACGACACAGGATCCAATAGAATTTCGACCAACTGAAATTGCTAAAATCATCAAAGAATTAAAAGCTAATAAGAGTTCCGGCAGCGATCTAATAACCCCTAAGATGATCATCGAACTTCCATTTTGTGCCGTCCAAACTATTTGCCAGCTATTCAATGCAATAAATAGAATTAGTAACTTCCCTGGTATCCCTATGATACCGAAACCGGGAAAGGATCATACAGTTTCATCATCGTACAGACCTATAAGTTTAGTACCATGTATGTCAAAACTCTTCGAAAAATGTCTGCTGACCTTTGTTATACCTTATCTGCGAATTTTTAACAAAATACCGGAGCATCAATTTGGTTTCCAGGAGAAACATGAAACAATCGAACAAGTCAATCGAATCACAACTGAAATTCGAACTGTTCGAAAACAATCGAACAAGTCAATCTTATCACAACTGAAATTTGAACTGCATTCGAAAAGAGAGAGTACTGCACTGCCATTTTTCTCGATGTGGCCCAAGCATTTGACAGAGTCTGGTTAGATAGCCTAATGCATAAAATTAAGTCAACACTCCCTGAATGCACCCATAAGCTTCTAAAATCGTACCTGTACAATAGAGTGTTCTCAGTTAGATGCGGCACTGTTACGTCTGAGGACCACATCATAGAAGCTGGGGTTCCTCAAGGCAGCGAGGCAGCTAACTATATCTACATTTGCCGATGACACTGCAGTCCTGAGCCGCTCTAAATGTCCACGGCAAGCTACTGCACAACTTGCTCTCTACCTGGCACATATCGAGAAATGGCTTTCTGACTGGAGAATAAAAGTCAATGAACAGAAATGTAAACACGTAACTTTTACCCTCAACAGACAAGATTGCCCTTCGCTCATACTAAATAACACTGTTATACCAAAATTAAATGAAGTTACGTATCTAGGTATTCATCGAGACAGACGACTCACTTGGCGTAGGCACATCGAGGCAAAAAGAACACACCTCAAACTAAAAGCCAATAGTCTACATTGGCTTCTTAGTATACGCTCTCCCCTAAAACTAAAATACAAGGTCTTACTTTACAACTCCGTCTTAAAACCGACCTGGACCTATGGCTCCCAGCTATGGGTGAACGCCGGTAACAGCAGCGTAGAAATTATCCAACGTGCCCAATCGAAAATCCTGAAAACCATCACCGTCGCACCGTGGTACATTCGAAGTGATAACTTACATATGGAAAAATATAGCAACAAACTACGTGCCCATCCGAACAGGCTTGCGAGAAACTTAACACGGCTATCTAGCCGAACCCGACTTCGTCGTAATGATATGCCAACCCAACGTTAATTATTAGGGCCACACAAACCCACATCAGTTGCAATATTAACTGTTAGTTAAGTACTTCTTAGGATTTATAAACTTATTGTTAGTCTCATAAGGAGAAGCTTCAATAAAGCAACGCTATATAATAAAAAAAAATAAATAAATTAACAATGCATTTTATGGCCGATCCCTTCAAAACAAACGTACATGTAAACGAATGGTTACACAGCCATTCACAGTAAAAGAGTCACAACACACTTAGGCCGCCAGCGCACGTACAAACGCATTGAAGTGCTGTGTTGCGAGTTATAGTTTCTCAACTACGTCTATGGGACACATTTTTAAAGAAGGCTTGTAGTGTTTTAAATCAAATAATCAGCAGGCACATAACGCAAAAGACTAGTAAAAACATCACAGTTAACTTCTGACATCATCAACTTAAGGATAAAAAACTATAATGGATTGTACTTAAAGGAATCCACACTAATGTGCGTCAGTCAAAAATTGAAACTACGTTTGCTAATCTCAATTTTGAATTCCTAAATATATAATGCCCGAGAAAGGCAGAATGACAAATAGAACAGATGTGTAACTAAAAATACTACACGACTACGCAAAATCTGTTTTTCGAAAACCTCAAACAAGTATTCATCCTGGTTGAAGCAGTGAGTGGAAGCAGTATTCTTAAGCGATCATTATATATGGTAGATATCATGTTTTCCGCTGAAACACGCATGCTGGAAGTATGACGAATCTTTATACCTACTTACACTGCTCACCTCGCACTGGCAATAGCAGAGGAGGTGCCACTGTGTTTTTATAACCAACGGGTATGACATGAGTTTATTCAATATCCGAAAGCTTCATGAACGCTTATTACGTTATACTTCCGGCTGAATTGCACGCTGTGCCGCTAAATAAGACACAAAGAACACGGTTTCTTTCTCTTTTTGCTAATATTGAGGTTTTTAAGACTTATTTCTTGCAAACAATCGATTAAAGCATGGAAATTTATGCTAGAGGTATTGATGGCAACATTGCAATAAGCAGCTCCATACGCTGCAGCGAAAAAACCAGCAATATGTAAAAAACATCCAGCCCTAAATACCATTAAATATATGGTAGCGAATATCCTTCGCCCTAAACGAAAGATTCGGAAAGAATATGCGAGAAAAGGAAGTTCTAGGATGCGGCAAATTTTCCAGATGCTGACAGAACGCATTCATAAAGTACTGGCTCGCAAAAAACAATTCAATTAGATGAGTTGTTAGAGAGATTTGAGTCTGATGCCTCAACAAAGTACTCTTTGTGGAAAATGCTTTAGGAAATGAAGTCTCAAGTGAATACTTACTTCTGATCACATGAATTACTTTCCTTAAATATAACTCTTAGGTATAGTGGTTTAAGGTATTCTCTATTATACTATAAAACCGTAAAACAAGCCGATTTCCGCGATATACAATGCTAAATGTGCCGGTTTCATCGACTCATTTCTGGATACCATTTCCCGTAGATTTCCTTCCTCTTGGTCAGAAAAAGATACAAACCTTCATGCGGCGGACTAAAAACCGATTGAAAGAGTTTCTCAGTGGATTCCGTAAATTGAACGATCAACTCTCTGCACTTGATTTAAAATTCAGAAGCCTCAAGCTACTGAATGAATCTCCCAAGCGAAAAAAATGCAGTTAGGGATGTCGTTTATGCCGAGACCGCCCGTTAGCCTGATGAGCCGTCAAACATGCAACCGCTTATATCTCTTGCTACCCCAAGAGCAGGAGTTGTAAATAAAAATTCGGCTTCCGAACATATATTAACAGTTGACCGAAATTTATTCAATTTGTCCTCCATGGCATCACTTCAAGTGATACCCAGGACCCAAGTAGAATTCACCGCCTAAAGTTCACTCAAAAGGGAAATTCTTCATATCGCCCGGTACGCACTAATCTCGCGGTCTTACCATCAAGGATAGCCCCTGACATATCTTAAATTAATATTTCGCCCTAAATCTAAGCCAAATCGTAGGTCGTGGACGGTATTAGGAAGTTAAAATATTGTTACTCGAGGCCCTTCTAGATTTGTTCGCCCAGCTTTTGGCCGGAGAACATATTCGTACAAGATCATCAGCCGAGTATAATTAAGAAAAAAATTATCAAGCCTGTTGAAGTTTAACTTCGAAAAGCTAAAGAAAACAGAACAGTCAGCCTAAAAACTAAGAACATCTACCATATTACTATTCTTACCTATCTATGGTAATACATAGTAGGTAGCTACGTAGTAAGCTCTTTAACTTTTCTCTGACAGTTCATTTTGTTCAATCACTGTTTATTTCATGTTCATACTATTCCATATTCTATTCTATACTGTCTACTATTCAGTCGGTTTTTAATCTTATGTTCCATAGCGACCTGATAGTGATTCTGGGTGACATCAATCTACCAGAACTCACTTGATCAAATATTTAAAATTCAGCATCTTTATCCCTTTCTACACACAATGATTTCACTTCGGATAAGTTTGACACGTTCCTAGGACAAATTAATCACGTACGAAATTCTTTAGATCGGCTACTAGACCTGTATTTTAAAAGGATTCTACTGGAATCGTCCTTCCTAGAGACCGCTGCCGGATTCAAGTTACACAGGACCCGAGGCAGTTTCATAATTTCGGGAACACTGCGCGTAAATATGTATATTTTCCTTCCTTATTTTTATTTTAAAAGCTGTTCTTGCTGAACATTGTCGACCTATTTGAAACATTTTTTTCAAACAACGTATTGACCTCTTACAATTACGGATCAGCCTTTTTTTTGTAAACTTTGCTGTATTTATTGGATCTTCTCAGGGCTTATGAGACTAACAATAAGTTTTTACCTAATGATTAATGATTAGCGCTGGGTTGGACGGTCGTTGCGGCGACGTCGGGATCGGTCGCAAACCCGTGTTAAACTTCTCGCAAGGTGGTTAGGGTGGGACGTTAATTTGCTCATGTACTTTTGTTTTTGATGGGTTATTTCATCTTTGACGGATCTGATATTAAGGTGTCTTTGTATATTTTCGTTTCGGGTATTCGAGGGGGCTCCAGTGATTGTTCTCAGTATCTTTGATTGGGCCCTTTGTATGATCTCGATGTTACTACTGCTGGCGCTTCCCCAAATTTTGGAGCCGTAAGTCAAAATTAGATTTAGTACGGAGTTGTAGAATAGGACCCTGTAGTCCAGACAGATGGGTGACCGAGAGTTGATAAGCCAGTGGAAACTACTAGCCTTAAGCTTGTTCAATGGTTTTATACTTCTTTCAAAAACCAAAGTAATGCGCTGGAATAAGATTGCGTGTCCTCAAGAAAGGGGTTTGTTGAGTCATCAGACAGTCTTCAAATAGCTGTGAGGGATAAAACAGTAGGCTTCAGGCCTGTACGATGAGGAAACTTAATTTCTTATCAGGATACCGGTTCCGCAATGTGCTTCTTCAACTGCATGATTTCTTCCGTAAAACAAAAAGCTTATTAATTAAAAGCTTATTTGAGGTTGTGCTTAACAGTGAAATGTTTTTCTGACAGTAGCTGGACGTCAATATGATTATCATGAAGGAATTTAGTTATCTCAAGTTTATGCCGTGAAACGCCATTGGAGTTCCACAATGATATTCGTAGAGTATCATTGTGAGTTTTGATATACAAGCATCTCCATGAGGATATTTTGGTTCCGCATAAGGTTTTTTTTTTTTTTTTTCATAACCCACTTCGTAGAGTTATGCCTACGTACTAAAAACAAAAACCTCCGTATGTTCTTCCGTCCTTTGCAAGCTCACCGGGACTTCCAGTCAAGTTATTTCTTCGGTGAGCAGGATGTGAAGCCTGGTTGTACTCCCTTCCTTGTTGATTGGCCTAGTGGCGCGCGTCCTTCATCCCTGGTGTCACTGGGTATTTGTTTTCCTGCCATCCTGTATTAGCCTTCGGCTCTGTTGGCCATCTCGTCGGTTCGGATCCGCTTCATCATGTCTCGGATGATGTTGTGTCCTCGCTCCCAAGAGTCGCTGTTATCCATCATGGCCGCGATCAAGCCGCCAGGGCTGAGCGGGGCACCGATCAGCGCCCTTAGCTGCGCCCTCTCCTCCGTGAACGTGGAGCAATGCATGAGTACATGCTCTGCTGTTTCCTCAGCATCGGGGCAGTAGAGGCATTGAGCTGCCTCTACGTGGTGGAACCGGAATAGGTACGCCCGAAAGCAGCCATGGTCCGTGAGGAACTGGGTAAGGTGGTAGTCCAGTTTCTTGTGGCGGAAATTGGCCCACGTCGTTAAATCGGGGGTGAGTTGGTAAGACCACCTCCCCCGTTGCGATGTTATCCATCTGTTCTGCCACTCTCCCATCAGTCGCTCGTGCGCCTCCAGCCGTGTAGCACCTTCTCGTACCTGACAAATGGCTTTTATCTCCAGGTCGATTGGTGGCAAGCCTGCCAGTGCTAGTGCTGCGTCTCCGGATATGGTCCTGAATCCTCTGATGAGCCTAAGGGCCATAGACCGTACCACAGCCCGAGCTCCCTTCAAGTAAGTGGCTTTCTTGGTGGCGTTGCTCCATATTGGTGCTGCATAGAGCAGCGTTGCCTTGGCTACCGCTACCAGTAATTTCCTTGCCGGGTAGTTTGGTCCTCCTATATTGGGCATGAGCCTGGACAATAACGCAGTTGTTATTGCTGTTTTCCTGCTTGCGTAGCTAGCATGATCTTTAAAAGCTAGCCTGTGGTCTATCATTACTCCCAGGTATTTTAAGGAGTCTTGTGATGCCACCTGTAGTAATTGTCGCGTTGCACTTCTCTTCTAGGACTGCTATTGTCTTTGCCACTGCAGTTTTTGCCACATCGTCCGCAAAGCAATGTAGCTCAGCTCCTAAGGGCCTGTTGATGCCCAGGATTCCATTGTACATAATGTTCCACAGGATCGGTCCAAGCACAGATCCTTGTGGGACCCCTGCAGAAACACTGTAGCATCTCGGGCCAGCGTCCGTGTCGAACCAGAGGACGCGATCCGTGAAGTAACTTCCAACGACGATCCTGAGGTACTCCGGGATGCCCATCCTATGCATGGCGCTGAGTATTACTGGCCATCTAGCGGTGTTGAAGGCGTTCTTCACGTCCAACGTGACGATTGCACAGTACTCCTTACTTCCACCCAGCCATCTGTCACCATGGAGAGCATTCTCGGCGATGTTTCTCACCGCCATAAGTGCGTCCAGGGTGCTCCTGCCCTTCCGGAATCCGTGCTGCTGCGTACCTAGTCCGTTGCTGCTCTCCGTGATCACCTCTATTCGGGCATACAGGATGCGCTCGAATAGCTTGCCCCTTATGTCCAGTAGGCATAGCGGGCGGTAGCTAGTTGCGGCGTGTGCTGATCCCTTGCCTTTCGGCAGCAGAACTAATTTCTGGCTTTTCCACCTCGTCGGGAAGACCCCTTCCAAGAGACACTGCTGGAAGGTTTTCCTGAATATATCGGGTCTATTTAACGCCGCTGCCTTGACGACTGCTCCAGGTATTCCATCCAGGCCAGGAGCTTTGTTGGGCTTGATTCGCTTGGCTGCCTCCACAACTTCTAGGTCTGTAATGCTCAGGAAGTCGTAGGGGGGGGGGGGCGCTACTGCTGTTGGCCGCCATAGAGTCTGCCTTGGGAATAGTTCTTCTACTATGCTAGCCAGAACCTCCGGGTCAGTTGGGGTTGCCTCTCTCTTCCTTAGCTTGTTGGCTACGACTTTGTAGGCAAGTCCCCAGGGCTCTCTATCCACAGTATCTAGTAGTTCCTTATAGGCCCGGGCTTTGGCAGCCAATATGCCGTGCTTAAACTTGGAGCGTTTTCTTCTAAAAGCCTCCACGAGTTCTGCGTGCTGGCTGCCGCCTCTGGTTCGTTGCGCCCTTCTTCTTGCCCTTAGGCATTCCGAGCGAAGCTTGCTTAAGTTGGCGCTCCACCAGTACACTGGTTACTTGCGTTGCTCTTTTTTCTTCCTGGGCATGGTTGCATCGCACGTTGCCTCGAGCATCTTCATGAGGTCGGTTGCTATTGAATCTGCGTGTCCATTTGGGATTCGTAACGAGTCGATTTGATATGACAGCATATCTTCGTCAATCTTCCTCGAGTCCCAGGCTTGCCCGACTGATCCTCTCTGCCGCCTCCAAGTCGTGCCCTTCGGTAGGATGCCGAAGGAAATCAGCGCGTGGTCACTTAGTGTTATAGTGTCGTGGACCGTCCAGCTCGCGTTGGCCACTAACCCTCTGCTGACGTAGGTGATGTCGATATAGGACGAGCCCCTATCGTTGTTGAACGTTGGTTTGCAAGTCCAACATGAGCATTGTGTTTATTACTGCTCGTCCTCTGGGATTCGATGTCCTGCTGCCCCATTCTACTGCCCATGCATTGAAGTCGCCCGCGATGATCTTCGGGCCGCGCCCTCTTGCGTGGCTGCCCAGTACTTCCATCATCTCCTCGAACTGTTCTGGGGAGTCGTTAGGGGGGGCGTAGCAGCTGTAAATATGCACTCCTTTTATTCTCGCATATGCTATTCCGCGCATCGGCGAGGCCGCCAATTCCTGAATGTGCAGGTTGCTGCAACACTTGATGGCTGCTTTACCGGTCTCGTCCAGTATCATTGTGGGGTTGCCACGGACGGGGTAATAGGGTTCACTCAAGAGCATGATGTCTACCTTGCGCTCCGCCGCAGTTTGAGCCAGGAGGCTCTGAGCAGCTGCGCAATGATTAACATTCAGCTGGACAATCTTAATTTGCTCCTGCATTATGGCGGGACTTCACTTCTTTAAGGCTGGCTCTGTATGTCGGGCACGCGAAACAGCCCGTCGGGTGGTTTTTATCCACTTCGTCGCTGCATAATAGGCACTTTGGTGGTGCCGCGCATCCCCTTGCTTTGTGTCCTCGTTCGCCGCATCGCAGGCAGCAGTCTGATCGATCGATCTCCTTGCAGGTCGTTCTTCGATGTCCGTAGCCCAGGCACTTGTAACATCTCGTGGGCCGGACGTCCTGGATGATGCGGCACCTTGACCAACCCACGGTTACCGTGCCCTTCGCTAAGACCGCAATCGCATCATTAGCGTTCATCAAGACCGAGGCTATCTGTGTCCCATCCCGCATCCTACGTAGCCCTTTGATGTCCTCTAGTTTCAGCTGGATTCCTTGAAATTGGGAGACAAGGCAGCTGTGGAGATCATCTGCTGTCGTGGCCTCGTCTAGTCCACTGCAGGATACTGGTATTCTTTGCGCACCCGTTCGAACCGAAGCCAAGTCTCTTAATGTTGCTTCCAGCTCGGTCTTAAATTTGGGGACGCTGTCGGAGCCTTTCCCGTCTACCTCCAGCAGTAGTTCCCCTTGCTGAGTTCTACGGACTTTGCGAACATGTTTGCCCAGTTCGCTGAGGTTCGGGTCCTCTTTCAGTTTCCGGAGCATTTCCGCATACGAGGCATCTCCCGTCTTCTTTAAAATAAGTGCCTCCGGCTTCTTCCTCAGGCGTTTAGGCTGCACTTTTTTCCACTCGCCTCCAGTGGTAGCCTCCTTGGCGACGGATGCATAGCTGCGCGGCTTGGACGTAACTTCTTTGGGTAAAGCCTCTGAGCTCACCGCGGAGTAGTTGCCGCGCTTGGGTGCCTGTGCTTTAGGCGCCTGACCTTTGGGCATCTGCCCCTTTGGCAGTTCCCTTGCTGGGGTAGCCTTTGGTCTAGGCTTTTGGGGCTCAGTTTGGGTAGAAGCGGTCTGCGAAAGCTTCCCTTTAGAGACTCCTTCGTAAAGCTCGATGGCCCTGTTGCTGAGAGCCGAGAGTTCTAGTAGATCACTCTTGTCGTCTATGATAACATGGCGCCGAACTTCGAACGCGGATAGTATCGCGTTGATTTTATTACCCATCCTGGCGAGGATGCTCCTTAAGTCTTCGTTTTGGAATCCCGCGGCGAATTCTAAGGGCCTTATGGGCGATCCCGTCGGTGATTTCCTTCCTTTCCTGTGCGACGGCACGCTGATGACGTCCTTTGCTTTCGGGTTGCTGGTGTTGTTAGCGCTACTGGCTACAGTGGCCGAGTTGTTCAGCTGTGCAGCACTGCGGGGGCTAGTCGGTATATCCTCCAACACAATCGCCGGCGCAGCGGTTCCCGCGGCTAGATCTAATGGCCCTATAGGCGATCCGATTGGTGATTTTCTTCCTTTGCCGTGCGACGGCACGGTGATCCCGTCCTTTCCCTTCTGAATGCTCCAATTGGTAGCGCTGCTGGCTACAGGGGCCGAGTTATCCAACGCTGCATCCCTGCGGCGGCAAGTCGGTAAATCCTCCAGCACCACCGCCGGCGCAGGGGTTCCGGCGTCCTGCACCGTAACTCCTCCTCCTTTTGTTGGGGACCTAGACATTCTGGAGCTCCTCCTGAATGGGTCTTCATCGGTGGGGGCGGGGCCCCCCGCTGATCTGTTATTGATTTAGCTGATTTAGCTCCCGATCACCAGATCTGGCAGCACTGTTGGTCTACGATAAGTTTTCAGCTCCACCGGCTGATTTAACAGATGGGCCTCCCACCGCGAAAAGTGCGACCATAAGGTCGCATAAGGTCTTGCATGCTAGTCGTCATAAAGCACATGAATTCGATCATATACTGCTGCAGAGTATGCATTGGGAATGCATTCAAAGCTATTTTTTTTGCGTCGATAATGATTCGGTGTCGGATCAGTTTGGGCAGCATGCAGAGTTGTTATCGTAGAGCTTGGTTCTGTTAGCCCCGATTTTAAGACGTTTGCAAAGGTCACATTTTGGAAAGGACCAAATGAGGACCTCTTTGCCGTAGTGAAAAAAACTTCTGGGGTATGTTTTTGATTGTACAGGTGTATCCTGTGCGTTATGGAGGCGGGTAGACGTTACTCGGTGATTAATCCGGCTTTTAAGGTCTTTGTATATTAAGCAGCCTCTATAGTTTCCTGTGTAGGTCCCCACAATTTCCGCACTTTTTGGAGCTGGGATCACTTTTGGGTCAGCCTTATTCATATAATATTCAATTGGCCAATTTTATTTTCAGACCATATTTCTCCGAAAGCAGTTTTTAATCGAATCTTCTGAAGGTAAAACCAACCTATTCGACAGGTCCCGTTAGAGTTAAAGGCGTTATGCTGAAGAACTGCGCTAAACCATTGTGCAAACCTCTTATAAAAATTTTCGCCCTATCTCTGGAAACTTCGATGTTCCCCCATATGTGGAGAGAATCTTTTATATTTCCACTACATAAAAAAGGAAAAAATATCCGCTGTTACTTATAAAAGGGGCTTCTCTAAATTTTCAGTAATTCCTTTTTAAATTTTGATTAGTCACACCCTACATGCAAAACCTTCTTATTTCAGCGGACTCTTACTAATTAATTTACCGTCTCTAACAAACCGTATAAAGATGCTGGGTCGTTTTTCTACATAAATAGTATCCATAATTAACATTTAACATTCCTAATAGACGAACAAATTTTAGTTCTCTCTTCCAAAGCCGTTGTAGTTTATACGACCAGCATGAGCGTTCTAGGGTACCTTGTCCGAACTATATAGACCTCTACTGCTAACTTTGCTTTACGCTTTCTATCCTTTCAGAGCAACGAAGGCACACTGTCACCGCGATTCGAGCTATCCTTTCTACACTTTATTCTTTCAACAGCGTACCTTGGTCGGCTGGCCGGGAGGCGAGCTGTACATTATGCAGCGGGAGCCGCGTAAAAAAGTCTCCACAAGTCTCCACAAGTAGCAAGCCTAAAAGACGTTTTACATCAGCATCTCTGTTGCAAGTGAAGTTGTGAAGTTTTCTGCACAACTCACTTTCGCGGCGTATACAATCGACTAACGTCAACTGGGTAGAAATCCACCATTTTACCTTGGGAACAACTTCTGCCCATGCCCATGTTAAAAGGGGGAAACCCAAAACGTTGTTACTTCAATAAATTCCGTTTAGAAATTTTTCATTTAAAGAAGACATACTGATGTATGTGACTAACAAGAATTCTTATCACTTTTTATATATTCATGCCCCCAGCTACTTCGATGCATTGGTATGTGCGCTGGTAGCATGTGTTTTTATGCTTTTACTCCTTCACTGTGCAATTATTTAAAGGGATCGGTCAAAAAACGCATTGTTTATTAATTGTTCGTTGGTCCGGTCCCTTTTACATTATTTTTATATTTTTATATAGGCAGATGTTCATCGCTTGAACAGCACATGACAGCTTAAACTAATCCATTTGCTGACTGATCAATATACGTTCCAATCACAGTTCGTTTTGCAAATGTCCCTATGTGTGTGCTTGTATACGAATACATGATAGACATGACACATGAGACATGAACGAGACATGAATACATGTATACATACATAATATGACCATATATGGACATAAGCAAAAGCCTTATCGATCTGTTAGAGCAAAGAATATGAGCAATACATATGCAAATGTTAACGGGACTATTTCACTGGTATGAATCGCTGTCTCTCTCTTTTTGTTTTTGTTCAATAGTTCGATTCAGGATGAGAGAATAAGAATATTGACCTTTCCAAATGCTATAATTTTATTTCATTTTCATTTTACACTACAGTAGTACATAATCGTAAGACCTGTTATATTCCTTAATAAATCAGTTATTAAAATATTCCGCCTGTGCATTCAAGCTATTTACAGAAAACGCTGCTGAAAGGAGAACTTTTCTGTTTCCCTGCATCAACACTTCTCCTTGCATCAGGAACCACTTAAGCATCCGGCACGCCGAAAAATTGGTGACTCCAAAAGAACAGAACAGAAGAAAGAAAACAATTGAATTAGATGAGTTGTTAGAGAGATTTGAGTCTGATGCCTCAACAAAGTACTCTTTGTGGAAAATCCTTTAGGAAAAGAAGTCTCAAGCGAATCAAAACTCGGCTGTAAGAAATCTGTCAGGATGTTGGTGCAGCACATCTTGGGAAAAGGCAGAAGAATTTTCTAGTAGCCTGGAGCATTACTTCTGATCACATGAATTACTTTCCTTAAAAATAACTCTTAGGTATAGTGGTTTAAGGTATTCTCTATTATACTATAAAACCGTAAAACAAGCCGATTTCCGCGATATACAATGCTAAATGTGCCGGTTTCATCGACTCATTTCTGGATACCATTTCCCGTAGATTTCCTTCCTCTTGGTCAGAAAAAGATACAAACCATCATGCGGCGGACTAAAAACCGATTTAAAGAGTTTCTCAGTGGATTCCGTAAATTGAACGATCAACTCTCTGCACTTGATTTAAAATTCAGAAGCCTCAAGCTACTGAATGAATCTCCCAAGCGAAAAAAATGCAGTTAGGGATGTCGTTTATGCCGAGACCGCCCGTTAGCCTGATGAGCCGACAAACATGCAACCGCTTATATCTCTTGCTACCCCAAGAGCAGGAGTTGTAAATAAAAATTCGGCTTCCGAACATATATTAACAGTTGACCGAAATTTATCCAATTTGTCCTCTATGGCATCACTTCAAGTGATACCCAGGACCCAAGTAGAATTCACTGCCTAAAGTGCCCGGTACGCACTAATCTCGCGGTCTTACCATCAAGGATAGCCCCTGACATATCTTAAATTAATATTTCGCTCTAAATCTAAGCCAAATCGTAGGTCGTGGACGGTATTAGGAAGTTAAAGTATTCTTACTCGAGGCCCACGGCATCCTTCTAGATTTGTTCGCCCAGCTTTTGGGCGGAGAACATATTCGTACAAGATCATCAGCCGAGTATAATTAAGAAAAAAATTATCAAGCCTGTTGAAGTTTAACTTCGAAAAGCTAAAGAAAACAGAACAGTCAGCCTAAAAACTAAGAACATCTACCATATTACTATTCTTACCTATCTATGGTAATACATAGTAGGTAGCTACGTAGTAAGCTCTTTAACTTTTCTCTGACAGTTCATTTTGTTCAATCACTGTTTATTTCATGTTCCTACTATTCCATATTCTATTCTATACTGTCTACTATTCAGTCGGTTTTTAATCTTATGTTCCATAGCGACCTGCTAGTGATTCTGGGTGACATCAATCTACCAGAACTCACTTGATCAAATATTTAAAATTCAGCATCTTTATCCCTTTCTACACACAATGATTTCACTTCGGATAAGTTTGACACGTTCCTAGGACAAATTAATCACGTACGAAATTCTTTAGATCGGCTACTAGACCTGTATTTTAAAAGGATTCTACTGGAATCGTCCTTCCTGGAGACCGCTGCCGGATTCAAGTTACACAGGACCCGAGGCAGTTTCATAATTTCGGGAACACTGCGCGTAAATATGTATATTTTCCTTCCTTATTTTTATTTTAAAAGCTGTTCTTGCTGAACATTGTCGACCTATTTGAAACATTTTTTTCAAACAACGTATTGACCTCTTACAATTACGGATCAGCCTTTTTTTTGTAAACTTTGCTGTATTTATTGGATCTTCTCAGGGCTTATGAGACTAACAATAAGTTTTTACCTAATGATTAATGATTAGCGCTGGGTTGGACGGTCGTTGCGGCGACGTCGGGATCGGTCGCAAACCCGTGTTAAACTTCTCGCAAGGGGGTTAGGGTGGGACGTTAATTTGCTCATGTACTTTTGTTTTTGATGGGTTATTTCATCTTTGACGGATCTGATATTAAGGTGTCTTTGTATATTTTCGTTTCGGGTATTCGAGGGGGCTCCAGTGATTGTTCTCAGTATCTTTGATTGGGCCCTTTGTATGATCTCAATGTTACTACTGCTGGCGCTTCCCCAAATTTTGGAGCCGTAAGTCAAAATTAGATTTAGTACGGAGTTGTAGAATAGGACCCTGTAGTCCAGACAGATGGGTGACCGAGAGTTGATAAGCCAGTGGAAACTACTAGCCTTAAGCTTAAGGTGTGTTCTTTCAAGATACGTCACTTCATTGACTTACGGAAGTACGGTTTTGTTTAAGGTAATTGAAGGATAGTCTTGGCGATTGAGTTTGAATGTTACATGTTTACATTTTTGTTCTTTTATTTTGAATAGCCAGTCCGATAGCGACGTCCACTAGATAAGAAGAGAGTTGAGTTGTTGCTTGTACAGTGCATATGGATCGATTTAAGATCGCTGTGTCTTCGGCAAACGTAGAAGTTGTTAGTATTCTGCTTGCGGATATTGCTGTTTAAAGGACGTACAGAGTTGGTCCAAGTACGCTACCTTGGGAAACTTCAGCGTTTATATATAACAGCAAAACTTCTGTTGTAGGGGTACGACTTCAGGAGTTTGGGGGGGTTTTGGGGAAGCTTTGAATATTAATCTATCTAGCCAGAACTTATAAATCCTGAGAGACAGCCAAAAATATTGCAGTGCAAGATTCCCGCTTTTCGATAGCAGATTGTATATCCGATGTTATTCGACTGACTTGTTCAATGGTTTTATACTTCTTTCAAAAACCAAAGTAATGCGCTGGAATAAGATTGCGTGTCCTCAAGAAAGGGGTTATTTGAGTCATCAGACAGTCTTCAAATAGCTGTGAGAGATAAAACAGTAGGCTTCAGGCCTGTACGATGAGGAAACTTAATTTCTTATCAGGATACCGGTTCCGCAATGTGCTTCTTCAACTGCATGATTTCTTCCGTAAAACAAAAAGCTTATTAATTAAAAGCTTATTTGAGGTTGTGCTTAACAGTGAAATGTTTTTCTGACAGTAGCAGGACGTCAATATGATTATCATGAAGGAATTTAGTTATCTCAAGTTTATGCCGTGAAACGCCATTGGAGTTCCACAATGATATTCGTAGAGTATCATTGTGAGTTTTGATATACAAGCATCTCCATGAGGATATTTTGGTTCCGCATAAGGTTTTTTTTTTTTTTTTCATAACCCACTTCGTAGAGTTATGCCTACGTACTAAAAACAAAAACCTCCGTATGTTCTTCCGTCCTTTGCAAGCTGATGTGAGCAGGATGTGGAGCCTGGTTGTACTCCCTTCCTTGTTGATTGGCCTAGTGGCGCGCGTCCTTCATCCCTGGTGTCACTGGGTATTTGTTTTCCTGCCATCCTGTATTAGCCTGAGCGGGGCACCGATCAGCGCCCTTAGCTGCGCCCTCTCCTCCGTGAACCTGGAGCAATGCATGAGTACATGCTCTGCTGTTTCCTCAGCATCGGGGCAGTAGAGGCATTGAGCTGCCTCTACGTGGTGGAACCGGAATAGGTACGCCCGAAAGCAGCCATGGTCCGTGAGGAACTGGTTAAGGTGGTAGTCCAGTTTCTTGTGGCGGAAATTGGCCCACGTCGTTAAATCGGGGGTGAGTTGGTAAGACCACCTCCCCCGTTGCGATGTTATCCATCTGTTCTGCCACTCTCCCATCAGTCGCTCGTGCGCCTCCAGCCGTGTAGCACCTTCTCGTACCTGACAAATGGCTTTTATCTCCAGGTCGATTGGTGGCAAGCCTGCCAGTGCTAGTGCTGCGTCTCCGGATATGGTCCTGAATCCTCTGATGAGCCTAAGGGCCATAGACCGTACCACAGCCCGAGCTCCCTTCAAGTAAGTGGCTTTCTTGGTGGCGTTGCTCCATATTGGTGCTGCATAGAGCAGCATTGCCTTGGCTACCGCTACCAGTAATTTCCTTGCCGGGTAGTTTGGTCCTCCTATATTGGGCATGAGCCTGGACAATAACGCAGTTGTTATTGCTGTTTCTAGCATGATCTTTAAAAGCTAGCCTGTGGTCTATCATTACTCCCAGGTATTTTAAGGAGTCTTGTGATGCCACCTGTGTTCCGTTGACCGTGATCACCATTCTTTCCACCTTCTTCCTGCTGCTTAGTAGGACTGCCTCGGTCTTGTGCGCCGCAATTGCTAAGCCGGCTCTCTCTAGCCAGTCGATGGCCATAGTAATTGTCGCGTTGCACTTCTCTTCTAGGACTGCTATTGTCTTGGCCACTGCAGTTATTGCCACATCGTCCGCAAAGCAATGTAGCTCAGCTCCTAAGGGCCTGTTGATGCCCAGGATTCCATTGTACATAATATTCCACAGGATCGGTCCAAGCACAGACCCTTGTGGAACCCCTGCAGAAACACTGTAGCATCTCGGACCAGCGTCCGTGTCGAACCAGAGGACGCGATCCGTGAAGTAACTTCCAACGATGATCCTGAGGTACTCCGGGATGCCCATCCTATGCATGGCGCTGAGTATTACTGGCCATCTAGCGGTGTTGAAGGCGTTCTTCACGTCCAACGTGACGATTGCACAGTACTCCTTACTTCCACCCAGCCATCTGTCACCATGGAGAGCATTCTCGGCGATGTTTCTCACCGCCATAAGTGCGTCCAGGGTGCTCCTGCCCTTCCGGAATCCGTGCTGCTGCGTACCTAGTCCGTTGCTGCTCTCCGTGATCACCTCTATTCGGGCATACAGGATGCGCTCGAATAGCTTGCCCACGATGTCCAGTAGGCATAGCGGGCGGTAGCTAGTTGCGGCGTGTGCTGATCCCTTGCCTTTCTGCAGCAGAACAAATTTCTGGCTTTTCCACCTCGTCGGAAAGACCCCTTCCAAGAGACACTGCTGGAAGGTTTTCCTGAATATATCGGGTCTATTTAACGCCGCTGCCTTGACGACTGCTCCAGGTATTCCATCCAGGCCAGGAGCTTTGTTGGGCTTGATTCGCTTGGCTGCCTCCACAACTTCTAGGTCTGTAATGCTCAGGAAGTCGTAGGGGGGGGGGGGGGGGTGGCGCTACTGCTGTTGGCCGCCATAGAGTGGTCTGCCTTGGGAATAGTTCTTCTACTATGCTAGCCAGAACCTCCGGGTCAGTTGGGGTTGCCTCTCTCTTCCTTAGCTTGTTGGCTACGAGTTTGTAGGCAAGTCCCCAGGGCTCTCTAGTAGTTCCTTATAGGCCCGGGCTTTGGCAGCCAATATGCCGTGCTTAAACTTGCAGCGTTTTCTTCTAAAAGCCTCCACGAGTTCTGCGTGCTGGCTGCCGCCTCTGGTTCGTTGCGCCCTTCTTCTTGCCCTTAGGCATTCCGAGCGAAGCTTGCTTAAGTTGGCGCTCCACCAGTACACTGGTTACTTGCGTTGCTCTTTTTTCTTCCTGGGCATGGTTGCATCGCACGTTGCCTCGAGCATCTTCATGAGGTCGGTTGCTATTGAATCTGCGTGTCCATTTGGGATTCGTAACGAGTCGATTTGATATGACAGCATATCTTCGTCGATCTTCCTCGAGTCCCAGGCTTGCCCGACTGATCCTCTCTGCCGCCTCCAAGTCGTGCCCTTCGGTAGGATGCCGAAGGAAATCAGCGCGTGGTCACTTAGTGTTACAGTGTCGTGGACCGTCCAGCTCGCGTTGGCCACTAACCCTCTGCTGACGTAGGTGATGTCGATATAGGACGAGCCCCTATCGTTGTTGAACGTTGGTTTGCAGCCGTCGTTTAGCAATACCAAGTCCAACATGAGCATTGTGTTTATTACTGCTCGTCCTCTGGGATTCGATGTTCTGCTGCCCCATTCTACTGCCCATGCATTGAAGTCGCCCGCGATGATCTTCGGGCCGCGCCCTCTTGCGTGGCTGCCCAGTACTTTCATCATCTCCTCGAACTGTTCTGGGGAGTCGCTAGGGGGGGCGTAGCAGCTGTAAATATGCACTCCTTTTATTCTCGCATATGCTATTCCGCGCATCGGCGAAGCCGCCAATTCCTGAATGTGCAGGTTGCTGCAACACTTGATGGCTGCTTTACCGGTCTCGTCCAGTATCATTGTGGGGTTGCCACGGACGGGGTAATAGGGTTCACTCAAGAGCATGATGTCTACCTTGCGCTCCGCCGCAGTTTGAGCCAGGAGGCTCTGAGCAGCTGCGCAATGATTAACATTCAGCTGGACAATCTTAATTTGCTCCTGCATTATGGCGGGACTTCACTTCTTTAAGGCTGGCTCTGTATGTCGGGCACGCGAAACAGCCCGTCGGGTGGTTTTTATCCACTTCGTCGCTGCATAATAGGCACTTTGGTGGTGCCGCGCATCCCCTTGCTTTGTGTCCTCGTTCGCCGCATCGCAGGCAGCAGTCTGATCGATCGATCTCCTTGCAGGTCGTTGCTCGATGTCCGTAGCCCAGGCACTTGTAACATCTCGTGGGCCGGACGTCCTGGATGATGCGGCACCTTGACCAACCCACGGTTACCGTGCCCTTCGCTAAGACCGCAATCGCATCATTAGCGTTCATCAAGACCGAGGCTATCTGTGTCCCATCCCGCATCCTACGTAGCCCTTTGATGTCCTCTAGTTTCAGCTGGATTCCTTGAAATTGGGAGACAAGGCAGCTGTGGAGATCATCTGCTGTCGTGGCCTCGTCTAGTCCACTGCAGGATACTGGTATTCTTTGCGCACCCGTACGAACCGAAGCCTAGTCTTTTAATGTTGCTTCCAGCTCGGTCTTAAATTTGGGGACGCTGTCGGAGCCTTTCCCGTCTACCTCCAGCAGTAGTTCCCCTTGCTGAGTTCTACGGACTTTGCGAACATGTTTGCCCAGTTCGCTGAGGTTCGGGTCCTCTTTCAGTTTCCGGAGCATTTCCGCATACGAGGCATCTCCCGTCTTCTTTAAAATAAGTGCCTCCGGCTTCTTCCTCAGGCGTTTAGGCTGCACTTTTTCCACTCGCCTCCAGTGGTAGCCTCCTTGGCGACGGATGCATAGCTGCGCGGCTTGGACGTAACTTCTTTGGGTAAAGCCTCTGAGCTCACCGCGGAGTAGTTGCCGCGCTTGGGTGCCTGTGCTTTAGGCGCCTGACCTTTGGGCATCTGCCCCTTTGGCAGTTCCCTTGCTGGGGTAGCCTTTGGTCTAGGCTTTTGGGGCTCAGTTTGGGTAGAAGCGGTCTGCGAAAGCTTCCCTTTAGAGACTCCTTCGTAAAGCTCGATGGCCCTGTTGCTGAGAGCCGAGAGTTCTAGTAGATCACTCTTGTCGTCTATGATAACATGGCGCCGAACTTCGAACGCGGATAGTATCGCGTTGATTTTATTACCCATCCTGGCGAGGATGCTCCTTAAGTCTTCGTTTTGGAATCCCGCGGCGAATTCTAAGGGCCTTATGGGCGATCCCGTCGGTGATTTCCTTCCTTTCCTGTGCGACGGCACGCTGATGACGTCCTTTGCTTTCGGGTTGCTGGTGTTGTTAGCGCTACTGGCTACAGTGGCCGAGTTGTTCAGCTGTGCAGCACTGCGGGGGCTAGTCGGTATATCCTCCAACACAATCGCCGGCGCAGCGGTTCCCGCGGCTAGATCTAATGGCCCTATAGGCGATCCGATTGGTGATTTTCTTCCTTTGCCGTGCGACGGCACGATGATCCCGTCCTTTCCCTTCTGAATGCTCCAATTGGTAGCGCTGCTGGCTACAGGGGCCGAGTTATCCAACGCTGCATCCCTGCGGCGGCAAGTCGGTAAATCCTCCAGCACCACCGCCGGCGCAGGGGTTCCGGCGTCCTGCACCGTAACTCCTCCTCCTTTTGTTGGGGACCTAGACATTCTGGAGCTCCTCCTGAATGGGTCTTCATCGGTGGGGGCGGGGCCCCCCGCTGATCTGTTATTGATTTAGCTGATTTAGCTCCCGATCACCAGATCTGGCAGCACTGTTGGTCTACGATGAGTTGTCAGCTCCACCGGCTGATTTAACAGATGGGCCTCCCACCGCGAAAAGTGCGACCATAAGGTCGCATAAGGTCTTGCATGCTAGTCGTCATAAAGCACATGAATTCGATCATATACTGCTGCAGAGTATGCATTGGGAATGCATTCAAAGCTATTTTTTTTGCGTCGATAATGGGGGATTCGGTGTCGGATCAGTTTGGGCAGCATGCAGAGTTGTTATCGTAGAGCTTGGTTCTGTTAGCCCCGATTTTAAGACGTTTGCAAAGGTCACATTTTGGAAAGGACCAAATGAGGACCTCTTTGCCGTAGTGAAAAAAACTTCTGGGGTATGTTTTTGATTGAACAGGTGTATCCTGTGCGTTATGGAGGCGGGTAGACGTTACTCGGTGATTAATTCGGCTTTTAAGGTCTTTGTATATTAAGCAGCCGCTATAGTTTCCTGTGTAGGTCCCCACAATTTCCGCACTTTTTGGAGCTGGGATCACTTTTGGGTCAGCCTTATTCATATAATATTCAATTGGCCAATTTTATTTTCAGACCATATTTCTCCGAAAGCAGTTTTTAATCGAATCTTCTGAAGGTAAAACCAACCTATTCGACAGGTCCCGTTAGAGTTAAAGGCGTTATGCTGAAGAACTGCGCTAAACCATTGTGCAAACCTCTTATAAAAATTTTCGCCCTATCTCTGGAAACTTCGATGTTCCCCCATATGTGGAGAGAATCTTTTATATTTCCACTACATAAAAAAGGAAAAAATATCCGCTGTTACTTATAAAAGGGGCTTCTCTAAATTTTCAGTAATTCCTTTTTAAATTTTGATTAGTCACACCCTACATGCAAAACCTTCTTATTTCAGCGGACTCTTACTAATTAATTTACCGTCTCTAACAAACCGTATAAAGATGCTGGGTCGTTTTTCTACATAAATAGTATCCATAATTAACATTTAACATTCCTAATAGACGAACAAATTTTAGTTCTCTCTTCCAAAGCCGTTGTAGTTTATACGACCAGCATGAGCGTTCTAGGGTACCTTGTCCGAACTATATAGACCTCTACTGCTAACTTTGCTTTACGCTTTCTATCCTTTCAGAGCAACGAAGGCACACTGTCACCGCGATTCGAGCTATCCTTTCTACACTTTATTCTTTCAACAGCGTACCTTGGTCGGCTGGCCGGGAGGCGAGCTGTACATTATGCAGCGGGAGCCGCGTAAAAAAGTCTCCACAAGTCTCCACAAGTAGCAAGCCTAAAAGACGTTTTACATCAGCATCTCTGTTGCAAGTGAAGTTGTGAAGTTTTCTGCACAACTCACTTTCGCGGCGTATACAATCGACTAACGTCAACTGGGTAGAAATCCACCATTTTACCTTGGGAACAACTTCTGCCCATGCCCATGTTAAAAGGGGGAAACCCAAAACGTTGTTACTTCAATAAATTCCGTTTAGAAATTTTTCATTTAAAGAAGACATACTGATGTATGTGACTAACAAGAATTCTTATCACTTTTTATATATTCATGCCCCCAGCTACTTCGATGCATTGGTATGTGCGCTGGTAGCATGTGTTTTTATGCTTTTACTCCTTCACTGTGCAATTATTTAAAGGGATCGGTCAAAAAACGCATTGTTTATTAATTGTTCGTTGGTCCGGTCCCTTTTACATTATTTTTATATTTTTATATAGGCAGATGTTCATCGCTTGAACAGCACATGACAGCTTAAACTAATCCATTTGCTGACTGATCAATATACGTTCCAATCACAGTTCGTTTTGCAAATGTCCCTATGTGTGTGCTTGTATACGAATACATGATAGACATGACACATGAGACATGAACGAGACATGAATACATGTATACATACATAATATGACCATATATGGACATAAGCAAAAGCCTTATCGATCTGTTAGAGCAAAGAATATGAGCAATACTTATGCAAATGTTAACGGGACTATTTCACTGGTATGAATCGCTGTCTCTCTCTTTTTGTTTTTGTTCAATAGTTCGATTCAGGATGAGAGAATAAGAATATTGACCTATCCAAATGCTATAATTTTATTTCATTTTCATTTTACACTACAGTAGTACATAATCGTAAGACCTGTTATATTCCTTAATAAATCAGTTATTAAAATATTCCGCCTGTGCATTCAAGCTATTTACAGAAAACGCTGCTGAAAGGAGAACTTTTCTGTTTCCCTGCATCAACACTTCTCCTTGCATCAGGAACCACTTAAGCATCCGGCACGCCGAAAAATTGGTGACTCCAAAAGAACAGAACAGAAGAAAGAAAACAATTGAATTAGATGAGTTGTTAGAGAGATTTGAGTCTGATGCCTCAACAAAGTACTCTTTGTGGAAAATCCTTTAGGAAAAGAAGTCTCAAGCGAATCAAAACTCGGCTGTAAGAAATCTGTCAGGATGTTGGTGCAGCACATCTTGGGAAAAGGCAGAAGAATTTTCTAGTAGCCTGGAGCATTACTTCTGATCACATGAATTACTTTCCTTAAAAATAACTCTTAGGTATAGTGGTTTAAGGTATTCTCTATTATACTATAAAACCGTAAAACAAGCCGATTTCCGCGATATACAATGCTAAATGTGCCGGTTTCATCGACTCATTTCTGGATACCATTTCCCGTAGATTTCCTTCCTCTTGGTCAGAAAAAGATACAAACCTTCATGCGGCGGACTAAAAACCGATTGAAAGAGTTTCTCAGTGGATTCCGTAAATTGAACGATCAACTCTCTGCACTTGATTTAAAATTCAGAAGCCTCAAGCTACTGAATGAATCTCCCAAGCGAAAAAAATGCAGTTAGGGATGTCGTTTATGCCGAGACCGCCCGTTAGCCTGATGAGCCGACAAACATGCAACCGCTTATATCTCTTGCTACCCCAAGAGCAGGAGTTGTAAATAAAAATTCGGCTTCCGAACATATATTAACAGTTGACCGAAATTTATCCAATTTGTCCTCTATGGCATCACTTCAAGTGATACCCAGGACCCAAGTAGAATTCACCGCCTAAAGTTCACTCAAAAGGGAAATTCTTCATATCGCCCGGTACGCACTAATCTCGCGGTCTTACCATCAAGGATAGCCCCTGACATATCTTAAATTAATATTTCGCTCTAAATGTAAGCCAAATCGTAGGTCTTGGACGGTATTAGGAAGTTAAAATATTCTTACTCGAGGCCCACGGCATCCTTCTAGATTTGTTCGCCCAGCTTTTGGCCGGAGAACATATTCGTACAAGATCATCAGCCGAGTATAATTAAGAAAAAAATTATCAAGCCTGTTGAAGTTTAACTTCGAAAAGCTAAAGAAAACAGAACAGTCAGCCTAAAAACTAAGAACATCTACCATATTACTATTCTTACCTATCTATGGTAATACATAGTAGGTAGCTACGTAGTAAGCTCTTTAACTTTTCTCTGACAGTTCATTTTGTTCAATCACTGTTTATTTCATGTTCCTACTATTCCATATTCTATTCTATACTGTCTACTATTCAGTCGGTTTTTCTTTCCTTATTTTTATTTTAAAAGCTGTTCTTGCTGAACATTGTCGACCTATTTGAAACATTTTTTTCAAACAACGTATTGACCTCTTACAATTACGGATCAGCCTTTTTTTTGTAAACTTTGCTGTATTTATTGGATCTTCTCAGGGCTTATGAGACTAACAATAAGTTTTTACCTAATGATTAATGATTAGCGCTGGGTTGGACGGTCGTTGCGGCGACGTCGGGATCGGTCGCAAACCCGTGTTAAACTTCTCGCAAGGTGGTTAGGGTGGGACGTTAATTTGCTCATGTACTTTTGTTTTTGATGGGTTATTTCATCTTTGACGGATCTGATATTAAGGTGTCTTTGTATATTTTCGTTTCGGGTATTCGAGGGGGCTCCAGTGATTTTTCTCAGTATCTTTGATTGGGCCCTTTGTATGATCTCAATGTTACTACTGCTGGCGCTTCCCCAAATTTTGGAGCCGTAAGTCAAAATTAGATTTAGTACGGAGTTGTAGAATAGGACCCTGTAGTCCAGACAGATGGGTGACGGAGAGTTGATAAGCCAGTGGAAACTACTAGCCTTAAGCTTAAGGTGTGTTCTTTCAAGATACGTCACTTCATTGACTTACGGAAGTACGGGTTTGTTTAAGGTAATTGAAGGATAGTCTTGGCGATTGAGTTTGAATGTTACATGTTTACATTTTTGTTCTTTTATTTTGAATAGCCAGTCCGATAGCGACGTCCACTAGATAAGAAGAGAGTTGAGTTGTTACTTGTACAGTGCATATGGATCGATTTAAGATTGCTGTGTCTTCGGCAAACGTAGAAGTTGTTAGTATTCTGCTTGCGGATATTGCTGTTTAAAGGACGTACAGAGTTGGTCCAAGTACGCTACCTTGGGAAACTTCAGCGTTTATATATAACAGCAAAACTTCTGTTGTAGGGGTACGACTTCAGGAGTTTGGGGGGGTTTTGGGGAAGCTTTGAACATTAATCTATCTAGCCAGAACTTATGAAAATCCTGAGAGACAGCCAAAAATATTGCAGTGCAATATTCCCGCTTTTCGATAGCAGATTGTATTTCCGATGTTATTCGACTGACTTGTTCAATGGTTTTATACTTCTTTCAAAAACCAAAGTAATGCGCTGGAATAAGATTGCGTGTCCTCAAGAAAGGGGTTATTTGAGTCATCAGACAGTCTTCAAATAGCTGTGAGAGATAAAACAGTAGGCTTCAGGCCTGTACGATGAGGAAACTTAATTTCTTATCAGGATACCGGTTCCGCAATGTGCTTCTTCAACTGCATGATTTCTTCCGTAAAACAAAAAGCTTATTAATTAAAAGCTTATTTGAGGTTGTGCTTAACAGTGAAATGTTTTTCTGACAGTAGCAGGACGTCAATATGATTATCATGAAGGAATTTAGTTATCTCAAGTTTATGCCGTGAAACGCCATTGGAGTTCCACAATGATATTCGCAGAGTATCATTGTGAGTTTTGATATACAAGCATCTCCATGAGGATATTTTGGCGCCGCATAAGGTTTTTTTTTTTTTTTTTCATAACCCGCTTCGTAGAGTTATGCCTACGTACTAAAAACAAAAACCTCCGTATGTTCTTCCGTCCTTTGCAAGCTCACCGGGACTTCCAGTCAAGTTATTTCTTCGGTGAGCAGGATGTGGAGCCTGGTTGTACTCCCTTCCTTGTTGATTGGCCTAGTGGCGCGCGTCCTTCATCCCTGGTGTCACTGGGTATTTGTTTTCCTGCCATCCTGTATTAGCCTTCGGCTCTGTTGGCCATCTCGTCGGTTCGGATCCGCTTCATCATGTCTCGGATGATGTTGTGTCCTCGCTCCCAAGAGTCGCTGTTATCCATCATGGCCGCGATCAAGCCGCCAGGGCTGAGCGGGGCACCGATCAGCGCCCTTAGCTGCGCCCTCTCCTCCGTGAACGTGGAGCAATGCATGAGTACATGCTCTGCTGTTTCTTCAGCATCGGGGCAGTAAAGGCATTGAGCTGCCTCTACGTGGTGGAACCGGAATAGGTACGCCCGAAAGCAGCCATGGTCCGTGAGGAACTGGGTAAGGTGGTAGTCCAGTTTCTTGTGGCGGAAATTGGCCCACGTCGTTAAATCGGGGGTGAGTTGGTAAGACCACCTCCCCCGTTGCGATGTTATCCATCTGTTCTGCCACTCTCCCATCAGTCGCTCGTGCGCCTCCAGCCGTGTAGCACCTTCTCGTACCTGACAAATGGCTTTTATCTCCAGGTCGATTGGTGGCAAGCCTGCCAGTGCTAGTGCTGCGTCTCCGGATATGGTCCTGAATCCTCTGATGAGCCTAAGGGCCATAGACCGTACCACAGCCCGAGCTCCCTTCAAGTAAGTGGCTTTCTTGGTGGCGTTGCTCCATATTGGTGCTGCATAGAGCAGCGTTGCCTTGGCTACCGCTACCAGTAATTTCCTTGCCGGGTAGTTTGGTCCTCCTATATTGGGCATGAGCCTGGACAATAACGCAGTTGTTATTGCTGTTTTCCTGCTTGCGTAGCTAGCATGATCTTTAAAAGCTAGCCTGTGGTCTATCATTACTCCCAGGTATTTTAAGGAGTCTTGTGATGCCACCTGTAGTAATTGTCGCGTTGCACTTCTCTTCTAGGACTGCTATTGTCTTTGCCACTGCAGTTTTTGCCACATCGTCCGCAAAGCAATGTAGCTCAGCTCCTAAGGGCCTGTTGATGCCCAGGATTCCATTGTACATAATGTTCCACAGGATCGGTCCAAGCACAGATCCTTGTGGGACCCCTGCAGAAACACTGTAGCATCTCGGGCCAGCGTCCGTGTCGAACCAGAGGACGCGATCCGTGAAGTAACTTCCAACGACGATCCTGAGGTACTCCGGGATGCCCATCCTATGCATGGCGCTGAGTATTACTGGCCATCTAGCGGTGTTGAAGGCGTTCTTCACGTCCAACGTGACGATTGCACAGTACTCCTTACTTCCATCCAGCCATCTGTCACCATGGAGAGCATTCTCGGCGATGTTTCTCACCGCCATAAGTGCGTCCAGGGTGCTCCTGCCCTTCCGGAATCCGTGCTGCTGCGTACCTAGTCCGTTGCTGCTCTCCGTGATCACCTCTATTCGGGCATACAGGATGCGCTCGAATAGCTTGCCCCTTATGTCCAGTAGGCATAGCGGGCGGTAGCTAGTTGCGGCGTGTGCTGATCCCTTGCCTTTCGGCAGCAGAACTAATTTCTGGCTTTTCCACCTCGTCGGGAAGACCCCTTCCAAGAGACACTTCTGGAAGGTTTTCCTGAATATATCGGGTCTATTTAACGCCGCTGCCTTGACGACTGCTCCAGGTATTCCATCCAGGCCAGGAGCTTTGTTGGGCTTGATTCGCTTGGCTGCCTCCACAACTTCTAGGTCTGTAATGCTCAGGAAGTCGTAGGGGGGGGGGGGGGGGGGGGGGGTGGCGCTACTGCTGTTGGCCGCCATAGAGTGGTCTGCCTTGGGAATAGTTCTTCTACTATGCTAGCCAGAACCTCCGGGTCAGTTGGGGTTGCCTCTCTCTTCCTTAGCTTGTTGGCTACGAGTTTGTAGGCAAGTCCCCAGGGCTCTCTATCGACGGTATCTAGTAGTTCCTTATAGGCCCGGGCTTTGGCAGCCAATATGCCGTGCTTAAACTTGGAGCGTTTTCTTCTAAAAGCCTCCACGAGTTCTGCGTGCTGGCTGCCGCCTCTGGTTCGTTGCGCCCTTCTTCTTGCCCTTAGGCATTCCGAGCGAAGCTTGCTTAAGTTGGCGCTCCACCAGTACACTGGTGACTTGCGTTGCTCTTTTTTCTTCCTGGGCATGGTTGCATCGCACGTTGCCTCGAGCATCTTCATGAGGTCGGTTGCCATTGAATCTGCGTGTCCATTTGGGATTCGTAACGAGTCGATTTGATATGACAGCATATCTTCGTCGATCTTTCTCGAGTCCCAGGCTTGCCCGACTGATCCTCTCTGCCGCCTCCAAGTCGTGCCCTTCGGTAGGATGCCGAAGGAAATCAGCGCGTGGTCACTTAGTGTTACAGTGTCGTGGACCGTCCAGCTCGCGTTGGCCACTAACCCTCTGCTGACGTAGGTGATGTCGATATAGGACGAGCCCCTATCGTTGTTGAACGTTGGTTTGCAGCCGTCGTTTAGCAATACCAAGTCCAACATGAGCATTGTGTTTATTACTGCTCGTCCTCTGGGATTCGATGTCCTGCTGCCCCATTCTACTGCCCATGCATTGAAGTCGCCCGCGATGATCTTCGGGTCTCGTCCTCTCGCGTGGCTGCCCAGTACTTCCATCACCTCCTCGAACTGTTCTGGGGAGTCGCTAGGGGGGGCGTAGCAGCTGTAAATATGTTATTCCGTGCTTCGGCGAGGCCGCCAATTCCTGAATGTGCGGGTTGCTGCAACACTTGATGGCTGCTTTACCGGTCTCGTCCAGTATCATTGTGGGGTTGCCACGGACGGGGTAATAGGGTTCACTCAAGAGCATGATGTCTACCTTGCGCTCCGCCGCAGTTTGAGCCAGGAGGCTCTGACAATCTCAATTTGCTCCTGCATTATGGCGGGACTTCACTTCTTTAAGGCTGGCTCTGTATGTCGGGCACGCGAAACAGCCCGTCGGGTGGTTTTTATCCACTTCGTCGCTGCATAATAGGCACTTTGGTGGTGCCGCGCATCCCCTTGCCTTGTGTCCTCGTTCGCCGCATCGCAGGCAGCAGTCTGATCGATCGATCTCCTTGCAGGTCGTTGCTCGATGTCCGTAGCCCAGGCACTTGTAACATCTCGTGGGCCGGAAGTCCTGGATGATGCGGCACCTTGACCAACCCACGGTTACCGTGCCCTTCGCTAAGACCGCACTCGCATCATCAGCGTTCATCAAGACCGAGGCTATCTGTGTCCCATCCCGCATCCTACGTAGCCCTTTGATGTCCTCTAGTTTCAGCTGGATTCCTTGAAATTGGGAGACAAGGCAGCTGTGGAGATCATCTGCTGTCGTGGCCTCGTCTAGTCCACTGCAGGATACTGGTATTCTTTGCGCACCCGTACGAACCGAAGCCTAGTCTTTTAATGTTGCTTCCAGCTCGGTCTTAAATTTGGGGACGCTGTCGGAGCCTTTCCCGTCTACCTCCAGCAGTAGTTCCCCTTGCTGAGTTCTACGGACTTTGCGAACATGTTTGCCCAGTTCGCTGAGGTTCGGGTCCTCTTTCAGTTTCCGGAGCATTTCCGCATACGAGGCATCTCCCGTCTTCTTTAAAATAAGTGCCTCCGGCTTCTTCCTCAGGCGTTTAGGCTGCACTTTTTTCCACTCGCCTCCAGTGCTAGCCTCCTTGGCGACGGATGCATAGCTGCGCGGCTTGGACGTAACTTCTTTGGGTAAACCCTCTGAGCTCACCGCGGAGTAGTTGCCGCGCTTGGGTGCCTGTGCTTTAGGCGCCTGACCTTTGGGCATCTGCCCCTTTGGCAGTTCCCTTGCTGGGGTAGCCTTTGGTCTAGGCTTTTGGGGCTCAGTTTGGGTAGAAGCGGTCTGCGAAAGCTTCCCTTTAGAGACTCCTTCGTAAAGCTCGATGGCCCTGTTGCTGAGAGCCGAGAGTTCTAGTAGATCACTCTTGTCGTCTATGATAACATGGCGCCGAACTTCGAACGCGGATAGTATCGCGTTGATTTTATTACCCATCCTGGCGAGGATGCTCCTTAAGTCTTCGTTTTGGAATCCCGCGGCGAATTCTAAGGGCCTTATGGGCGATCCCGTCGGTGATTTCCTTCCTTTCCTGTGCGACGGCACGCTGATGACGTCCTTTGCTTTCGGGTTGCTGGTGTTGTTAGCGCTACTGGCTACAGTGGCCGAGTTGTTCAGCTGTGCAGCACTGCGGGGGCTAGTCGGTATATCCTCCAACACAACCGCCGGCGCAGCGGTTCCCGCGGCTAGATCTAATGGCCCTATAGGCGATCCGATTGGTGATTTTCTTCCTTTGCCGTGCGACGGCACGGTGATCCCGTCCTTTCCCTTCTGAATGCTCCAATTGGTAGCGCTGCTGGCTACAGGGGCCGAGTTATCCAACGCTGCATCCCTGCGGCGGCAAGTCGGTAAATCCTCCAGCACCACCGCCGGCGCAGGGGTTCCGGCGTCCTGCACCGTAACTCCTCCTTTTGTTGGGGACCTAGACATTCTGGAGCTCCTCTTGAATGGGTCTTCATCGGTGGGGGCGGGGCCCCCCGCTGATCTGTTATTGATTTAGCTGATTTAGCTCCCGATCACCAGATCTGGCAGCACTGTTGGTCTACGATAAGTTTTCAGCTCCACCGGCTGATTTAACAGATGGGCCTCCCACCGCGAAAAGTGCGACCTTATGCGATAAGGTCGCATAAGGTCTTGCATGCTAGTCGTCATAAAGCACATGAATTCGATCATATACTGCTGTAGAGTATGCATTGGGAATGCATTCAAAGCTATTTTTTTTGCGTCGATAATGGGGGATTCGGTGTCGGATCAGTTTGGGCAGCATGCAGAGTTGTTATCGTAGAGCTTGGTTCTGTTAGCCCCGATTTTAAGACGTTTGCAAAGGTCACATTTTGGAAAGGACCAAATGAGGACCTCTTTCTTTGTAGTGAAAAAAACTTCTGGGGTATGTTTTTGATTGTACAGGTGTACCCTGTGCGTTATGGAGGCGGGTAGACGTTACTCGGTGATTAATCCGGCTTTTAAGGTCTTTGTATATTAAGCAGCCTCTATAGTTTCCTGTGTAGGTCCCCACAATTTCCGCACTTTTTGGAGCTGGGATCACTTTTGGGTCAGCCTTATTCATATAATATTCAATTGTCCAATTTTATTTTCAGACCATATTTCTCCGAAAGCAGTTTTTAATCGAATCTTCTGAAGGTAAAACCAACCTATTCGACAGGTCCCGTTAGAGTTAAAGGCGTTATGCTGAAGAACTGCGCTAAACCATTGTGCAAACCTCTTATAAAAATTTTCGCCCTATCTCTGGAAACTTCGATGTTCCCCCATATGTGGAGAGAATCTTTTATATTTCCACTACATAAAAAAGGAAAAAATATCCGCTGTTACTTATAAAAGGGGCTTCTCTAAATTGTCAGTAATTGCAAAGCTTTTTGAATTTTGATTAGTCACACCCTACATGCAAAACCTTCTTATTTCAGCGGACTCTTACTAATTAATTTACCGTCTCTAACAAACCGTATAAAGATGCTGGGTCGTTTTTCTACATAAATAGTATCCATAATTAACATTTAACATTCCTAATAGACGAACAAATTTTAGTTCTCTCTTCCAAAGCCGTTGTAGTTTATACGACCAGCATGAGCGTTCTAGGGTACCTTGTCCGAACTATATAGACCTCTACTGCTAACTTTGCTTTACGCTTTCTATCCTTTCAGAGCAACGAAGGCACACTGTCACCGCGATTCGAGCTATCCTTTCTACACTTTATTCTTTCAACAGCGTACCTTGGTCGGCTGGCCGGGAGGCGAGATGCACTTTATGCAGCGGGAACCGCGTAAAAAAGTCTCCACAAGTCTCCACAAGTAGCAAGCCTAAAAGACGTTTTACATCAGCATCTCTGTTGCAACTGAAAACTACCAATAAAACTATAACATGCAGCGTAACATAGCACAGAATAACCACGATGCATGTGAAGTTTTCTGCACAACTCACTTTCGCGGCGTATACAATCGACTAACGTCAACTGGGTAGATTTCCACCATTTTACCTTGGGACCAACTTCTGCCCATGCCCATGTTAAAAAGGGGAAACCCAAAACGTTGTTACTTCAATAAATTCCGTTTAGAAATTTTTCATTTAAAGAAATCTTATAATTACATACTGATGTATGTGACTTACAAGAATTCTTATCACTTTTTATATATTCATGCCCCCAGCTACTTCGATGCATTGGTATGTGCGCTGGTAGCATGTGTTTTTATGCTTTTACTCCTTCATTGTGCAATTATTTAAAGGGATCGGTCAAAAAACGCATTGTTTATTAATTGTTCGTTGGTCCGGTCCCTTTTACATTATTTTTATATTTTTATATAGGCACATGTTCATCGCTTGAACAGCACATGACAGCTTAAACTAATCCATTTGCTGACTGATCAATATACGTTCCAATCACAGTTCGTTTTGCAAATGTCCCTATGTGTGTGCTTGTATACGAATACATGATAGACATGACACATGAGACATGAACGAGACATGAATACATGTATACATACATAATATGACCATATATGGACATAAGCAAAAGCCTTATCGATCTGTTAGAGCAAAGAATATGAGCAATACATATGCAAATGTTAACGGGACTATTTCACTGGTATGAATCGCTGTCTCTCTCTTTTTGTTTTTGTTCAATAGTTCGATTCAGGATGAGAGAATAAGAATATTGACCTTTCCAAATGCTATAATTTTATTTCATTTTCATTTTACACTACAGTAGTACATAATCGTAAGACCTGTTATATTCCTTAATAAATCAGTTATTAAAATATTACGCCTGTGCATTCAAGCTATTTACAGAAAACGCTGCTGAAAGGAGAACTTTTCTGTTTCCCTGCATCAACACTTCTCCTTGCATCAGGAACCACTTAAGCATCCGGCACGCCGAAAAATTGGTGGCTCAGACGTAATCCTGTTTGATTTAGGATTCCCATATGATTCCAAAAGAACATAAACACGTTTGGACAAACAATTTTCCGAAATTTAGTGTTGCGCGACTCCCATATGCATTTTCGATGCCGAACAATTAGGAATTAAAATGTTCAAAAAACTAAACGCGGTTTCAGGATAACATTCAATCTACATCAGAATCAGCCGAAGAGAAGAGATAAACCGCGTCATTTCGAGAAGAACAAGATTTGGCCCATATTTGAAAAATGCAGTACGCGGGTTTAGATTTTAAAGAACGGCTGCGTGAAATCGGGGTTAATGTGAACACAGTCGCAGAACGCACTGAGGCATTTAGTTAAAATTTACCAATGAGCTGCTAAGTAATTAAAAAATAGTTTTTTTGCACATATTTAATACTAATTTGGTGTATAGGAAATATTGTGGACTCCAAAAGGAACAGCCGTATTTGAAGTTGTCCTATCTTCGGCTAGGCAGACATCGTCGAATTTAGACAAACGCTTATTGAAGCGTTTCTGTGTCTTTTATCACTGTTACTGAAACGTTATCGCTTGATTGAGGAAACACAATGCAAGATGATATTACCAAGAGGGTACGAGGCAAAATGAGGTAGCAGCGATGAAATGTCATAGGCTTAAAGCTGAATATTCTTAGCTCAGAAATCATACCACACAGTTACATCAGTTTTAGACGGGACCGACCTCTACAAAGAGAAGAAGGAGTCCTAATCACTGTGGATTATGATTTTGCTACTAAAGGGGTAAATTTAAGCAATTTTATTGATTTTGATTCTACTGTTTTAAAATCACTTTTCCTGCTCAATCGCTGTTTATTATCTGTTTTTATATAGTACCTTCTTTCAAACAACCTTCGTACTGTTACCACTTGTCTGCTATTCAGTCTATTTTTAATATTTTCTGCATCTTAGAATTACCGTAGAAGAACCACACAAGCGCAAAGGCCCTGTCCAATGCACTTATTGCCAAGAATATGGCCATACAAGAGTATAGTGCACATTGCGTTCAGTTTGTGTCGTTTGTAGAGAGCTTCATGAATCGGCTCATTGCAAGACAAACAAAAGTGATCCCAGCTCCAAAAAGTGCGGAAATTGTGGGGGTAACCACACAGCAAACTATAGAGGCTGTCCGATATACAAAGACCTCAAAAGACGTATTAATCACCAAGTAATGTCTGCCCGCCTCCATAAAGCACAGAATATACCTGTACAATCATAAAAATCCCCGGAAGTCTTTTTCGCTACGACAAAGAGGTCCTCATTTGGTCCTGCGACCACCTTTCAAAATGTGACCTTCGCAAACGTTCTAACATCGGGACTAACAGAACCAAGCTCTACGACAACAACTCTGCATGCTGCCCAAACTGATCCGCCACCGAATCCCTCATCATCGACGCAACAACAAAGTAGCTTTGAAACTATGATGCATACTCTGCAGCAGTAGATGATTGAAATCATGTCCTTTATGACGACTAGCAAGCAAGACCTTATGCGGAACCAAAATATCCTCATGGAGATGCTTCTATATCAAAACTCCAAATAATCAATGCCTACTATACGAATATCATTGTGAAACTCCAATGGTGTTTCACGGCATAAACTTGAGATAACTCAATTCATTCATGACAATTTAATTCACGTCCTGCTACTGTCAGAAACAAATCTCAGTTCTAAGTACAACTTTCAAATAAGTGGCTTTTTGTTTTACGGAACAAATCATTCAGGTGGAAAAGCACATTGCGGACCCAGTATCCTGATAAGAAATCGCATCTAACACCACTACCATAGCGAATTTGGAAACTAAGAACTAAGAAGCGGAAATCTTACCCTTACAGCGGAATATTGTCTCCCTTGTTTCAATGTTTCCGATCAACAATAACCTAGGGATCCACTTCATTGCTGCAGGTGACTACAACGCCAAACACACCCATTGGGGATCACGCCTCGTCTCCCCAAAAGGGGAATAGTTGTATAACGCCATCATAAAAACAAACAGAAAGCTTGGCTACGTCTCTTCAGCGAGACTATCATACTGGCCTACCGACCCGAACAAAATTCCTGACTTTATTGACTTTGCAATAGCTAAAAATATCCCTCGAAATCTCATTAGTGCCGAATCTCTACCGGATCTATCATCTGGCCACTCGCTAGCCCTTTTAAATCTCAACCTCCTCCAACGCTCTGAGACTACAATACAGGCTAACAGGTTAGCATGAAAGATAACAAACTTGGTCAAATATAGGAAATACATAAGTTCACACATCGACCTGAACCCAATGCTAAACTTTGATGCCTTGATTGAATCCGCAGCAAATACTCTTGAGAGTGTCTTAGCTACAACCGCCAAAACCTTAACACCTCAAATGGAGAGTGCACCTAGCAGACCTAGGATGACAAACGCAGACATCGAGCGGCTCGTTCTTGAAAAACGACATATGCGACGGGATTAGCAAGTTCATAGATCGTCAATCGCAAGCCAAAGATTCAAAAATGCCTCACAAAAACTGAAGCAAGAAGATAAAAACCCCCTACCTCGCTATATAGAGAAACTTTTGATTTCAAGCAGTAAAAACTCACTATGGAAAGCTCATCCGCAGAAACTATGCGCAATGTTATTTCAGCGCATCAGTTCGATTTTCGAGAGAAACATGGAACCATTGAACAAGTCAGTCGAATAACATCAGAAAAACAGTCTGCTTTCAAAAAAGGAGCAATATATTTGGATGTCTCTCAGTCTTTTGACAAGGTCTGGCTAGATCGACTAAGATTTAAAATTAAAACAATGCTTCCCTAAAACACCCACAAACTCGACCCACTACAAGAGAATCGTTGCTGTAAGATGCAACTATGAATTGTCCGATGTACTTGGACCAACGCTGTACGTCCTTTATACAGCAGAAATACCCGCAAGCAGAATACTAATCACTTTTACGTTTGCCGAAGACACAGCGATGTTATTTCGATCCATATTATCTAGTGGCCGTCGCTATCTGACTGGCTATTCAAAATAAACGAACAAAAATGTCAACATGTAACATTCACTCTCAATCGCCAAGACTGTCCTTCAATTACCTTAAACAACACCGTACTCCCGTAAGCAAATGAAGTGACGCATCTTGAATGAACACACCTTAAGCTTAAGGCTAGTAGTTTCCACTGTCTTATCAACTCTCGGTCACCCCTCTGTCAGGACTACAGGGTTCTACTCTACATCTTCGTACTAAAACTAATTTGGACGTACGGCCCGAATATGGGGATGTGCCAGCAGTAATAACGTTGATATCATGCAGAGGGCTTAATCAAAGATACTGAGAACAATCACTGGCGCACCATCTTCTATTCGAAATGAAAATATACAAAGAGACCCTAACATAAGATCTATCAGAGAAGAAATATCCCAACAAAAACAAAAGTGCATGGTCAAATTAACCTCACACCCTAACCATCTTGCGAAAAGTTTAACTCGATCCCGACTTCGCCTAAGCAACCTTTCGACCCATCACGATCTATTGGTACTTTTTATTGGTACTCTGTCGATGCAATTTCCTCAAAAAGGTCAGGTTAACTTATGTTAAAAATTTTTATATCCTATTTTATTTAAAACTTAAATTTTTTGAAAACATATTTCCGAGATGTTTAAAGCCAAGGGTGGCTTCATTAAAAGATGGTCTTAGGAATTCAATGACTTATATGTAACTAAAAGTTTATATACAATATATATACATATATGGTATATTTAGTCCGTCCGATACTGGAATACGGGTCATGCGTCTAGAGCCCTCTTTACAGAGTTCAATAAGACCACATTAAATATTTACAAAAGAACGACATAACGTTATTAAATGAAATTTCCAATTCCTAATAGACAAGAACCGATAATTAGGCAATAGAGACATGCCCATTAGAAACAAATCTTTCGAAAAATTTATGCATATTTTCCGAATTTGTGGGCCCGCATATAGCTTGCTCTAAGTCAATGTAAAATTTATCAACTACATTAAATTTAAACTGAGTGGGTAAGCTATTCATACGACAAATTAACACTTAGTACTTAGTTAATTACTTCCATAATTTTTATTCCAACAGTACATAATTCCTTCGTCAACATTTTAATTCATATTCAAAGCCTAAGCTTTTATTTAAAATGTTAAATTCTATTAGACAACTTTTTAATTTTTACAAAATACAATAAAAATAAATGTTTTGGAATATTTACCATAGTCTTCCTCGTATATAATTGCAACCTTTGTCCAGTTTAAATATACCATTAGATCTTTGTAAGCAACAGTTAGAAGCTTGTGAGATGGGTATAGGTTGACCGACAATTCTTTAGAATTATATTCAAGATCAATTCGAGCTTCAACATGGGGTATGTCGTAAGCCTCACAAATAGACTGAACATGAGCCGCAAGAAGTGGATCTGTCGGTCCAAAAATGGCTTGGACCCCAGCTTCTAGTTGCCGGCAAACTTTTTTGGTTGTTCGAAAAGAGTCTTCGCGAGGAACATATTCAATATCGTAAACAAGCTGAGTGTTTGGAAGAAGTGTTTTTTCCTTGTTAATTCGGTATATTGCATATTTAAAAGCAGATTCGACACTGCTGTCTCTCTCATCTTCCGTAAATATTGCACCTTAAAAAAATCGATATGAACAATAAAAGTAATCGACTCTATACAAAAAATTTCCGTCGTCGAAACTTACCTACTCGAATTACTGGAGGTAAAGCATTTGAAAATATAATCTTTGAAAACAATATGTAAAAATAACATACTACGCCAAAACTGCGGTCAACACTTTTTTTTGGTGATAAGGAATTCCGATTTGATAATATCTTATGAGCATGTAAAATAAGTATATTTTAAAAAATTGACGATGAAACCATACCATTATTAGATAGACTTTTATTCATATATTTAATAAATTTATAAATGTTTTGATAGGAAAACTTGTTATTTATTATCAAACTCTGTATTCAACCCCTGCAATTTAAAGCTCTACGAAGCTATAGTCTCGGCGCTTTTGTGCTTAAATGAAAGAGCTTTTGGTGTTGAACAATTTTAATTGAAAATAAGAGATGAACATGATGAATTTTTTAGCTTTTAATAATAGCTTAATTAAATACAAAATCCTATCTGGAAAGCGGATGTAAAAATTCTTTTAATTTAATCTTTTTATCTTAATTTACTTAATTTATACCGAACGCTGTCCGGAGCGGTCGTGTTTTATTAATCGCTTCGGCAAATATTCTCTGATTTATCGAAACAAAGCCAGTTAAAATTTAAAAAAAATTAACTCAAACAATTATAGGCACAAGCCTTTATGTTACATATATATTAATGTTTACTCAGATATCGACGGTGAAAAATGAACTGGATATGTCAACATACAATAAAATAAAAGAGGCGCCTACCGCTCCGTTATTACGATCAAAGCAAGCGAACCGTTTCCCAAGCTGGGTTTGCGAACACAGAAGTCTCAGAAGCCAAGCGTAGGCTCTCAACTGATTGTGGAAACACCGAAAAACACCATGGGGTTAGAAAAATCGGTCTCCTCCGCGTCACTTAGTTTGCAAAACAACCCCTGGCACTCTCAGTCGCTAGATACTCCGCAAGATATTGCAAATAAATGTAATAAATGTAACCCCAACAACAACAATCTCGGAAACAGCCGACAAGTCAGATTCACACAGTACCTTACCTATAAATGGCATATTAAGCATATTGGTACCGTCATCAAAAACTAAAAAAGCACCAGCCACCATATGCTATAAACTGGAAGTATAAACTGGATAAGTATCTAATTTCAAAGCAAACTCTTTCAAAAATATTTTGCATTTCGTGACACTGACAACAAAGTAATAGACAGTTGCCAAGTCCACGACACAGTGAGGAAATACGGAAACTGCTGAGATAACAGTACTGCCAACTATAAAGAATTTCCTGTATACAAGACCTTAAAAGAGCGTTTGCAATTCCGGAAAAAATATAATCGACACCTGAATTTCAAAACGACTCCAACTGCCCAATCTGCTAATATTAATGAGAAACCCCCTTTAGAGCACCTAGATAATTTTATATTTTAATGGAAAAATTATCCTGACAGCAAAGCTCAGACTTAAAATTCATGGTTCTTCTTCTAAACTTACTTTTATTTTTACAAGCTCTGAACTGCCGTTATGCATTGCAGCTATCCCCAATACACTTAATAAATTTATTTTGTTAACAATGAGCTTCTGAATATATTAAAAAAACGGTAACTATTCTAAGAGAAATTCAATAATTATAGATTAGTTCACTTTAATGGGGAGTTCGGGGGATTATATATGGGACAAGAAGTTATTTTTTTTTACATATATGTACTACAAAAAGGATCAGGTTTAGCATGATTATTTCTGAAAGGATTGGATGATTCGTCCACAAGGTACTTGGAGTCAACCAGACCATGAAAAAGCATATGTAGAAGCATGCCCCAAGCACAGGTTTAACGCTCCTTTAGAGTGTGTAGGCCTTCAATAATTTTCAGGGTGCGAATTTAAATTATTTAGTAGAAATACCAGGCACTGCTTTTGCACGGATTTTATACTTTTTTTAAGAGTTTAAAATGCAATAGGGTGAAACCTAGATGAATGAATACCTTGTAGGACACCCGATGAAATGAAAAGACCCTTTGACATAGCGTTTTTTGAATAAAACTCGCTGAATTCAACTTAAAAGGTAAAAAGCAATCCACTTTAGGATATTGGGCGGAAACTCAATGAGAGATAGTTTCCCTGACAAGAGATGTTGATTAAGTGAAACAAATGGTATGCTAAAGTCATCGTTTCTCTACTTTAAATCTGTTCCTTCTCATGTGGATTTCCAGGTACTTAGCTGGAAGAACCCAACGGGTCCTTTTTAAAGATGTACACTGTCGCCTTGTTAGAGCCACATTGGGAGTCCCCCAAGGAAGCCATATTGGCCGTTACTTTTCACTATTTTCATGAACGACTTAACATCTGCTCTAACTTTTTTTTTCTATTAAAATTGTATTTATTTACATTGCAGTCTACTGTTACTTTTTATAGTAACTTCTACTGCAGAGATTCATAATTTCCATCGAGTATTTACATATTTACATACTTAACCCTAATTGGGGAGTCTAGAGGCATTATATAATTTAATTAATTAATTTGTATATCTTCTTGGCAGATCTGTTGGGTGAATGCGCAGGAGCCTCCTTCTCGCCCTCAGTCCCATTACTTGTCTCCTCTTCAAGAGTTTTCGAGCTAACTGGTTAGGGTGGTTTCCCAATTTATTTATGTACGCGATTGCTTGCTTATTTATGACATCGCCAATCCTTGGTACCCTCAGCTCCGTTTCAATGTCTTTGTTGCGGATGTATCAAACCGATCCAGATAGTTTACGCAAAAATTTGCGACTGCGCCACACGAATTTTGTTGAGGTGCGACTTTGCGGCGATGCCATATACTTGGATGCCATATCTCCAAATAGGAGCCAATACAACCTTATAAATTTTGGCCTTGTTTGAAATTGAAAGTTTGTTTCCAGGCCTAAGGAGCCAAGCCATGCTGTTCGCCTTTGTTTTGAGCCGCCGAGTTACATCCGTTACATGGCGTTGAAATGTAAGTCGCTTATCCAAAGTGACACCGAGGTATTTGTGGGCGTTCGATTGTGTGAGGAGCTCTTCATGCTTAAAAAAACACACCTGGGGATGTGTCTTTTCTCAGGGTGTACGTCACGGAGACACACTTTTCCGGATTGACTGCGATGTTCCGGCGTAGGGCCCAGTTCTCAAATTTTTTTAGGCAAAGCTGAAGCGTATCGGTGGCTGTATAGACGCAAGTATCTCTGGCCAGGACTGCAGTGTCATTAGCAAAGGTGGCAACTAGCCGGTCATTGGGATCTGTAAGCGACATTTTGTCAGCTGAGGGCATGTCGTGCGTATACAGGCTACATAGTGTTGGACCTAACACACTTCCCTGGGGTACACCTGCTCTGACTCTTTTTGTTTGGGAGGACAGTCCGTCCTGTACTACTTTAAAGGATCGCTCGTGAAGGAAGCTTTTTATTATTAAAAAGAGTTAAGGATTTAGTAGGCTTTTAAGCTTGTACAAAAGTCCTTCATGCCACACTCTGTCGAAAGCCTGCTGAATGTCCAGAAAAGCTCCAAAGACGTACTCCTTTCCATGGAAACATTCCAGCACAAACTTCACTACGCGGTGTAGCTGTTCAGGTGTGCCATGCCTGAGTCTAAAACCAAACTGAAACTTCGGAATAGCTTTTTGGACCTTTCGGGATTCGAGCAATCTTCTTAGGATGCACTTCTCAAGTAATTTGCCAAATTCTGGAAGCAGGCTTATTGGGCGATAGGAGTCTAATTCCTCTGCTGGCTTCCATTTTTATGGAGCATAATGATATTCGCCTTCTTCCAGGCACATGGGAAGTGTCCCAGTCGAAGAGCAGAGTTGAAAATCAGAACAAGGAATAACAAAGCTCTGTGGGGCATCAGCTTAATGGAGCGGTTGTCAATGTGATCCTCACCAGGAGCCTTGTTGTTGCGAAGGGATTTGATATCACCTTCCAATTCCGTGAGTTTAATAGGCTTTACAGGAAGAGCCATCTGCAATGGGGCTTCTAGGGATTCAGCAACCAGTTGTTTTCGTCTTGGCGATGCTGTCTCGAACGGCTGAAATCTTTCCTGCAGGTTTCTGGCAAACGCTTCAGCTCTGACCTGAGGTGATTTTGCCCAAGTGCCATCTGGGTTACGAACTGGAAACTTTGGAGCAACTTGTCTCTTGAATCTCTTCGTGAGCTTCCAGAGCGCGAATTTTGAGTTTTCATCGGCAGTAGCTTTCCCGAGGAATGCGTCAGCTGCTTCTCTTTTCAGGTTGGCCAGAACTTTTCTCACCCGATTTGATATCCTTCGGTACAATCTGTCAATTATTAGGTCATTGGTCCTGATGAACTCACGCCGAAGACGTTTCATGAGAGTTAAAAGTCCTACTGCTTCCGGGGAGAGAGCGACGCTGCTATGCAAGTTGCTTAGGTGAACTGCGCCGCCAGGAGCTGCAATTTGAGCTGCATCTTTGATCTTCTTCATAAAAGTTTCAACCGCTTTCTCGATATCGTCTGCTGTATTTATCTCTGTATTAAGGTTAAAGGCATTGTTAAGTTCGTACTGAAACAGCCTTATATTCGCACCAGGTGGAACGAGCATCCTAATAGGGGCGGTGCTATTAGGTGACGTTGTTAGTGAAGCGATTAGCGGCAAGTGATCGGATGATAGATCATACTCTTGGCGTACTGATAGTAGACTGTTAGCTATACCTTTGAACAAGAAGAAGTCGATACATGAAGGTACATTCCTCGTGTTATAAGGGTAGTGGGTGGGTTTGCCTGTAGCCAGAACTTAAGTTGAGCTGCCGGAGATAACACCGTGAAGTGCTGTGCCTCGAGCATTCGCTCTTATACTACCCCAGAGGCGATGCTTAGCGTGAAAATCACCTCCAATGATAAACTTTTGACCATGTTGACCAAGGAGATTATTAAACTCAGAAGAATTCCAAGGCAGGCCTGGGGGAAGGTACACAGCTGACACCGTAATTTCGCCCAAATTAGTGGAAATTTTTACCGTCGCCATTTGTAGGTGATTCGTTGTGATCGAATGCAGGTGATAGTGTACTGATCCCTGCTTGATTAGGATACAAGCTCCACCTCTGGCTCGACCTTCTGGGTGATCTGCTCTATAGCAGCTGTAACCTATCATATTGAGGTAGGTTCCGTCGTGTAGGAGTGTCTCTGAAATAAGCATAACATCAATTTCGTGCTTGCTGAGAAACACTTTAAGCTCATTAGCATTTGGGATAATGATACGAGCGTTCCAGGTTCCGAGGCGCAGTTCACAAGAGAGAGCGCGAGAGAGAAAAAGAGAGAGAGAGCGAGAGAGAGAAAGAGAGCGAGAGAGAGAGAGAGATAGTACTAAAAATACTAAAAATACTAAAAATACTAAAAATACTAAAAATACTAAAAATACTAAAAATACTAAAAATACTAAAAATACTAAAAATACTAAAAATACTAAAAATACTAAAAATACTAAAAATACTAAAAATACTAAAAATACTAAAAATACTAAAAATACTAAAAATACTAAAAATACTAAAAATACTAAAAATACTAAAAATACTAAAAATACTAAAAATACTAAAAATACTAAAAATACTAAAAATACTAAAAATACTAAAAATACTAAAAATACTAAAAATACTAAAAATACTAAAAATACTAAAAATACTAAAAATACTAAAAATACTAAAAATACTAAAAATACTAAAAATACTAAAAATACTAAAAATACTAAAAATACTAAAAATACTAAAAATACTAAAAATACTAAAAATACTAAAAATACTAAAAATACTAAAAATACTAAAAATACTAAAAATACTAAAAATACTAAAAATACTAAAAATACTAAAAATACTAAAAATACTAAAAATACTAAAAATACTAAAAATACTAAAAATACTAAAAATACTAAAAATACTAAAAATACTAAAAATACTAAAAATACTAAAAATACTAAAAATACTAAAAATACTAAAAATACTAAAAATACTAAAAATACTAAAAATACTAAAAATACTAAAAATACTAAAAATACTAAAAATACTAAAAATACTAAAAATACTAAAAATACTAAAAATACTAAAAAATACTAAAAATACTAAAAATACTAAAAATACTAAAAATACTAAAAATACTAAAAATACTAAAAATACTAAAAATACTAAAAATACTAAAAATACTAAAAATACTAAAAATACTAAAAATACTAAAAATACTAAAAATACTAAAAATACTAAAAATACTAAAAATACTAAAAATACTAAAAATACTAAAAATACTAAAAATACTAAAAATACTAAAAATACTAAAAATACTAAAAATACTAAAAATACTAAAAATACTAAAAATACTAAAAATACTAAAAATACTAAAAATACTAAAAATACTAAAAATACTAAAAATACTAAAAATACTAAAAATACTAAAAATACTAAAAATACTAAAAATACTAAAAATACTAAAAATACTAAAAATACTAAAAATACTAAAAATACTAAAAATACTAAAAATATACTAAAAATACTAAAAATACTAAAAATACTAAAAATACTAAAAATACTAAAAATACTAAAAATACTAAAAATACTAAAAATACTAAAAATACTAAAAATACTAAAAATACTAAAAATACTAAAAATACTAAAAATACTAAAAATACTAAAAATACTAAAAATACTAAAAATACTAAAAATACTAAAAATACTAAAAATACTAAAAATACTAAAAATACTAAAAATACTAAAAATACTAAAAAAATACTAAAAATACTAAAAATACTAAAAATACTAAAAATACTAAAAATACTAAAAATACTAAAAATACTAAAAATACTAAAAATACTAAAAATACTAAAAATACTAAAAATACTAAAAATACTAAAAATACTAAAAATACTAAAAATACTAAAAATACTAAAAATACTAAAAATACTAAAAATACTAAAAAATACTAAAAATACTAAAAATACTAAAAATACTAAAAATACTAAAAATACTAAAAATACTAAAAATACTAAAAATACTAAAAATACTAAAAATACTAAAAATACTAAAAATACTAAAAATACTAAAAATACTAAAAATACTAAAAATACTAAAAATACTAAAAATACTAAAAATACTAAAAATACTAAAAATACTAAAAATACTAAAAATACTAAAAATACTAAAAATACTAAAAATACTAAAAATACTAAAAATACTAAAAATACTAAAAATACTAAAAATACTAAAAATACTAAAAATACTAAAAATACTAAAAAATACTAAAAATACTAAAAATACTAAAAATACTAAAAATACTAAAAATACTAAAAATACTAAAAATACTAAAAATACTAAAAATACTAAAAATACTAAAAATACTAAAAATACTAAAAATACTAAAAATACTAAAAATACTAAAAATACTAAAAATACTAAAAATACTAAAAATACTAAAAATACTAAAAATACTAAAAATACTAAAAATACTAAAAATACTAAAAATACTAAAAATACTAAAAATACTAAAAATACTAAAAATACTAAAAATACTAAAAATACTAAAAATACTAAAAATACTAAAAATACTAAAAATACTAAAATACTAAAAATACTAAAAATACTAAAAATACTAAAAATACTAAAAATACTAAAAATACTAAAAATACTAAAAATACTAAAAATACTAAAAATACTAAAAATACTAAAAATACTAAAAATACTAAAAATACTAAAAATACTAAAAATACTAAAAATACTAAAAATACTAAAAATACTAAAAATACTAAAAATACTAAAAATACTAAAAATACTAAAAATACTAAAAATACTAAAAATACTAAAAATACTAAAAATACTAAAAATACTAAAAATACTAAAAATACTAAAAATACTAAAAATACTAAAAATACTAAAAATACTAAAAATACTAAAAATACTAAAAATACTAAAAATACTAAAAAATACTAAAAATACTAAAAATACTAAAAATACTAAAAATACTAAAAATACTAAAAATACTAAAAATACTAAAAATACTAAAAATACTAAAAATACTAAAAATACTAAAAATACTAAAAATACTAAAAATACTAAAAATACTAAAAATACTAAAAATACTAAAAATACTAAAAATACTAAAAATACTAAAAATACTAAAAATACTAAAAATACTAAAAATACTAAAAATACTAAAAATACTAAAAATACTAAAAATACTAAAAATACTAAAAATACTAAAAATACTAAAAATACTAAAAATACTAAAAATACTAAAAATACTAAAAATACTAAAAATACTAAAAATACTAAAAATACTAAAAATACTAAAAATACTAAAAATACTAAAAATACTAAAAATACTAAAAATACTAAAAATACTAAAAATACTAAAAATACTAAAAATACTAAAAATACTAAAAATACTAAAAATACTAAAAATACTAAAAATACTAAAAATACTAAAAATACTAAAAATACTAAAAATACTAAAAATACTAAAAATACTAAAAAATACTAAAAATACTAAAAATACTAAAAATACTAAAAATACTAAAAATACTAAAAATACTAAAAATACTAAAAATACTAAAAATACTAAAAATACTAAAAATACTAAAAATACTAAAAATACTAAAAATACTAAAAATACTAAAAATACTAAAAATACTAAAAATACTAAAAATACTAAAAATACTAAAAATACTAAAAATACTAAAAATACTAAAAATACTAAAAATACTAAAAATACTAAAAATACTAAAAATACTAAAAATACTAAAAATACTAAAAATACTAAAAATACTAAAAATACTAAAAATACTAAAAATACTAAAAATACTAAAAATACTAAAAATACTAAAAATACTAAAAATACTAAAAATACTAAAAATACTAAAAATACTAAAAATACTAAAAATACTAAAAATACTAAAAATACTAAAAATACTAAAAATACTAAAAATACTAAAAAATACTAAAAATACTAAAAATACTAAAAATACTAAAAATACTAAAAATACTAAAAATACTAAAAATACTAAAAATACTAAAAATACTAAAAATACTAAAAATACTAAAAATACTAAAAATACTAAAAATACTAAAAATACTAAAAATACTAAAAATACTAAAAATACTAAAAATACTAAAAATACTAAAAATACTAAAAATACTAAAAATACTAAAAATACTAAAAATACTAAAAATACTAAAAATACTAAAAATACTAAAAATACTAAAAATACTAAAAATACTAAAAATACTAAAAAATACTAAAAATACTAAAAATACTAAAAATACTAAAAATACTAAAAATACTAAAAATACTAAAAATACTAAAAATACTAAAAATACTAAAAATACTAAAAATACTAAAAATACTAAAAATACTAAAAATACTAAAAATACTAAAAATACTAAAAATACTAAAAATACTAAAAATACTAAAAATACTAAAAATACTAAAAATACTAAAAATACTAAAAATACTAAAAATACTAAAAATACTAAAAATACTAAAAATACTAAAAATACTAAAAATACTAAAAATACTAAAAATACTAAAAATACTAAAAATACTAAAAATACTAAAAATACTAAAAAATACTAAAAATACTAAAAATACTAAAAATACTAAAAATACTAAAAATACTAAAAATACTAAAAATTAAAAATACTAAAAATACTAAAAATACTAAAAATACTAAAAATACTAAAAATACTAAAAATACTAAAAATACTAAAAATACTAAAAATACTAAAAATACTAAAAATACTAAAAATACTAAAAATACTAAAAATACTAAAAATACTAAAAATACTAAAAATACTAAAAAATACTAAAAATACTAAAAATACTAAAAATACTAAAAATACTAAAAATACTAAAAATACTAAAAATACTAAAAATACTAAAAATACTAAAAATACTAAAAATACTAAAAATACTAAAAATACTAAAAATACTAAAAATACTAAAAATACTAAAAATACTAAAAATACTAAAAATACTAAAAATACTAAAAATACTAAAAATACTAAAAAATACTAAAAATACTAAAAATACTAAAAATACTAAAAATACTAAAAATACTAAAAATACTAAAAATACTAAAAATACTAAAAATACTAAAAATACTAAAAATACTAAAAATACTAAAAATACTAAAAATACTAAAAATACTAAAAATACTAAAAATACTAAAAATACTAAAAATACTAAAAATACTAAAAATACTAAAAATACTAAAAATACTAAAAATACTAAAAATACTAAAAATACTAAAAATACTAAAAATACTAAAAATACTAAAAATACTAAAAATACTAAAAATACTAAAAATACTAAAAATACTAAAAATACTAAAAATACTAAAAAATACTAAAAATACTAAAAATACTAAAAATACTAAAAATACTAAAAATACTAAAAATACTAAAAATACTAAAAATACTAAAAATACTAAAAATACTAAAAATACTAAAAATACTAAAAATACTAAAAATACTAAAAATACTAAAAATACTAAAAATACTAAAAATACTAAAAATACTAAAAATACTAAAAATACTAAAAATACTAAAAATACTAAAAATACTAAAAATACTAAAAATACTAAAAATACTAAAAATACTAAAAATACTAAAAATACTAAAAATACTAAAAATACTAAAAATACTAAAAATACTAAAAATACTAAAAATACTAAAAATACTAAAAATACTAAAAATACTAAAAATACTAAAAATACTAAAATACTAAAAATACTAAAAATACTAAAAATACTAAAAATACTAAAAATACTAAAAATACTAAAAATACTAAAAATACTAAAAATACTAAAAATACTAAAAATACTAAAAATACTAAAAATACTAAAAATACTAAAAATACTAAAAATACTAAAAATACTAAAAATACTAAAAATACTAAAAATACTAAAAATACTAAAAATACTAAAAATACTAAAAAATACTAAAAATACTAAAAATACTAAAAATACTAAAAATACTAAAAATACTAAAAATACTAAAAATACTAAAAATACTAAAAATACTAAAAATACTAAAAATACTAAAAATACTAAAAATACTAAAAATACTAAAAATACTAAAAATACTAAAAATACTAAAAATACTAAAAATACTAAAAATACTAAAAATACTAAAAATACTAAAAATACTAAAAATACTAAAAATACTAAAAATACTAAAAATACTAAAAATACTAAAAATACTAAAAATACTAAAAATACTAAAAATACTAAAAATACTAAAAAATACTAAAAATACTAAAAATACTAAAAATACTAAAAATACTAAAAATACTAAAAATACTAAAAATACTAAAAATACTAAAAATACTAAAAATACTAAAAATACTAAAAATACTAAAAATACTAAAAATACTAAAAATACTAAAAATACTAAAAATACTAAAAATACTAAAAATACTAAAAATACTAAAAATACTAAAAATACTAAAAATACTAAAAATACTAAAAATACTAAAAATACTAAAAATACTAAAAATACTAAAAATACTAAAAATACTAAAAATACTAAAAATACTAAAAATACTAAAAATACTAAAAATACTAAAAATACTAAAAATACTAAAAATACTAAAAATACTAAAAATACTAAAAATACTAAAAATACTAAAAATACTAAAAATACTAAAAATACTAAAAATACTAAAAATACTAAAAATACTAAAAATACTAAAAATACTAAAAATACTAAAAATACTAAAAATACTAAAAATACTAAAAATACTAAAAATACTAAAAATACTAAAAATACTAAAAATACTAAAAATACTAAAAATACTAAAAATACTAAAAATACTAAAAATACTAAAAATACTAAAAATACTAAAAATACTAAAAAATACTAAAAATACTAAAAATACTAAAAATACTAAAAATACTAAAAATACTAAAAATACTAAAAATACTAAAAATACTAAAAATACTAAAAATACTAAAAATACTAAAAATACTAAAAATACTAAAAATACTAAAAATACTAAAAATACTAAAAATACTAAAAATACTAAAAATACTAAAAATACTAAAAATACTAAAAATACTAAAAATACTAAAAAATACTAAAAATACTAAAAATACTAAAAATACTAAAAATACTAAAAATACTAAAAATACTAAAAATACTAAAAATACTAAAAATACTAAAAATACTAAAAATACTAAAAATACTAAAAATACTAAAATACTAAAAATACTAAAAATACTAAAAATACTAAAAATACTAAAAATACTAAAAATACTAAAAATACTAAAAATACTAAAAATACTAAAAATACTAAAAATACTAAAAATACTAAAAATACTAAAAATACTAAAAATACTAAAAATACTAAAAATACTAAAAATACTAAAAATACTAAAAATACTAAAAATACTAAAAATACTAAAAATACTAAAAATACTAAAAAATACTAAAAATACTAAAAATACTAAAAATACTAAAAATACTAAAAATACTAAAAATACTAAAAATACTAAAAATACTAAAAATACTAAAAATACTAAAAATACTAAAAATACTAAAAATACTAAAAATACTAAAAATACTAAAAATACTAAAAATACTAAAAATACTAAAAATACTAAAAATACTAAAAATACTAAAAATACTAAAAATACTAAAAATACTAAAAATACTAAAAATACTAAAAATACTAAAAATACTAAAAATACTAAAAATACTAAAAATACTAAAAATACTAAAAATACTAAAAATACTAAAAATACTAAAAATACTAAAAATACTAAAAATACTAAAAATACTAAAAATACTAAAAATACTAAAAATACTAAAAATACTAAAAATACTAAAAATACTAAAAATACTAAAAATACTAAAAATACTAAAAATACTAAAAATACTAAAAATACTAAAAATACTAAAAATACTAAAAATACTAAAAATACTAAAAATACTAAAAATACTAAAAATACTAAAAATACTAAAAATACTAAAAATACTAAAAATACTAAAATACTAAAAATACTAAAAATACTAAAAATACTAAAAATACTAAAAATACTAAAAATACTAAAAATACTAAAAATACTAAAAATACTAAAAATACTAAAAATACTAAAAATACTAAAAATACTAAAAATACTAAAAATACTAAAAATACTAAAAATACTAAAAATACTAAAAATACTAAAAATACTAAAAATACTAAAAATACTAAAAATACTAAAAATACTAAAAATACTAAAAATACTAAAAATACTAAAAATACTAAAAATACTAAAAATACTAAAAATACTAAAAATACTAAAAATACTAAAAATACTAAAAATACTAAAAATACTAAAAATACTAAAAATACTAAAAATACTAAAAATACTAAAAATACTAAAAATACTAAAAATACTAAAAATACTAAAAATACTAAAAATACTAAAAATACTAAAAATACTAAAAATACTAAAAATACTAAAAATACTAAAAATACTAAAAATACTAAAAATACTAAAAATACTAAAAATACTAAAAATACTAAAAATACTAAAAATACTAAAAATACTAAAAATACTAAAAATACTAAAAATACTAAAAATACTAAAAATACTAAAAATACTAAAAATACTAAAAATACTAAAAATACTAAAAATACTAAAAATACTAAAAATACTAAAAATACTAAAAATACTAAAAATACTAAAAATACTAAAAATACTAAAAATACTAAAAATACTAAAAATACTAAAAATACTAAAAATACTAAAAATACTAAAAATACTAAAAATACTAAAAATACTAAAAATACTAAAAATACTAAAAATACTAAAAATACTAAAAATACTAAAAATACTAAAAATACTAAAAATACTAAAAATACTAAAAATACTAAAAATACTAAAAATACTAAAAATACTAAAATACTAAAAATACTAAAAATACTAAAAATACTAAAAATACTAAAAATACTAAAAATACTAAAAATACTAAAAATACTAAAAATACTAAAAATACTAAAAATACTAAAAATACTAAAAATACTAAAAATACTAAAAATACTAAAAATACTAAAAATACTAAAAATACTAAAAATACTAAAAATACTAAAAATACTAAAAATACTAAAAATACTAAAAATACTAAAAATACTAAAAATACTAAAAATACTAAAAATACTAAAAATACTAAAAATACTAAAAATACTAAAAATACTAAAAATACTAAAAATACTAAAAATACTAAAAATACTAAAAATACTAAAAATACTAAAAATACTAAAAATACTAAAAATACTAAAAATACTAAAAATACTAAAAATACTAAAAATACTAAAAATACTAAAAATACTAAAAATACTAAAAATACTAAAAATACTAAAAATACTAAAAATACTAAAAATACTAAAAATACTAAAAATACTAAAAATACTAAAAATACTAAAAATACTAAAAATACTAAAAATACTAAAAATACTAAAAATACTAAAAATACTAAAAATACTAAAAATACTAAAAATACTAAAAATACTAAAAATACTAAAAATACTAAAAATACTAAAAATACTAAAAAATACTAAAAATACTAAAAATACTAAAAATACTAAAAATACTAAAAATACTAAAAATACTAAAAATACTAAAAATACTAAAAATACTAAAAATACTAAAAATACTAAAAAATACTAAAAATACTAAAAATACTAAAAATACTAAAAATACTAAAAATACTAAAAATACTAAAAATACTAAAAATACTAAAAATACTAAAAATACTAAAAATACTAAAAAATACTAAAAATACTAAAAATACTAAAAATACTAAAAATACTAAAAATACTAAAAATACTAAAAATACTAAAAATACTAAAAATACTAAAAATACTAAAAATACTAAAAATACTAAAAATACTAAAAATACTAAAAATACTAAAAATACTAAAAATACTAAAAATACTAAAAAATACTAAAAATACTAAAAATACTAAAAATACTAAAAATACTAAAAATACTAAAAATACTAAAAATACTAAAAATACTAAAAATACTAAAAATACTAAAAATACTAAAAATACTAAAAATACTAAAAATACTAAAAATACTAAAAATACTAAAAATACTAAAAATACTAAAAATACTAAAAATACTAAAAATACTAAAAATACTAAAAATACTAAAAATACTAAAAATACTAAAAATACTAAAAATACTAAAAATACTAAAAATACTAAAAATACTAAAAATACTAAAAATACTAAAAATACTAAAAATACTAAAAATACTAAAAATACTAAAAATACTAAAAATACTAAAAATACTAAAAATACTAAAAAATACTAAAAATACTAAAAATACTAAAAATACTAAAAATACTAAAAATACTAAAAATACTAAAAATACTAAAAATACTAAAAATACTAAAAATACTAAAAATACTAAAAATACTAAAAATACTAAAAATACTAAAAATACTAAAAATACTAAAAATACTAAAAATACTAAAAATACTAAAAATACTAAAAATACTAAAAATACTAAAAATACTAAAAATACTAAAAATACTAAAAATACTAAAAATACTAAAAATACTAAAAATACTAAAAATACTAAAAATACTAAAAATACTAAAAATACTAAAAATACTAAAAATACTAAAAATACTAAAAATACTAAAAATACTAAAAATACTAAAAATACTAAAAATACTAAAAATACTAAAAATACTAAAAATACTAAAAATACTAAAAATACTAAAAATACTAAAAATACTAAAAATACTAAAAATACTAAAAATACTAAAAATACTAAAAATACTAAAAATACTAAAAATACTAAAAATACTAAAAATACTAAAAATACTAAAAATACTAAAAATACTAAAAATACTAAAAATACTAAAAATACTAAAAATACTAAAAATACTAAAAATACTAAAAATACTAAAAATACTAAAAATACTAAAAATACTAAAAATACTAAAAATACTAAAAATACTAAAAATACTAAAAATACTAAAAATACTAAAAATACTAAAAATACTAAAAATACTAAAATACTAAAAATACTAAAAATACTAAAAATACTAAAAATACTAAAAATACTAAAAATACTAAAAATACTAAAAATACTAAAAATACTAAAAATACTAAAAATACTAAAAATACTAAAAATACTAAAAATACTAAAAATACTAAAAATACTAAAAATACTAAAAATACTAAAAATACTAAAAATACTAAAAATACTAAAAATACTAAAAATACTAAAAATACTAAAAATACTAAAAATACTAAAAATACTAAAAATACTAAAAATACTAAAAATACTAAAAATACTAAAAATACTAAAAATACTAAAAATACTAAAAATACTAAAAATACTAAAAATACTAAAAATACTAAAAATACTAAAAATACTAAAAATACTAAAAATACTAAAAATACTAAAAATACTAAAAATACTAAAAATACTAAAAATACTAAAAATACTAAAAATACTAAAAATACTAAAAATACTAAAAATACTAAAAATACTAAAAATACTAAAAATACTAAAAATACTAAAAATACTAAAAATACTAAAAATACTAAAAATACTAAAAATACTAAAAATACTAAAAATACTAAAAATACTAAAAATACTAAAAATACTAAAAATACTAAAAATACTAAAAATACTAAAAATACTAAAAATACTAAAAATACTAAAAATACTAAAAATACTAAAAATACTAAAAATACTAAAAATACTAAAAATACTAAAAATACTAAAAATACTAAAAATACTAAAAATACTAAAAATACTAAAAATACTAAAAATACTAAAAATACTAAAAATACTAAAAATACTAAAAATACTAAAAATACTAAAAATACTAAAAATACTAAAAATACTAAAAATACTAAAAATACTAAAAATACTAAAAATACTAAAAATACTAAAAATACTAAAAAATACTAAAAATACTAAAAATACTAAAAATACTAAAAATACTAAAAATACTAAAAATACTAAAAATACTAAAAATACTAAAAATACTAAAAATACTAAAAATACTAAAAATACTAAAAATACTAAAAATACTAAAAATACTAAAAATACTAAAAATACTAAAAATACTAAAAATACTAAAAATACTAAAAATACTAAAAATACTAAAAATACTAAAAATACTAAAAATACTAAAAATACTAAAATACTAAAAATACTAAAAATACTAAAAATACTAAAAATACTAAAAATACTAAAAATACTAAAAATACTAAAAATACTAAAAATACTAAAAATACTAAAAATACTAAAAATACTAAAAATACTAAAAATACTAAAAATACTAAAAATACTAAAAATACTAAAAATACTAAAAATACTAAAAATACTAAAAATACTAAAAATACTAAAAATACTAAAAATACTAAAAATACTAAAAATACTAAAAATACTAAAAATACTAAAAATACTAAAAATACTAAAAATACTAAAAATACTAAAAATACTAAAAATACTAAAAATACTAAAAATACTAAAAATACTAAAAATACTAAAAATACTAAAAATACTAAAAATACTAAAAATACTAAAAATACTAAAAATACTAAAAATACTAAAAATACTAAAAATACTAAAAATACTAAAAATACTAAAAATACTAAAAATACTAAAAATACTAAAAATACTAAAAATACTAAAAATACTAAAAATACTAAAAATACTAAAAATACTAAAAATACTAAAAATACTAAAAATACTAAAAATACTAAAAATACTAAAAATACTAAAAATACTAAAAATACTAAAAATACTAAAAATACTAAAAATACTAAAAATACTAAAAATACTAAAAATACTAAAATACTAAAAATACTAAAAATACTAAAAATACTAAAAATACTAAAAATACTAAAAATACTAAAAATACTAAAAATACTAAAAATACTAAAAATACTAAAAATACTAAAAAATACTAAAAATACTAAAAATACTAAAAATACTAAAAATACTAAAAATACTAAAAATACTAAAAATACTAAAAATACTAAAAATACTAAAAATACTAAAAATACTAAAAATACTAAAAATACTAAAAATACTAAAAATACTAAAAATACTAAAAATACTAAAAATACTAAAAATACTAAAAATACTAAAAATACTAAAAATACTAAAAATACTAAAAATACTAAAAATACTAAAAATACTAAAAATACTAAAAATACTAAAAATACTAAAAATACTAAAAATACTAAAAATACTAAAAATACTAAAAATACTAAAAATACTAAAAATACTAAAAATACTAAAAATACTAAAAATACTAAAAATACTAAAAATACTAAAAATACTAAAAATACTAAAAATACTAAAAATACTAAAAATACTAAAAATACTAAAAATACTAAAAATACTAAAAATACTAAAAATACTAAAAATACTAAAAATACTAAAAATACTAAAAATACTAAAAATACTAAAAATACTAAAAATACTAAAAATACTAAAAATACTAAAAATACTAAAAATACTAAAAATACTAAAAATACTAAAAATACTAAAAATACTAAAAATACTAAAAATACTAAAAATACTAAAAATACTAAAAATACTAAAAATACTAAAAATACTAAAAATACTAAAAATACTAAAAATACTAAAAATACTAAAAATACTAAAAATACTAAAAATACTAAAAATACTAAAAATACTAAAAATACTAAAAATACTAAAAATACTAAAAATACTAAAAATACTAAAAATACTAAAAATACTAAAAATACTAAAAATACTAAAAATACTAAAAATACTAAAAATACTAAAAATACTAAAAATACTAAAAATACTAAAAATACTAAAAATACTAAAAATACTAAAAATACTAAAAATACTAAAAATACTAAAATACTAAAAATACTAAAAATACTAAAAATACTAAAAATACTAAAAATACTAAAAATACTAAAAATACTAAAAATACTAAAAATACTAAAAATACTAAAAATACTAAAAATACTAAAAATACTAAAAATACTAAAAATACTAAAAATACTAAAAATACTAAAAATACTAAAAATACTAAAAATACTAAAAATACTAAAAATACTAAAAATACTAAAAATACTAAAAAATACTAAAAATACTAAAAATACTAAAAATACTAAAAATACTAAAAATACTAAAAATACTAAAAATACTAAAAATACTAAAAATACTAAAAATACTAAAAATACTAAAAATACTAAAAATACTAAAAATACTAAAAATACTAAAAATACTAAAAATACTAAAAATACTAAAAATACTAAAAATACTAAAAATACTAAAAATACTAAAAATACTAAAAATACTAAAAATACTAAAAATACTAAAAATACTAAAAATACTAAAAATACTAAAAATACTAAAAATACTAAAAATACTAAAAATACTAAAAATACTAAAAATACTAAAAATACTAAAAATACTAAAAATACTAAAAATACTAAAAATACTAAAAATACTAAAAATACTAAAAATACTAAAAATACTAAAAATACTAAAAATACTAAAAATACTAAAAATACTAAAATACTAAAAATACTAAAAATACTAAAAATACTAAAAATACTAAAAATACTAAAAATACTAAAAATACTAAAAATACTAAAAATACTAAAAATACTAAAAATACTAAAAATACTAAAAATACTAAAAATACTAAAAATACTAAAAATACTAAAAATACTAAAAATACTAAAAATACTAAAAATACTAAAAATACTAAAAATACTAAAAATACTAAAAATACTAAAAATACTAAAAATACTAAAAATACTAAAAATACTAAAAATACTAAAAATACTAAAAATACTAAAAATACTAAAAATACTAAAAATACTAAAAATACTAAAAATACTAAAAATACTAAAAATACTAAAAATACTAAAAATACTAAAAATACTAAAAATACTAAAAATACTAAAAATACTAAAAATACTAAAAATACTAAAAATACTAAAAATACTAAAAATACTAAAAATACTAAAAATACTAAAAATACTAAAAATACTAAAAATACTAAAAATACTAAAAAATACTAAAAATACTAAAAATACTAAAAATACTAAAAATACTAAAAATACTAAAAATACTAAAAATACTAAAAATACTAAAAATACTAAAAATACTAAAAATACTAAAAATACTAAAAATACTAAAAATACTAAAAATACTAAAAATACTAAAAATACTAAAAATACTAAAAATACTAAAAATACTAAAAATACTAAAAATACTAAAAATACTAAAATACTAAAAATACTAAAAATACTAAAAATACTAAAAATACTAAAAATACTAAAAATACTAAAAATACTAAAAATACTAAAAATACTAAAAATACTAAAAATACTAAAAATACTAAAAATACTAAAAATACTAAAAATACTAAAAATACTAAAAATACTAAAAATACTAAAAATACTAAAAATACTAAAAATACTAAAAATACTAAAAATACTAAAAATACTAAAAATACTAAAAATACTAAAAATACTAAAAATACTAAAAATACTAAAAATACTAAAAATACTAAAAATACTAAAAATACTAAAAATACTAAAAATACTAAAAATACTAAAAATACTAAAAATACTAAAAATACTAAAAATACTAAAAATACTAAAAATACTAAAAATACTAAAAATACTAAAAATACTAAAAATACTAAAAATACTAAAATACTAAAAATACTAAAAATACTAAAAATACTAAAAATACTAAAAATACTAAAAATACTAAAAATACTAAAAATACTAAAAATACTAAAAATACTAAAAATACTAAAAATACTAAAAATACTAAAAATACTAAAAATACTAAAAATACTAAAAATACTAAAAATACTAAAAATACTAAAAATACTAAAAATACTAAAAATACTAAAAATACTAAAAATACTAAAAATACTAAAAATACTAAAAATACTAAAAATACTAAAAATACTAAAAATACTAAAAATACTAAAAATACTAAAAATACTAAAAATACTAAAAATACTAAAAATACTAAAATACTAAAAATACTAAAAATACTAAAAATACTAAAAATACTAAAAATACTAAAAATACTAAAAATACTAAAAATACTAAAAATACTAAAAATACTAAAAATACTAAAAATACTAAAAATACTAAAAATACTAAAAATACTAAAAATACTAAAAATACTAAAAATACTAAAAATACTAAAAATACTAAAAATACTAAAAATACTAAAAATACTAAAAATACTAAAAATACTAAAAATACTAAAAATACTAAAAAATACTAAAAATACTAAAAATACTAAAAATACTAAAAATACTAAAAATACTAAAAATACTAAAAATACTAAAAATACTAAAAATACTAAAAATACTAAAAATACTAAAAATACTAAAAATACTAAAAATACTAAAAATACTAAAAATACTAAAAATACTAAAAATACTAAAAATACTAAAAATACTAAAAATACTAAAAATACTAAAAATACTAAAAATACTAAAAATACTAAAAATACTAAAAATACTAAAAATACTAAAATACTAAAAATACTAAAAATACTAAAAATACTAAAAATACTAAAAATACTAAAAATACTAAAAATACTAAAAATACTAAAAATACTAAAAATACTAAAAATACTAAAAATACTAAAAATACTAAAATACTAAAAATACTAAAAATACTAAAAATACTAAAAATACTAAAAATACTAAAAATACTAAAAATACTAAAAATACTAAAAATACTAAAAATACTAAAAATACTAAAAATACTAAAAATACTAAAAATACTAAAAATACTAAAAATACTAAAAATACTAAAAATACTAAAAATACTAAAAATACTAAAAATACTAAAAATACTAAAAATACTAAAAATACTAAAAATACTAAAAATACTAAAAATACTAAAAATACTAAAAATACTAAAAATACTAAAAATACTAAAAATACTAAAAATACTAAAAATACTAAAAATACTAAAAATACTAAAAATACTAAAAATACTAAAAATACTAAAAAATACTAAAAATACTAAAAATACTAAAAATACTAAAAATACTAAAAATACTAAAAATACTAAAAATACTAAAAATACTAAAAAATACTAAAAATACTAAAAATACTAAAAATACTAAAAATACTAAAAATACTAAAAATACTAAAAATACTAAAAATACTAAAAATACTAAAAATACTAAAAATACTAAAAATACTAAAAATACTAAAAATACTAAAAATACTAAAAATACTAAAAATACTAAAAATACTAAAAATACTAAAAATACTAAAAATACTAAAAATACTAAAAATACTAAAAATACTAAAAATACTAAAAATACTAAAAATACTAAAAATACTAAAAATACTAAAAATACTAAAAATACTAAAAATACTAAAAATACTAAAAATACTAAAAATACTAAAAATACTAAAAATACTAAAAAATACTAAAAATACTAAAAATACTAAAAATACTAAAAATACTAAAAATACTAAAAATACTAAAAATACTAAAAATACTAAAAATACTAAAAATACTAAAAATACTAAAAATACTAAAAATACTAAAAATACTAAAAATACTAAAAATACTAAAAATACTAAAAATACTAAAAATACTAAAAATACTAAAAATACTAAAAATACTAAAAATACTAAAAATACTAAAAATACTAAAAATACTAAAAATACTAAAAATACTAAAAATACTAAAAATACTAAAAATACTAAAA